>CM076579.1:1313677387-1314160839 GCA_034641835.2 Pinus albicaulis
CAAAATAATATTCCAGATTGAGTTCATGTTTCTTCTACCATTTCCACCTAATGAAAGTATTTTGTATTCAAATCCCCCTCTTTCATCCATTGGACTCAACTCTTCAGCTTCCAAGTCACCTCATGAATGTTTAATATTTCCATTTTTCTTTTTTCCAATCTCTCCAAAAGATCATATGTTTGGTGAATCAGAGAGGAGTCTTTCATGCCTTCATAAATGTGTGCCACCTTTCCAGAAATCTCTCTCAAATCCCTAAGGAGCTCTTCCTTTTTTATATGCTCCCATCGTTTTGTATAGATTTTCAATTTTCGTAATTTCATTGACAACTTCCTCCACTCATCTCTTGCAAAATAATTTGCATCCTCCTTCCATATCTCTGTGACCAGCTGGTGATAATCGGGGTCATTTAACCATATTCTGTTAAACTCGAATGATTGACCTCTTCTTGCATGTTCCATGTGCCATGAAAGGGTAATGGCCATATGATCAGAAAGGGAAGTAGCTACCACTTGTGACCGAGTGTTTCCCAGAATCTCTGTGATACTCTCATGAACCATAACTCTGTCTAAACGCTTCCCTATGAGCTCAGCACCAATACGATGATTGGTCCAAGTTGGAACAAGGGGCGTGGGTCGAATGTTGACCATGTGATGATCATGAAAAATTTTAGCAATACGATCAACCAGGGGATTCAGTCGGGATCTCTGCCCCATATCATCCATCGCCAGTGTGGAATCAAAATCACCCATAACTATGAGATTTCTTATGCATATAATAACATATGTATTAAGACGATCCCAAAAGGATGATCAATGTTGACATGGAGCATACAAACTAATCAAATGTACAATCTCAGAAGAACCCCAGAATCTCCCTGAAAGAATAATTCCCCCAAAGAAGTTGTATGCTTGAAAATTAACCACCTTTGGATTCCACATGGCAAGCATACCCCCAGCTCTGACAGAAGAGTCAATGCCCACCACATGCCATCCCGACCAGATTCTTAAAGTGTGCTGAGAGATTTTGTTTGTGAAAACATGGTCTCTTGAAATAAAGCTACACAAGGTTCGATCTCCACAAATAAATATCTGAGGCGAAGATGTTTTGAGGGGTCGCTTATCCCCCAATATTAAGATATAGGATAGAATTCATTTAGACACCTTGACAAGGCTGCATGCTCTAAGTGCCCAAAGATTGTCAACAAAAGAAATGGGAACATCCCTAAAATCTCTCAAATCATCCTAAAACAAGGATTTGGTTTTAAGCTGACCCCTAAAATTTCTAGATCCTGATTTTGACTTCTTCATAATAGAAATGTTGGATGCCGAGGTAGGAGAGATGGTAATGGGAGGATCAAGTGGCAGTTTATCGAAAACGGTTAATGTAGCAATGTCGAGAGCCGGGTTACCAATGAGAGACTCAATATCACTCCCAACTGTATTTCTTGGGGAATCATAGGGAGCACCCACATCCAAGTCTCGAGGTGGAGAGGGAGATGCCCATTTGAGCGAAGGCATGGAGGGAGACACAATCAACAGTCCAGTGGAATTCGGCTCATTGAGGGGCACTTCAGAATCATAAGAAGGTCTAGAGTCATCCTCATTGAGAGTGTGAGGGGATGACATATTAGTGAGCAGAGGAGGAGCAGTTGAGCCAAGAAGAGGAGGATTTTCGACATGAGAGGGAGTCGTATAAGGTGAAGGTGGGGTCACATTCATCATTCTAGTCGAGTATAGCTTATATGGAGGCACTTCAGAGTCATCAAATGGTCTATAGTCATTCTTATAATGAGAGGGAGGGCATGACAGATTGGAGGGCAGAGGAGCGGCACATGATCCAAGGATAGGAGGGTTTGCATCGTGAGTGGGTAACACATGATGCGTAGAGGACCTATCAGACTCAAAAGTTGTAGAAACAGAGAGACCATAATTAGATGATGGATGAGACTACTTACCCGATGGGAAATGGTCCTTTGAGCCGTGAATCGATTTCCCGCCTCAGCCAAAGCGATGCTTTGATTTTTTGTGGCCCACTTGCCCGAACCATGAAGGACATTTGTTCATGAGATGGCCTGTATGGTGAAAAACTAGGCATTTGAACAAAATTCCCAAATAATCAATCCTCTGTCTATGCCGTCGTTGACCCCATAGAAAATCCACATTATCCGGAAACCCTCCAGCAAAACTGACTTCAACTAATAGCCAAGCAATATGTTTATCATTTATTCCAATTATTTTCGTATCAAAATGCTTCGTGCTCCCGATAGAGTTGTTGATTGCTCCAAGAGCCTTGAGTGTCCAAAACTCAAGAGGGAGCCCAATCAGCTTTACCCACACCAATTTATTTTTCGATGCCTCCATAATGATATTAAAACCAAGGTACCAACGAAAGAGCTTCATAAAACTTCTGCCTTTCACCCATGTGCGTCTAAGTATCTTGACACAATCTTCTTCATGCATGAAATGAATACTGAACCATGCATTCATCATTAGACTAACTTTGGGAGCGTAGCCTAGGATGGGGCTCCATGAGATCTTAACTCACGTGACCATGTCAACCTCAAACATTTCCGAGAATATCCATCGACCGATCAATGCTCTTTTTTGGAGGCTTACCACCCACCCCCACAAATAATCATATTCCAAGATCACCTATTTAATCTCTGCAACAGTCTTGTAGAGCTTATTCCAGGACAGACCCTTCATGTTGTTGTTTTGTCTCAATCCCTCCTCAATGTTCTTTGTGCCATTTGGATTGTCCAAGTGTACCTTAAAACCACCATCCGCATTGATACAAGGAGACCACGTCCGATTTTGTGATAGGGACCCCATACCGAGGCCTATATTATTAGCCTTGCGGGCCCTTTCCGCCTCCAACATGGCAGTTATTAGAGCTTCGTGTGCCAAGGTGTCCGAGGAGAGGATATCGTACCCATCTGCCATCTCCATCCAATAGGTAAGTCCAAAACCAATCAAATGTGGCACTGTCTTAGATCCCCCCACCCACCCAAATTAATATTCGTACAAGGTAGATAGCCCGAAATAGCTTGATCAGGTGATATGTCAGGGTGTTTAAAACTTCCTTAATGAGGAGTCGTCATCCTGAAAAGGAAATGAATTGGCTTGAACTGCCTCACAAAAAAAGGGCCTTAAGAATGTTCCCATGATCCCACTGACCAAGGCTGGTGAGACTTGTTCTAGATCCCAACGTTTGCAGAGTGACAGAGCTGTGACGATAGATGTAGGGAAATAAATCATATTTCCAGGATATTTCAGGATCATCAATAGATGAGGGTGAGGGCAACAAGAATAGGTGAGTTCAAATCTCCCCGACAGCCGGAAAGATAACGGAGACCCAAGGTGGTGGCCAGAAAAAGGTGACGGAAAAACCAGAGAAATGATTTTTTGCAGGGCCGACTCAAAAATGACAACAACAACAACAAAAACATCCGACAGAGTGCCACCAATGAAAACAGAATTGGAACCCAATGTCTATAGGTTCTAGAAATTATGAATAAGTCTATCCATTTATTCCACAGAAAGGTCAACCTCAACTAGTTCAATGAGAAAGGAGTCTCAGATCTCCTTGAGGATTCATGAGGGGGTAACCTAACACCTCTATTTTGCATTGGAGCATTTGTTTGAAGTTCCCCTATGATTATTCACAATGGCATTCAAGATAACCAGTGCAATAATAGCTAAAACCCAGATCTGAATCATGACAACATTGAAGGCCAAAACCATAAGGCACAATAATACTCATGCATAAAAACGACCAAGTTTATGGAGCAATCTGTCACCAAGAATAGACTTGCCCATTGTAGGTCACTATCTAAAGTAACACCACTCTGAATCTTCCTTTTTCCTATATTCTATCTCTGTGAAACCATTTCTATAACCATATTCTTCCTCATTCCGTATTTAAAACAGGACTATGAAATCCATATTGTTAATTGAAAAACCAAAAGCACAGTCCAAAGGGACCTACCCTTCCCCACCCTAAAATTGTTTCTTTGACTATAGAGACCACTTCTGACCATAACTACTTCAGTGCCCTTAAAGCAAAAGAGACACCAGACACTAACCAAAATCCATGCAAGCTTTCACACACAACTACACCATCTCACTTTCAACAGGTTATATGGCAGTGTAACATCTTACCTATTTAAAACGGTCCAAGCTGCAAAGACAAACCATCACTTCACCCCCATATACACTATACAGTTACTGGAGCAAAAAAGGCATCGAATGTGGTCTTCTACATCCACACTTTTTTCTGATGATGTGTTATTGAAAAATGGCATTTTCATATTGATAATTTGTTAGAGACCAATTAGAATTTTGGGTCGTGGGCCTAAAGGAATCCTCGTGAACCCTGGTACATTGGTATTATCACATAGAATGAGCATTGTGGCTGAAGAGATAGAGTACATGACCAAAAATAAGGGAGATGTTACATGCAATGATTAGTTTTTTTCTCCTGTTTCTTGTATTAACACTTGGGGTGTTCATGATTCCTTAGTTCCTTCGCCTCGTGATGTGTTTGAACATCATGAAATTACCCATGAAGATATTGTGCCAAAACCAAAAGAAGTGCAGGGCTCTTAGGGGTTCAGGCTAAGGAAGTTGTATAAGTCTATTAATGCCGAAAAAATACAACAGGTTGTGGGGAAATACATTTAAAAGGTATTACTCTCATGGGGAATTTTAATGGCAGATATGTTTTTGAAAGGACATTGATCGAGTGGTTGGATAATTAGTGGAAGCCATTGTTAACCTACGTGCCTCACTTCCATATTTTGAGCAAAGGATGGCTAGGTTATATTTTCAATAGGGTTGAGGATGCAAAATCAATATTGAGCAATACATGGATGATGGACTCATGTATTCTAATAATACATAGGTGCATGCCCCCTTTTGATCCTAGTATTAAAAGTATTTTTCAAAAAACAGTGTGGGTTAAATTTCATAACCTGCCATTGGAGTGGTCGATGGTGTAATTTCGGCGAGAGATTAGGAATTAACTTAGTAGAACGATAGTAGTGGATGAGGACTTCAAAATATCTTCCAAAATATTGGTGGAAAAAATTAAGGTTAACCTTAGGGAGGTTTCCTATAAAAATCTATTGAACTGGTAGGTGGCAATACTTGTTTTTCACAACCTGTTGGCTATGTGAATTTTCCTTTCTATTTTTTACGATGTCATAATGTCAGGAATCTATTCGAAGATTGTTCAATGCAGTACAAAAATAATTAGATCCCTAAACAAGTCAACAAGGACTCCCAAGTAAGGATTGGTGGCCACGAGTTGGGGAATGGTCCAATTGAGATTCCAAATGGAGTGAACCCTATTTATGATGGAGGGTTGGGCATGATTCAAATTGATGGTTTAGGGTCTCCACATGAAGAGTAGAACATGACCAGTATAGGAGAGTTTGGTTCTAATGACCCTATTCTGAGCACTCTGGTTCAGTCTGAAACAATGGGGACATAATGGTTTTGGGATGGTTTATCTTCTAGTACAATGTTCTACATGACCATATTGGAGCCTCTCCTTCAAAATTCAACTCCTTCTCTCATTACACCTAGTAATACCACTCCTCTTATTAAATTAATAAATGCTCACATGCACATAGTACTCCAGAATTTAAAAGTAAACCAAGTTGTAATGTAAATAATTTTCATCATTCAGATATTTTTTCTATTTAGGGTTTTCAAACTAATAGGGTCCCTTTAAGTGAAATGGTAAAGCCTTCTCCTACTCTTAAATATGACATAAATCCTAGTACTAGTTATGAAAACCTGATGAGTCATGGGAACAATGGGGAAGTATTTATTTCTCATGAGGGAAAGGGTTTGTATATGCCCTAAAGGAGAAAATTTCATATGAAGGAACTAAAACTAAAACTCGTAAGAAGAACCCCACCTCTGCAAATCATAAAAGATCCTCGAAGAGTATCAGACAAGACTAGTCCATTAATTCTTACCATGGAGGTAGTTATTCTTATGGATCTTGTTTCCTTAGATCAAGAGCTAAAGGAAATTCCTCAACGAGAGCTATTGGGTAGTGACTTTGATAAAAACCTTCCTCTCCTTCTAGTGGGAAGACCTAAGAATATTTGAAAGGCACCAGAGAAGACTATGCATGAAATTCATCAAGTGAGATATTCGACTTTACTAGGGGTACTTAGAGAATTGAACCCATTATCTTTAGTCTTCCCATGAAGCTAGTGTCCCTCAATATCAAAGGCCTGGGAGGGAAGACCAAGAAATTTTCCCTTCATAAGTTCATAATCCAACATCAAAAACTTGATATCATCTTAATACAAGAGACTTTATGCAAACAAGTTGATATTTTTCCCTATCTATTAAAGGTATTTCATGGGTGGAACTTTAGTGGGTTAGATTATGCTCGTAATTCAGTACGTCTCATAACTGGCTGGAGGGACACTTCTCAAGTGATAAACATATTTTATTTTAAGTTTGGTATTCTCATGGAGGGGAGACTAAAGGGCCCAACTCTTGTTTACAAAATCCTAAACTCTTATCAGCCTTATGCAAAAAGGAAAACATATTTGGATGGAATTTTTAATTCTATGGAGATTCAAGGTACTAACTTAATCATTGGGGGAGATCTAAACTTCACCCTCAATCACAATGAGATTTTGGGAAGCTCTTCCAACATCAACCCTTTGGTGGAATATTTTTCTTCTGAAATTGAAAAGAATAGCCTTGTGGATTTAGAACGAGTTTTCCTAAAGACAACATGGGTAAATAATAGAGTGGGCTCTGAAGCTATGACCAAAAGGCTGGACATTTTTTATTCCACTCCAATATTATTGCAAGTGTTTGTAAGATTAGGACCTAGGTTGAGGCTCAAAGGCTCTCATACCACTTTCCTATCTACTTGGAGGTTGATGACTCTGATGGGAAGTTTGGATCTCCATTTAAATACAATAGAGCTTGGGGCCTATATTATGGGTTTATTAATTTAATTAAGGAAGAGTGGTATATATATAATCATTAGGGAAACATTAATGCCAAGTCTACTCAATTAAACCAAAGGTATAGACCTGAGCCTGTGATAAGTTAAAAGTTGTAGGTTTTAGATTATTGGAGATTGAAGGGAATCCAACTACTCTATATTCTGCTAACAATGGTATTCCTATTGAAAGGGATATTGTTGAAATTAAAAATTTGGAAGGTCTTAAAAATAAATTACTCCTAGATAAGGAAATAGACTAGAGACTAAAGAGCAGAGCCACTTGGATTATCGATGGAGATAAGAATACAAAATACTTCCATAATTTTGCATCTCATAGAAGGCACAAAAATACCATTTGGGACATTGCAACCAAGACTGGTAATAGGGTTCACACTTTCAAATATATTGTTGATGCTAGGGTGGGATATTTTAAGCGCTTCTTTAAAGAAAACCCTAGGTACTCTTTGGGAGCCTCCATGTCTATGATTCATAAATTACAAGGCTTGTCACCCCTAAAGAGAATCAGGAATTCCTAAAGGAGATTACTAGATCAAAGTTATTAGCAGGTATGAATTCCTTCAGAAAGGATAGCAGTCCAATCCCTGATGGATGGACCACCGATTTCTACTTATCATTTATTACTTTCTTGGTAATGACTTACTTTTTATGGTGAAGGAGATTAGGACTCTAGGAAATATGTCCAGATCCTTAAATTATACTCTAATTGCACTAATTCCTAAATCTTATTGTTTGTATAAATTTGAAGATTTTATGCCAAGTGTTATGTGCAACATGGCCTATAAGATAGTGGCAAAAGTGATAGTTCTTGATAAATTAAATTCTTTATAATTCTATATTTGCTCGAAAATTTGGGTTTTCTTCAAGGTAGGCAGCTTCATGAAGCAGTGTGCTCCGCTCAAGAAGCCCAATACACAATTAAAACAAGGAAATTATCTTCTTTGGTTATAAATTTTGACCTATCCAAAGCCTATGACAAAGTATCGTGGTCCTTCCTCTAGCTCTTGCTTTTACGCATTGGGTTTTCTTACCAGGCTACAAAATGGATTATGTGTTGTGTCTCCATAGCACATTTTTTCTATTCTTTTTAATGGAGAAGCCTCCATATTCTTCTCATTTACGTGAGGGCTAAGAAAGGGTTTCCCCATGTCCCCTTATCTCTCTGTTCTAGTGGCATATGGATTGAGTAGGTTAATCAAACAAGTAGTTGATAGGGGTGATCGAAATGGAATTCTTGTTGGTGACTCTTTGAGGATATCTCACCTACTCTCTGTTGAAAATATATTAATGTTTTGCTCTAGTGATATAATAAATTTTCAATGCATTATGAGATTACTTGATTTTTTTTCTGTAAGATCCAGTTTCGAAATTAACTTTAAAAAATCAACTTGTTATCACCATATTCTCAGTGGTGAAAATATCCATGTTTTAGCTATGAACTATCGATTTGATTATGGGGAAATGGTGGATGGTCTCAAATACTTGGGATTTTTTTTTTAACCCAATAATTATAAAAATAAGTATTGACATTCACTTGTTGGTAAATGTGAATCACATATACTCTTATGGTGTAACCAGTGGCTCTCTCAGGCAGGGAGATTAACACTTGTCAAAGTTGTACTCAAGGAAATTCCAATTTATTGGGTACTCTTGGCATATATTCTAAAATGAGTTTCGTCCAAAATTAAAATATTGTGTATTAAATTCTTATGGGGAGGGTGCATGGATTCAACAGGTATAGTTCTAGTTGCGAGAAAATAAATAACTCTTCCAAAAGATTGTGGCAAATTGGGTTTAAAGGATGGAATCCAATTTCCCAAAGCTTTGGCTAGAAAATCTATGTGGAACTGCATTACCCCATATTCTATATGGAGCAGAATAATGGTAAACAAATATATCTATCTTGTTGGAGTTATTGATTGGGTGTGGGTATGCAACAAAAATTCACTCAATGTTTCTAGCCATTAGCAAACTTAGTTAATTCCTTCCCTATAATTGGTAATCACTTAGCCTGGAGAGTTGGCAGTGGTCATTCTGTGTGAATAGGATCTAAAAACATTTTTCGATGTGGTATTCAAGTTTTTCTATGTGAAGGCCTTGTGGATTTTCTTTGCATGCGCAGTTATATTTTCCCATGTGACATTGTTGACCCTATTTGATCAACTTTCTAGCAACAACACTAGATGTGAGGTGAAGATTTGGATATCCCTATAGGCTAGAGGGGGGCCTGGTTGGAGTTCATCACTGAATTGGGAAGGGCCCATATTAAATTAAATGCTCAAGAAGATGAGTTCATTTGGAATTATAATCAGGAGTGGGATGAATACATTGTAAAGCTTGGGTACCAATCTATCATGGATAAAGATCCTAGAATAAATCATCATTAGTGGAAGTCCTTTTAGAAGGTAAATGATCTTCCTAATGCTGTTCTAAATATTTAGCTGATCCTTCATAATAAGGTTCTTACGTGGGATCATCTGCAACATTGTCAATTCTATGGTCCAAATATATGCTTACTCTATAGATTGGAAGGGGAAACCAATGATCATTTATTTCATACATGTGAATACATTAGAGTTGTATGGGGTGCGATTAAGAATGAATGTAATCTTATTAATATCTAGAGTGAAGCTACAATTAGGGAATGTGTTAATAAGTTCTTCTCTGATAGAAGTTTAAAATCATGAGATGCATCCCTTCAATAATTTCATGGGTTATCTGGACCTCTAGAAATTTTTTCATATTTTAGGATAAGTTTGTCCCTACTTGGGGGACATCCTCAACAACAATGGCTTGTTTAAAATTATATGGCTCAGTTTCCTCTCATCGTGTACCCAGATAGGTAAATAATTTTATCATCTGTAGCGTCATCAATTCTATGATCCAAATATATGCTTACTCTACATGTTGGAAGGGGAAACCAATGATCATCGATTTCATACATGTGAATACATTAGAGTTGTATGGGGTGCATATATGAATGAACTTAATCTTGTTAATATCTAGAGTGAAGCTACAATTGGGGAATGTGTTAATAATTTCTTCTTTGATAGAATTTTAAAATCATGAGATGCATCCCTTCAATAATTTCATGGGTTATCTAGACCTCTAGAAATTTTGTCATATTTCAGGATAAGTTTGTCCCTACTTGGGTGACATCCTCAACGGTAGTGGCTTGTTTAAAATTATATGGCTCAGTTTCCTCTCCTCGTGTACCCAGATGGGTAAATAATTTGATCATTGACAAATCAAAGTTCTCGGATTTCTTCGATGGAGCTTGCTCAGATAGAGGACTAAAGAGTGGACATGGATTTTCCCTATGGATTCATGATGATGACCAATACACTTTCAAACTTAATATGGGTGTTGGAAGCAACAAATTTGTTGAGTTGATGGCTTGTCTGTGCTTATTTAATCTGGTTTCAAAAATTGGCTTATTCTCATTTCAGGTCTTTGGAGATTCCACGCTTGATATAGGACACCTCAATGCCTCGAACAAAATAAGTCACTTCAATCTTATCTCTGTAGCATCACAAATTAATGAAATTGTGCTCTTATTCAACATAATGGAGTACACACATGTCTATAGAGAAAATAACTTGTTGGAAAACCAATTATCAAAACAGGATATGGAGATGGCAACATGAACCTATGAGATTACTCATATGGTGGATGGTCAAGCGGATCGAGAAAATGGCTCCCTTCAATAGTTTTTGGACTAAATGCATATTTTCCTGTTGTTTTGGAGAATGAGCATTAAGTTGTCACTAATATGATACTTTTTGTAATGATGTATTCCCTATGGGAGGTCTTTTTATTAAGACATATACCAGTAAATATTTTGGACAAATAATCATATGTAGCTTTTGAGAAATTATCACTGAGCCAACGTGTTTTTTATATCAAATGTATTTTGTATTTATGTTCGAAATAAAAATATATATTTTTTTCCTAATAAAAAGATAATTATAACAATTATAAAACATATAAAAACCAATTATACATATTCTTAATTTTATAACATTAATAAAACATTTCAAAAGAAATTATACAATTCCTTATATTATTACTATACAATATACCATGTGATATTGTAGATCTAATACTTTTACCACATTTACACTGAAAATTATCCTCCACCAAAATTTTCACTATATCCCATAACATTTATTTTATCTCCAAAATATATGTGAATTCAGGAAATAATATAATAAAATAAATAATATTTGAAGTGTGTGAGAAGTTAGAATTCTAATTATATAAGAATAATTTTATTTTGAAAATTTTGTATAATTTTAAGATGATTCTTAATTATCTATATTGAAAAAATAATTTAAAAACATGAAATCTTGACTTACTTGAAAAAAGCAGAGCTCATTAAAAATAAAGTTATTTGAATGTTATATAGTGGTTATTTACCCATGAATAAGATTCTATATAAGAGTATAATACTTTTTTTTCTAACATACCAACCATAAATAAGATTCTAAAATTGTAATATAGCACTTTTTGTTATTGCCTACCATAAATAAGATTCTAAAATTGTAATATAACACTTTTTGTTATTGCCTACCATGAATAAGATTCTAAAATAATAGAATAACACTTTTTGTTATTGCCTACCATGACTAAGATTCTAAAATAATAAAATAACACTTTTTGTTATTAAATTAATATAAAAAAATATTAAATTTGTACCATCCAAATATCTTTAAAAAAATCTAACATTTACATATTCAAAATATAATTAAAAATAAATAAAATATTATAATCTCGTTAAAAGTCATACCCAATTCCAACAAAAAGATGAAATATTTAATGCTTAATATCTAAAATTCAGTACTCTGTAACTGAATGCTTAATGTTTCACCCAAATTTCTTTAAAACACAAGCTTGTGTCACATTGCTTTGTCATATTCAACAACTTCAACCGCCCATGGTCGTGACCATGTGAACAAATGACCAGCCGCTCCCCCTTGTGGGTTACGCTTCACCAAAAACATTGAGAGGACATTAAGAGGAACCTCCCATCAAATCCGGTTGGGTGGCATACAGAGATTCAGAGACAATAAAATGGCTTTTAATGCAAGTTTTCATGTGAAAAATGAAAGTCAAGATTTGCAGAAATGGAGTTTGATTGTATGATGTGAAATCTGAACCATAATTACATCGGATTCGATTTATAAATGTGCATGTGAACGCTGCTAAATATAGCAGTGCCTTAACCTTGACGCATAAATTTAGAGGTGCCTTAACCTTGACTCATTGGTTATGAATAGGGATATTAATTTCCGTAATGAGATATCCAACGGAGCAGCAAGACACATTTGGTTGGTGGGTTATTTTAAGTGGTGTTGTTTTTTTTATAAATTAGTTATAATCAAATAATATAATATTGACATATAGTAGTTAGTAATGGTTGTTCTTGGTAGCTTAATGATAATATATTTTGTGGCTTTTGGAAAAAAATAGACATATAAATTAATTATAGACATTAAGTAGACAAATTGTTGATGACAATAGCTCATAGCCAATTTTGCCATAGAACATGGGCTTTAGAAAATCACTTGATAGCAACAGGTTAAGTCTACAAACATTGTGTACAAATGCAATCATGGAGGCATAGAAACTCTCACACCAAAAGTAATTGGGATTTATAACCAAGACAATATGTTGAAAATAAGAAATATTGTGTATACATGCAATCATGAAGGCATAGAAACTCAAGAGTCAATTGTAATTTGTATTTAGAACCAATATAAAAAGTTGAAAGCAAGATATCGTAACCAAGTTCATGAGCAAATGACGCTAATACTGCGTACACACACATGAGCCAACATAGGAATGCCAAAATTCCTAGAGTAGTCAAGATTTGAAACTGAGCAACAAACTTGAAGGAATGAACTCACAATAAAAATTATCCTATTTGCAGTGTTTTGCAATTAAATTTTTTGTATTTTATAATTCAAAAGGTTTTATGAACTATGCTTATGTCCTTATTTCACCTTTTTTAAAGGAATTTTAATTCTTTATATCTTTTTGGTTCAAAGTTAATTAATCACCATAAAAAGTAGAGGAAAATAGCTTTGAATATTCGAAGGAAAAATATATTTCCATTTAATTTACATTCAAAACCATTAACACTTGTTATTTACCTAATTTGATGACATTGTGATATTTATGCCCTCTTTTATATGTTTAGATGAATCTCAATGTAATTTTAGTTGGTTTGTCTCAATCAATTATTACGTCCACATAGCTAAGCATCCACAACTTCACACCACCAAGCTTAAATGGTTTTGTTGTAAATGAAGTTAGTGATGAACTGGTTTCTATAAGAAACAATGAAAGAGGTTTCTTAAGAAATGAATTATTTACCAAGAAACAAATAATGTGTGCTAAAAATCAAGATCACCTTACTAGTAACTTGGGTTTTTTTTGTGTGCCTAAAAACAAGAATTATGTTTGGAAATTTGTTTATAAATTCCATTTTATAAATAGAAACGTAATGATGTTACGATGTTAAAAAGAAAATTCATGTTTTCTCATCATTCTTCCACTCCATAATTATTTAGAGTAAGTATGAATGCCAATCATGTTTTTCCATAGGACAAACTTCTCTCCATTCACTTGGAAATTCATTATACATTTTGTTTTACAAATGGAAACTTAATAATGCTACAATATCAAAAGCGATTCCACAATTTTTCAAAACTTTTCCACTTGGTAATCATTTTGAACAAGTATGAATGTTAATCAATTTTCTCGACAAGACAAACTTGTCTCTATTCACTTCCTTTGTTAGTACATCCAACACATCATCATTCAATATACGCTCTATTAATTTCATTACACATCGTTGTTCCATTTCCCTCACAAAAAGGAACTTTTCATCAACATGCTCACTCTTAGCATTTTAAGTTGGCTTCTTGGTTATTTCTATGGCACTTTCTATCACATTTGATAGTAATTTTCCATAGTCATTTAGTAGCTTCTTTCATAACAACATATTATTCCTTTAAACTAGTTAAGGAAATATGGCTAGTCTCTTACTCGTCTAGTGATTTCTCCTCCAAATAGAGTATATGCATATTCACTTGTGGACTTTATGTTGTCTAGATCTCCAACTCGATCTACATCAACAAATTCATGCAAATAAAAAAATGTCATCACCATGGTCCTAGTAATAGTAACACGGGGCATAATCCTTAGTGCCTTCCAACTCCATGAATATTTTTTTAATGGCAATCCAATGCTCCTTTCTGAAATCAAATATAAATATGTTCACTACTCATGCTTACTGTGCTACATCTAGGTGTGTGCATGTCATTGCATAAATAAGAGATCTTGGAGTGCTAGCATATGGCACCCTTGATGCGTATTCCCACTTAATGTGTTATATCTGGGTGTGTGCATGAAGTTCCACAAATAAGAGACAATGGAGTGCTAGCATATGGTACCCTTAATGTGTATTCCTTGTGAATTTTAGGACACATTTTGGTAGGAAACTTAACCCCCACTTAGAAAAGAGATTTTATGCCTCTACAAATATCCATCCCAAATTCACTAAGAATGTTTGCTTTCTCTATTACCTTTTATCTTTATGTCAATACAATATTTTATTGCACTAATATCCTTCTTATCAAATGATTTAAGCAACAAAGATTTGATGTCTAGATTATTAACTCCATATTGTCACCAATGAAAAATATATCACCCAATATAAGACCAATATAAGACCAAAATTACAAATATATCAACTATGCTTTGTAATAAACGTAATGGTCAAGAGTACTTCTTGTAGAACCTTTGTCAAACATATATTCGTCAAAAAAATTGTGTGCACACCTATACTATGATTTCTTGAGGTTACACACCAAGTCCTCACCCCATACCACATCACCTTCTAGAAACTCCATGAATATCTTCTTCTTCAACTCTCCATGAATAAATGTTGTTGTGTCATCCATTTGATCCACTTTTATATCACATTTTGCTACTAAATCCAACAACATCCTAATAGAATTATTTCTCCTATAGGCGATAAAGTATTTTGGTGATTTATTCCTTGATGCTGAGAACATTTTTTTTCTACCAAACTTGTTTATATCTCTCAAGAGTGTTATCAACATTAAACGTTTTTGAACACCCATTTGAAACCAACAATCATGTCTTGTGGAAACACTTCTAAAGCAAACACATTGTTTCATTTTAGAGATTCCATATATTTCTTCATTTCCTTTTTTATATTATTTATTTTAAGGAAATCTTCACTCCCATAAACTTACCTTGCAAGTTGTTTCCTAACTCTCTCATTTCTCCTAGGTTGTTGATTTTTTCTAGTTTATCCTCTATTGGTATTGTTGTGTTTCACATTACAAGTTTCTTAATTGAAATTGTATCATGTATTAATGTTGAACTAGATTATTATTGCCTCAATGGGATTAGACCTCATATTGTGGGTCTTAGGTGCATTATGTGTCAAGTCTACAATGTTCAGTGTCATTGACACCTATGTTAAAGAGATTTGAATGTTTCTCACCTTTATTCTTCTCTGTTAATGAAGGGATTTGTTTCTCCAAAAAAAATTTGCAACACAATACTTCTATCATGTTATTCGTTTTGTTGTTAAAATTCACCATCTTTCTCCTCTAAATATTACATCTTAATTGTAAGTACCATGTGATCCTTTGGGAGACATACCATGTATCCTTTAATTCCAACAAGCTCTCAATGTCCAATGAAGACATAGTTTTTTATGTTTTTTATCCATTGTTTATCTTTTTTCCTTAGGTGCATGCAAATAATCCTCACAACCAAAGGCTTTTAAGTGAGAAACAAATCACTTGCTCCCACTCCAATCTTGTTCTGGTGTTTTTTCACCCAAGACTAAACTAGTTGACAAATTGACACAATAACACATTGTTGCAACTACTTTATCCCAAAAACTTCTACTGCATTTTATGTTATATATCATGCATTTTGACTTCTATATTAGGGTTCAATTCATCCTCTATGACACTCTACATTATTGTGGATAATATGGTGTAGTTTTATGTCTTTCAATCCCATGCATTTGATAGAATGCATGGAACAATTTCATGTACTATTCTGCACCATTATCACTTCTTATGACTTTTAACCGTTTACTAGTTTTCATCTCCACCATAGAAACAAAATTATTGGAGTTGAAGATCTCACTTTTATTCTTCATAAGAAAAACCTATGTATTCCTAATAAAATCATGTATCATAATTTTTGAAGTATTGAGCATCACCACATATCTCTAAATTTTCTATGTTTAAGATACCTTTGGATTATGAGAACTTAAACAAAAAATTTCCCATGCATGTTAACCCAATGTGCATGATTCACAAAGCATTCCTTTGGAGTGTGTGTCTTGTAGAATTTACTTAGTCAAGTGGCCAATCCTCTTATTCCAAAGCATGCATCCTTTAGTGCCTTTAGATGCTCCCTTGGTGACTTGACTCTTTTTTAGTTTTTGGCGTCACTATCAACCTCAACGTGAGTAGAACCATCCAATATGTAAATAGTATCAACCTCAATGCCCTTATCCAATACTAATGCACCTCTCACAAGATTGAAAATATTCCTTATGAAAATCACATCAACCATGCAATAGTGAATTTTCTCACAAAAAGAGGAGTTCTCTTTAACCTAGGGACATGTCTCACATGAAGAAAAAATTGATTCTTCCATATCTATACCTTATTGGAATGAATTCTCTACTTACTAGTTTATCAGGTATTTTTTCTTCTAAGAAGCTCCTCCTTCCATCTAGTTCTTCATAGGAATCAAATCACTCCCCATGTGGATTCATGGAATGACACTTTAGAGTGTTTAAGCCATTCCTCACTAGAGACTTGAGTAGATAAATAAGCAGTGGTAAAATACATGCCTATTTTTTCCTAATCTTCCTTGAGCTAGGTAGAGACTACCATGGTGTCATCCTCATTCTTGTTTCCTTTTTATTGAGAGAAATCCTTCTTCATATGTCATGTATGTTTGTATTTTCAAACACACTGCTTCAACATTTCTCTTCCTAATCATTGATCTACCCTTGAACTTGAATCTACCATAAGATTCGTTGTCTTTCCTTCCTCTAAAGTGAGATTTTATAATCAATGCCTATGAATATAAAGAAACTCTTATTGATATTCTCTTGGTTGCCTCATTATATAGTTGTCTCACAATGGTCTCAATCTTAGTATAACCTTTACTTAATCCACTAATAGTTGTTACTGAATTCTTCCATCAATCTACGATACTATTGAGAAGAGAAATACATTGATCCTTAAAACTCCATTGATCTCCAATGGAAGCTAATCATCTCATCAAACTATTGAACTCATTTAAATTCTCATTGAACTTTACTCCATATTTAGTGCATAATCATTTCTTCTCAGTGGTAGTGATATTAACCAATGACTTGGAACCATACAAATTGTTTAGCTTTTCCCACATCTCCTTTGCTGATGAGGCTTTATAGATATTGAGAATAATGAAATCTACAAGGAAAAGACATATTTTTTATCACATTTTCTTATCCATCTTATCCATTCTCTATCTCTTATATTTGTCATCCTCACAACAACAATGATGCACAATCCTTCTTTTTCAATGAATATTCCATATTTATCTTCCACGGAATTAAGTTGTAACAATTAATCTTCTCAATAGCCACCTTCTTCGCCATTTTTCCAATTTTCCTTGGGTGTTTTTCCTTATCCTTATTTCTTCAACTGAAGCAAAAAAAATTTGACCCAAACCACAATGAGATTTAAACGATGTTCTTGAAAACAAATTTTAAACCTGGATAACTTTGATACCATGAAAAAATTATCCATTTAAATCTAAAGAGAGAGGAATACTAAGCACAAATACACTCATTGCAAGGATACACAAGAAGAAAATTGTATGGGACAATTTATTGTACACTTTTATTCATCTTTTTACTTCTATAAAGGACATGTTTACAGGGTGGTTTTATTCTCCTAAAAGCGAAGAACACATTTGGAAAATATTTTCTACATTCAATTTTGTTGTTGCATTCTTACTAATGTTACAACGCTAAAATTTATTGCCATGATTTTTCCAATATTGAGAATAATAAATATTTGTCAATTTCTATGCTAATTAAAATAAAACTATGATCTTTAAATAAACTTGTCAGAGAGATTACTATGAGTGAAGTGATAACTGAATAGAAAATGAAGATTATAATTTTAAAAATGGTTGGTGCCTCCCAAGTCATGTGAGTTACCATGAGCTCTAAGCTTTATTAGCTAAAATTAAATATGCAATTTAAGCCCCATTTTTGCCACATTATCATAAAAGAGATCACCATGGAAGCAAATAATGTAGTATGTGGAAAGTGTAATTCCGACAGTGATCAATGTTCCCAACTTGTTGGAAAGAGTGCCCATTTTAGGGTATTCATCAAGTGTAGGCTGCATAACTTCCTCTATCACCATATCTGCAATTGCAATTCCAGTTAGTAAGATTTGCATTGACATTTTATTGTAATGGAAATTAAAAGGGAAAAAGAAGTTCATTGCAAAAGATTATAATTATTTGAATAAATGTTGAATTTTCCTTAAGCCATAGATTTGGTCCGAGGTTAATCACGCATACAGACACACTACAAGCCCTCAACTTACAAGCACTTTTCACAATGGAAATATTAAGTAGTAAAATCAATTTGGTACACAAATATTTGAACCCAAAGCTCGATTATTTTATTAGTCCATCAATAAAAGAATCATGGGGATCCCATACCAAGGATCATGGCCCTCGATCACTAGTACAACTAGTATACACAATAAACAAAACTAGTGCTTTCATTCTGCTTCTTTAGATATGCAATCTTCCCAAAAGGACAAGAACAAATACACATGACTTGTTGAAGATGTCCTTTTACCACCAGCCCTTTCAGTCCTCATTTTCCCTTGACATCGGATAACCTTCACCTCCAATGACCACAAATAAATAACTCCTTCTAGTCCTTTGTCTACCAATAGCTCACAAATTATTTTCTCCTTCAAATTCTTGCATATTCAGCCCCAAAATACTCAACTTATCATAATACCTTTTCTCTTCAAATTCATTGTGCATTGGCCCTTAAGCATTAGCTACTCACAAAGATCTTATTCCATTAATATCACTAAATAATTAGCCTCAAATACACTTCAGCCAATCAAACTTTTAACTCATTGTACATTAGCCTTGAGTGTCAGTTTTCCATCGATCCTTTGTTAAAAAAACTTCTTGTGTTAACCCTTTTCAATCATATTTAGCAAATCAATTGTTGAGCCTCAAAATTGTGCTTTCTTTCACCTCATTTTACCTCATTTTTCCCTTGTCCATTGCTATCCTAGACCCAATTGATCAATGAATATAGTTAAAATTACTTCTAGAATGATTTACATGACTGACTTGGCAGCCAGGGATTTTTTCCATTGTAAAGTACATTTTGACTCTAACCAGCCGCACGTGCACATTCCCGTATTAACCGGTGATTCTCAAGAAATCGGGCTCACGTTTGAGTATGTATCATCAACCCTAACACCAAATGTTCTCCTAGATTCCAGGTTACATGTTAGGATATTCTGACATATAGGAAATATTTAAGTATAACTTGGTCTAGCATAGAGTTAGGTAAAGTGTGTTTCTTTACTATGTACATTTGTAACTTATAATCTAACGGTCGTGATATGTAGTGATCTGACGGTTCACCCTCTCCTCGGTATTACCGACACTTGATTTGTGGCTTAACACCCGATTAGTCCATGATCTCTATTTAAAGAGCATGGAGGGTCATTTTTCTGATAACCATTTATGAGATAAGCTTAATATGTAAATTTTCTTTTTTATATTAATAAATTTTCTGAAGTGGCCGCGTTGGCTTAAGCAGTGGATTGTTTCCCTCTTTGAGGGTTTTAACCACGTCAAATACTGGTGTATTGATCTGTGATCTATTTTTGAGCGGTGACCTTTGGTTTTCGATCTAGGGAACTTACCCTGTAAATTCCTACATGGTATCAGAGCCATTTTGAGGGCCGTAACCGTTGTTGATCCAAATCCGAAGCTGGATTGACTGCATTCAACTGTCGTTTTCCAAATCTAATATTTATGGCCACTTTAGGGTCGGGATAACTGCTTTGCTATGTTCAGAGCTTCTGTTATAGTGAGGAACTCATTTCCTTTCATGTGAAAAGGTTTCTGGTTTCCCAAGTTATGTCATTTTAGATCTGGAGGTATAAAGTATATATTTTGCAGTTATATTTATTAATCCTTATGTTTATTTCGATTCCCTCAATTTATTTCGGTTTACATTTTTATTTTTTTTCAGATTTGTACCCTCTTCTCTATGTATTCTCTTTTCTCTACGCTATGTGCAATCTCGGCAAATTGGAAACAAGAAGACGAGATTTTTTTGCTATGTATGCTCTTTTCCTCCGTCTTTGTGTGATCTCAGGAAATCGAAAATAGTGAGAAAATAGGTAGTTGCTAGTAAGACTAACCGGAAATCTAACGTTCTGTTGTAAGGCTTGTTTTTTTTGCACGATTTTTTTGTGTTTTTTTTTCAGGAAAAAGCACGCACATCGAAGGGAAAAAAAAAATCCCATCCTCCTTTCAAACAATTAGATAATCATTTTACTAGCTCACTTGGTGTAAAGTTAGTTTATGAGAATAGAGGTCTTGGGTTAAAGTATCTTTCTCAAGCTTCTTTTTCTAAAAAGATTTTTGTTAAGTTAATTTCTCTTATAAAGCCCTTTGGCAAGTTGTCGGTTTTAAAAAGAGGGTTTTATTTAAAAAGCGCATGTAAAAGTAACATTGTAAAAGTGACTCTCACTTATTTGTAAAAGTGGGTCACATAAAGTAGTTTTTTTTTAAGTGATTTTATTGTATTAAGTTTGGAAAGGGAGGAGAGAGAGGAGGGATTTTTTTTTTAAAGTATGACTTCATTATCAACTTTCAACCTTTCACGTAACTATTCAGCATCTACAACACATTTTTTTCAAAAAGGCATAACTTCTTCATCTAGAAGTTGTTTTCCAAGCCGTTTTTTTTTTAAAGCCTAATTTTTCGAGAACTTTCTATTGGAGCAGTTAGTTTCAGCCTTTTTCAACTTCAGTTTTTTCAAAAAATGGAAAGTGCATGCTCGGTTATTCTTAACAGCACCAATTATTTCCAATGACTATCCTACATGATAGACTTACTTAGAGGTATAGGGCTTTATAGAATAGCCACAAGACAAGAAACTAAACCTACTGATGGAGATAAAGTCGTTAAATGGGAAAATAAACAAGATTAAGCACGAGGGTTGATAGGAATGTCCATTGCTCGAGATCTTAAATTTCATATCCAATAAATTGACACCCCTCATGTAGCTATGAAAAAGCTAAGTACTGTTTTTGGCATTCAAAATGAAATCAGGGCCCACCAGCTTGAAAATGAGTTTCTTACTTTGGACCCCAATAATTTCTCCTCTATTGAAGATTTTTTGTCCAAATTCAAGACCCTTAGATTTATTTTATAAGGTTGTAAGGTCAAAAATGAATATGGTAGCCTTATCTATTCCATTCTTGCAAAACTTGGCCCTACATACTCTGTATTTGTTTCCACCTTCCATTCCACTAGAGAAGCCCTCATTTCTCAAGGAACGGCCTACAAGCCACCCTATTTTAATGCCTTTTTTGATTCTTTGATAAGAGAACAAGAAAAAAATTTACACCTTGGTCTTATTAATACTGGAAACTCTTCTAAGAAATCCTTAGCAACCCAGCAACAACCATACCAAAAGAATCCTAAGAAGCTGCATCCTAAAAAGAATGGTCCTAAACCAAACAAGGGTCTTAAGCAATTTTAGCCACAAACTGAAAAAACAACTCAACAAACTGATAAGTCATATAAAAACAAAGGGAAGAAGATAGACAGACATTGAAACTTTTGTAATCATGATGGCCACGTAGATTCAAAATGTTTCAAGAATATGGAAGCCTTGGAAACAGCAATGAAGAAGCACAACATCAATTTGGGGAACTCTTCAACTTCATCTTTACGAATGGTACTCTCTGATTGTGATTGTCAAGCATCAATATCTAAGTATGCATTAAATGTATTTTCTTCTTCTCATTCTCATGAGTGGCTCATTGATTCTGGAGCCTCTTACCACATGGCCAAAAATAAAGCCATGTTTTCTTCTTTAAATGATTGTAACACCAAAAGCATTTATGTTGGTGATGATAGATCTCTTAGTGTTGTAGGGTCTGGAACCATTCATCTAGATAATGGTCAATTTAATGATGTATTATGTGTTCCTGCCTTGTCCTACAACCTTCTATATGTTTATCAAATAACTCATTCAGGTGAAGGGAAATCAGTAGAATTCTCACCTCATGATGTTGTAATTAAGAACCTCAAAGATCCTAAACATATTTTAGCAACTAACATTGGTGATGATTCCACAAGGTTGTATAAGTTTAAAAACTTTGGGTCATCATGTCTTCCCTCTGTTTTTGTTTCTCATAATGATGAAGTGAGCAAAGTTTGGCATGAGAAATTTGGTCACTTAAACTACCGCTCTCTTCAAACCCTATGTAAAGAAAATATGGTGATAGGTCTTCCTATGGTATCTTGCTGAGATGGTGTTTGTTCCGGTTGTGTACTCGAAAATCATCATCGAGACAAATTTTACAAACGTGCCTCTTGGCACGCTTCAACCCCTTTGCAGCTTGTGCATAGTGATTTATGTGGTCCACTTCATGTTGTTTCTTTCTTTGGCTGCAAGTACTTCTTAACTTTCATTGATGATTTTTCTAGATGCACTTGGGTATACTTCTTAAAACTCAAGAGTGAATTTTTTAACATGCTCTTAGCCTTTAAGGCCTTTGTTGAGAAACAATCTAGACATCACATTCTTAAGTTAAGAACTGACAATGGAGGTGAATATGTTAACAACAAATTTATCAAATTTTTCACTGAGCATGGCATTCAATTGCAATATATTGTTCCATATACTCCACAAAAAAATGGTGTAGCTGAAAGGAAGAATCACACCTTAAAAGAAATGGATAATTGTATGCTTCAATCTAAAAGACTTCGTCTTAATTTTTGGGCAGAAGCAATTAACTGTGCAAATTACATAGTAAATCGCACTCCTACTAAGGTTTTACGGAATATAACTCCAGAAGAAGCCCGAAACTCAATCAAACTAGATGTAAGTCACTTTCGTGTTTTTAGAAGTGAAGCTTGGGCTCATATTCCAGATGCGAAACATAGAGCCTTAGAACCTAACACTAGAAAATGTGTTTTTTTTGGATATTCTGAAAATGTCAAAGGATATAGACTTCTTCAACCAAAATCCAAAAATGTAATCATTATAAGAGATGTAAAATTTGATGAAAATATATCGTCCTGCGAGCCTAGTTTGTCGGGTGTGCCACCTTTAGCATGCGAGCCTGATTTGGCATATGTTCCACCTCTCTCTATCTCTTCTATTTTTTACAGCATTCCTTCTAGTTTGGATGATGACAGCGAGGATAAAAATCCTCCTCCGCCTCCTCAAGATTTTCCTTCAGCTCCACGGCTTCCAAGATGGGTCTGCTTTACTCGAGATTCAACAGGTTCTCTGGCAGGTGACCCTGGAGATCAACGCCGTACATGTTCTCAATTCGAAAGAGCCTCTTCCTTATTGGCTCAAGTTCTAGATAATCCTGATCCAGACACCTTTGAAGAAGCTTCAGGACATCCAGATTGGGATGAAGCTATGAATGAATAATATTGTTCCTTATTGGAAAACGATACTTGGGATCTTGTTCCTCTTCCGATGAAAAATTTTCAGATGCAAATGGGTTTACAAAACAAAGTTTGGACCAGATGTAAAAGTGGTTAGACATAAAGCTTGTCTTGTTGCTAAAGGATTTTCACAAGTTGAAGGCATTTACTATACTGAAACCTTCTCCCTTGTTTCCAAAATGAATTCTATCTACCTTGTTCTTTCCCTTGTTGCGTCCTTTAAATGGGAAGTCCATCAGATGGATGTTAAATCTGCCTTCTTACATCGAGATTTTCATGAAGAAATATACATGGAACAACCCCCTGGCTTTATCCAAAACGACTCTAGCCTTGTTTTTCACCTTAGGAATTCTCTCTATGGTCTCAAACAAGCTCCTCGAGCTTGGTATGCCAAAATGGATAGATTTCTCTTAGATAATGGTTTTTCTAGGTGTCATTCTAACAACACTATCTACACCAAGAAAGTGGGTAAGTCCTTCATCATCCTTGTTCTTTATGTTGATGATCTTATCCTTACTGGTAGTGATCCCAACCATATAAAACATGTGAAGTCTAGCCTCAAAAATAAGTTTGAAATGACAGACTTAGGCACTTGCATTATTTCCTTGGTCTTCAAGTTTTGCAATCCAAAGAAGGTATTACCCTTTCTCAGTCCAAGTATCCCTGTGATATTCTATGCCACTTTCACATGGAAGACTGTAAGCCAGCCCCTTCTCCCTTTGAGTCTAGAGTCAAGCTTTCAGTCACTTGTACTACCCCTAAAGTTGATGCTACCTTATATCGTCAACTTATTGGTAAATTTTTGTATATAACCCATACTCATCTTGACCTTTCCTTTTTCGTTGGTCTTGTTGCTCGGTTTATGCACTAACCTCATGAAAGTCACTGGAAAGCAGCTAAAAGTATAATTCGATATATTCGAGGTACATTTCAGTTCGAGATTCATTACAGTGCAGGATCATCTCCATTGTTGATTGGTTTCACTGATTTTGATTGGGCTGGTGACCCTGATAATCGAAATTCTATTGCAGGATATGTATTCACTCTTGTTTCAGGACCTATTACATGGTCTTGTAAGAAACAGAGTTCCATCTCTCTTTTTTAAGAAAAAGAAAAGTATCGTGATGCAGTTGAAGCCAACAAGGAAGCCATGTGGCTTCGTCATATCCTGTCTGAATTTGGTTTTCATCAACAGCATCCAACAACACTTTGGTATGATAATCAGAGTGCCATTCAGCTATGCAAAGATCTAGTTCAACATCAACGTATGAAACACATTGAGCTTCATATACACTTCATCAGAAAGCTCATTCATGATCGTGTTCTTGAAGTGTAGTATTGTTCAACCAATGATCAAGTTGTCGATATCTTTACAAAGGCTCTCACAGAAGCAAATTTTACCAAAATTTGATCTATGCTTGGAGTTCATTAAGGGGGAATAAACTCTAACGCCTCCTTCCTTCTCCTATTGTGTCACCTTTGTAAATCCTTCAATCCTATCCAAAGTTGTTCTTAAGGGGGGATCTTAGGATATTTTGACACATAGGAAATAGTCTCATTTTGTGTCACCTTTGTAAATCCTTCAATCCTATCCCAAGTTGTTCTTAAGGGGGGATGTTAGGATATTCTGACACATAGGAAATAGTTAAGTATAACTTGGTCTAGCATAGAGTTAGGTAAAGTGTGTTTCTTTACTATGTACATTTGTAACTTATAATCCGACGGTCACGATATGTAGTGATCCGACGATTCACTCTCTCCTCGGTATTAATGACACTTGATCAATGACTTAACACTCGATTGGTCCATGATATCTATTTAAAAATCATGGAGGTTAATTTGTCCGGTAACCATTTATGAGAGAATCTTATGTAAATTTTCTTTTTTATATTAAAAAATTTCCTGAAGTGGTTACATTGGCTCAGGCCATGGACTGTTTCCCTCTTTAAGGGTTTTAACCATGTCAAATACTAGTGTATTGATATGTGATCTATTTGTGAGCAGTGACCTTTGGTTTTTTATCTAAGGAACTTACCCTGTAAATTCCTACATTAATCGGCCTTATGCAACCAAACTTATGAGGACCCTCGTCCTTGTAACAAACCCTTACAACCCTCCTATCTCAACTTGGGGCCCCTTTTATACCTATAAGTATGATATGAGGGAACTCATCTCTTCTTCCAACAACCTCATATGCCTTATGGTCTTCCTGTCACATAGAGATTAGGGCTTCATGTTAGTTTTTATAGCATCAGGTGATTTTCTAGTCTTGAAACCTTATGGAGAGGCTAAAACACGAGTTCTCCAAAACCCAGAAATCGTTTATGGAAATTCCACCTAGAGATAGCTTAATCAAATTAATTGACCATCATTTAAATTTTTCCTAAGTATAAATTAGGAAAATTTGTTAATTAATAGTAATTAATTGAGAAAGGTGAGAATTCTCTAGAAACTCACATGGATTGACTTGGAGATGATATTATCCATTGGTTAGGTTTTAGTCTTGGTCGTTGGAGTCCTAACTAGATATTATAAGAAGAGGTCGATGGGTAGATGGAGAAACACACATCACATTGAGTGAGAGCCAACAGTGTGAGTTCCTTGGGCAGTTTGAGCTAGTCAGCAATAGATTTCGAGCCAGAGAAAAGATGTAGGGATAGAGAGGGGAAAATACAATGATCCAAGGGAATATTTTCCAGTTGCAAAGAGGCAAGAGAGGAGGTTGAATTATTTCTCTAGGAGGTTGTGCAGGGACTGTGAAGTGCCTCAAGAAGGAAATTTGATTTAGCTGGAGAGGAGTTCGTTTAAGTTTCCATAGGTCGAGAGGATTTTCCAATAGGCAGGATAGACACTTCCCCAATCAATAGCAGGTAGGATGGCTTGAGTAGCAGTTATTCTGGGCTAAGTGTGTGGCAAGTTGTGCAGAGGTGATGCAAATCCTATGCAGATGGTTTGGACGACTTGCTTTGGCTTGTCAACTTTGAGCCAGGATTGCTTGGATATGAGGGTAAATTCCGTCAGGTGATTTCTCCAGTGTTTCTCTCATATTGGATAGCTAGTAGGGCATCCAAATTTATTGTACTCAAAATTCATTGTTGCATAATAATAAAACCCTCATTTGTTGCATTGGTTTTCCCGCATTGGGTTTTCCTGGGGACATTCATCCAAAAACAATTGTGTCAATTTTATTTGTGATAGCATTTCTCAGTTCCTATTTTTTCTTCTGCGGTATTTTATTTGGTGAAGAAATTGTAGTGTGAATAATTCAATATTTTGTTGTAAACAAAAGAAACTACATAATTGATTTTTCAGTTAGAAGAATTATTACTAGTTGTTGTATTTCAAGGAATTTTCACATGGTATCAGAGTGTATTTTATAGACAGGAGGCTCAGAGGCAAAGGAGAAAATTTGTGTTGTTCAGAGGGAGCAACGAGACAAAATTTTCTAGGGTTGCGCAATGCCTAACTAGGCACTGCGAATTGTTGGACAAAGATTCGATTTTCCAGTTGTAGGTGGCAGGAAAATTTGATTTTTTTAAGGAAGTGATTCCAACAAGAAGAGGGAGCAGCACCCATTATTTTCGCAGAGCATATTTCTTGGCTTGGCACACAAAATTTTGTAGTAGCTTACTAGATCAAAATCAATGTCGGGTGGAAGAGAAAGTGCACACACATATGAGATTTTTCTTAGAGGGATTCTAGTTTAAAAACTCCAGAATTTATAGTTGTAGTAGGCAGTAACAACATTAAAAAATTTCTCACTCTAGGAGGGAGTGTGAATCACAAAGCTAGCAACCAATCAAGAGGAAGAGAGAGATTTCCATTATAGGATGAGATTTTTTATAAATGGCCACATTCAGGCTTAGAGACCAAGAAAGATTGGACGGTGCTTCCAACTATATCATTTGGAAGGCTATAATGTCCTTTCTCTTAGATGAGAAGGGTCTGAAGACCTATGCAGATAACATTGTGGAAAAACATACAAACCAACAATAGTTAGTGACTATCAGGAAAGATATGGCCAAAGCGAAGCGGATGATACTAGATGGAGTCCAGGACCATATAGTCTCATACATATCTGATAAGAATAAAGCTAAGGAGACGTGGGATGCTCTCGCAAGGTTATATTAGAATCATTTCAAGCAGCGAAATATTTTTCTGAAAGAGAAGCTATAGAATACTAGGATCTAGAAGGGTGAAGGCATAGATCCCATTCTCACCAAAATTAGGGATTCACGACCAACTTGCAGTTGTAGGAGAAGTATCTCAGACTACAGAGCTTGTGCATTTGGCCATGAATAGTGTCTCTGAGGAATGAGAAATATTCATCCAAGGAATTTTGGGACAAGATACCTTACCCGGGTGGGACCAGATGTGGTCAAACTTGCAACATGAAGAGATGAGGCGAGCTCCATCAACGACAACAACAAAAAGGAATTGAAAGGTGTGAAGGAGGAAGACAATGTGGCCCTTGCATCAAAGGGGAAATAAAAAGTTCCCAATTAGGGACAAGGCTCACAGGGAGAGAAGAAGAAGAGAAATAATCTATCGAATATCAAGTGCTTTAGATGTGGCATTTTTTTCCACTATAGTACTCAATTTCCTCAAAGTAATAAAGACAAGAAGGAGAAGTAGGATCAAGAGAAAACATCTACAGAGATAGACAAAGTATTCTCCCAATTGGAGGAATATTTCACCATGTATGCAGTTATACCTCCAAGAGTGAGGTGGAGTGATACGGAGCTTTAGTCCTAGAATTGCACAGAGATTTGGGCGGGGTCCATCGAGGTAAGCATTAGGTAGTGTTTTCTCATGAATCATTACCTTTGCTACAGGTGATCTGTATGAGATCTATATGTAAATGTGTTTGAGGTCATTTAAATTGCTAGTGTTAAAATTTGAGTTTTTATGTGGTTTTATGCTAAATTCTTATGCACATAAAGCATGAATTTAAACTCTGAAATAACAGAAAAAAAAAGACATATACACCATAAAATTAACCATAACACAGCAAGTGATGAAGGAGTTCACCCCTCCTGGGATACGTTTCATGGTCTAGCTTCCAATGGCTTGGCCCTATATCATTATGATCAAAAAGAGTGATTATATCAATTTACAGTGCTCTAATGGCTTCAAAACCTGTTCCATTAGCTTGAGAATTGTCAAAAATTCTTGTCTAGCCTCTTTATTCTCCCAAATTGGTCAAAAACTAAAGAAGTTATGAGCTTCCCTAGCTTTGCTACTAGTTTCTCTACAATTTCCCCAAAATCCAACATCGTCCTACAAATTTTCCCCAAATTGCGCTAACATAGTGACAATTTAGAGGATTTTCGGCACAATTTATGGGACCGTTAATTTCACCATTAACTCCCAAAAACTAAATTTGAATTATATATGTACGGTGTCCACATTTTTTTAATTAAAAAAATTTGGACAAGCTCTGCCTCCGCGCCCACAGTCCCATGCCAGCAGTCATATGCTAAAGGCTTGTTGGGGGGTCGAGGCTAAGCCTTGGCCCCTTCCCCATTACTTTGTCGCTTCAAACTTAAATATGGTTGGTGAAGTATGGTTTAACAAGAACCATGGTGGCGTGGTCGATTAAAGCCTTGTGTTGTTCGCTGTGAGGTCAGAGGTTCGACTCTGCCAAAGGTTAATTCAAAGTTCAACCAAATTTTTGGTGGCCCATGTGCTACCACATGGCAGCCTTTAGTTGAGCCACGTGGCAGCATGTGGTTAGCCAACGTCCAACCAATGAAATTTTCCCACACCAATACCATTCAGGGCCTACCATGTTTCAGGCAATGGTAGGCCCAAAAAAATTTGATTTTGACCAATCACAATAGGCCACATGGCATCCTACCACTGGCCCAAAATTTTCCCAGGCAACTGTCCTTTTTGCAAAATTCGCATGTTTGGGAAAACGAACAGAACTCTTTTCTAGGAGCATACGGTGTTGGTTTTCCGCAAAACGAGTTGTGTCAGATTCAGAACGACGAGATCTACGCAAGCTCATAAGTTTCGATCCATTCCAAAAAAAAATCATTATTGAGCATATTTTTTAGCACCTGATCACTACTACCCATTGGAAGCTTTTGGACCCCAAAATATCACTATCAATTGTTCAGTAGATGAGGGTACAGTTCCCTCACCTTTCAAATCTCGATCCATTTGGCGTTTCTTGCATTTATTCATTTGAGCCCCACAGGAAGGTACTCCACATTCCCTCGTTTTGAAGTCCTTGTTCTTTTGTCAAGAATGGCGTCTTGATGTAATTCTTCAAGTTATTCAGGAGAGAAATGATCAATAGAAAAAATATGAACATTCTCTCCTTGGTATTCAATCAAATGAGGCTCATACAACCTTAAGTTCTCAACATTAACAACAACATAAATATGCATCTATGAAGGCAAATCCAACCTGAAGGCATTATCACCAATATTTTCTAAAATTTTGAATGGACCATATCGAATTGGTTTTAGTTTTTTACCTTTTCCTTGAATATTTTCTTTTCTAATTTGAAGCCAAACTTCATCACTGACTTGGAAATTGTGATCTACACAATGCTTAGTGTGCCTTGTTTTGTACTTGGCTTGGCTCTTTTCCAGCTGTTGCCGAACTGCTTAATGTACCAATTGGATTTGTTCAATATGAACCTTTTAGCTTTGTCTATGTCACTATGACCATCAATAGCAACATCCTTTCCAAAAATGAAATCCAGAGGAGACTTGGGAAAATATCCCGAACATGCTTCAAATGGCAATGTTTGAGTTGAAGAGTGCTTGGCCCGGTTGTAAGCATGCTGAACATAGTGAAAATGTTCATCCCACCACTTAGGATGATTCCTCCAATAATCGCGAAAAAGATGTATCATCATCCTATTCACCACCTATGTTTGACCATCTGTTTACGGATGAAATGTACTCTTTTTCAATTTGGTGTCTATGAATTCCCACAATCTTGACCAAAAATTCCCAAAAAAGCAAGAATATCAATCACTAACAATGGATGTGGGCAATCCAAAATGCATGGATACATTCTGAAAGAATAACTTAGCAGTTTGTTCCGCTGTACTTTTCTTTTTATATGGCATCAAAATAGACATTTTTCTTAACGTATCCACAACTAAATAAAGATAATCATGATTCCTTTTTGACATAGGAATACCTCCAAAAAATTCCATAGAAAAACTCTCCCATGGACGAGTAGGTAAGTCTATAAGTGGTGTGTACAATCCTAACTTTCTATTGTTAGGCTTACTGACATCACATAATGAACAATCTTTAATAAAAGGTGACACACTTTCAAGCATATGAGGCCAATAACAATACTTATGTAGATGTGCCACCGTCTTTCTTACACCGAAATGACCCGCAATAAGAGAAGTATGTGCATCTCTTATGATGATGAATTTTTCTCCCTGTGGAATACAAATCTTACCAAGATGGTACAACAAATTATCATGCATGTGATAATCTAATTCTTCTATTTGGTTCCCTTGACCCAAAGTTACATATACATCTTGAAAATCACTATCTAAAGTATATTGTTCAACATAGCTCTCATGCAAAACATAATTATGCTCAAGAATAGTAACAACACTAATAATAGGCCTAGAAATAATGTCAACAACTTTATTGTAAATACATTTCTTATACCTTATCACTAAATAGAATTGTTGAAGAAAACGCATCCATCGAAAGTGCCTTGATTTCTTCAACTTTGTTTGTGATTGCAATTATTGCAATGGTTGATGATCAGTGTGAATAATTGTTTCCTTACCCATCAAGTAGTGTTTCCACTTTTTCACACTTTGAACCAATGCATACCATTCTTTTTCATATGTAGGATAATTAATCACTGCACCATTAAAAGCTTCTGAATGAAAACAGATGGGCTTACCATGTTCCATAAGGATTACATCCATGGCATAGTCACTAGCATCATTATGAATCTCAAATGACTGTCTCAAGTCTGGAAGTGCAAGGACTGGAGATGAACTAATATTTTCCTTCAATGCATCAAACCTCCTTTACTATTTACCTCCCCACTGGAAGACCTGCTTCACACTTGTCAATGCATGCAATGGAGCTGCGATAGAAGAAAAGTTAAGAGTAAACTTCCTCCAATATTGGGTTGCTCCCAAAAAGCTTCTTATCTCCATAACTATTTTGGGCTTTGGCAGTTCAAAATGACATCAACCATGGAGGGATATATTTTCAATTCACCTCCTCCAACAATATGACCCAAATACACTAAAGAAGTTTTTCCAAACTCACATTATGACATATTAAAAACAATTGTTATTTCTTCAAGACATCAAGTACCTTTTTTACATGCATGACATGTTCTTCACGAGATTTACTGAAAATCAAGATGTCATCTAAATATACTATCACAAAATTATCTATAAATGGCCTCAATACATCATTCATCACACACATGAAGGTAGCAAAAGCATTGCAAAAACCAAAAGGCATAACTAGCCATTCAAACAAACCTTGTTTTGTTTTGAATGTTGTCTTCCATATGTCACCTTCATCACTTCCAATTTGATGATAGCTTCTCCATAATTCCAACTTAGTAAAATATTTAGCATCTTTCAATTGATCAAGTAAATCATCAATTCTAAGAAGTGGGTAACAGTTCTTTACTGTAATTTTGTTTAATGCACGAAAGTCCACACACATGCGCCATGTTCCATCCTTCTTTGGCACCAAAATAGTAGGTGACCCACATGACGAAGTACTTGGTCTGATGATTCCTTTGTCCAACGACCCTTGAATTTGTTTTTTAATTTCTACACTTTCCATCATTGACATCATGTACATGCCAATGTTAGGAAGAGGACAATCTTGCTACAATTGTATTTCATGTTGGATTCCCCTCTTGGGAGACAATCCCTTGGGCTCCTAAAACATCTCATCATATTGGTTAACAACCTCAACCAAATCAAATTTCAATCTTGAGTCACAACCTTGAAAAGCTTCATTCTCAACATCATCCTTTTTTTTGACCATTAAAAACACAAAATTCTCGCTGGAGTTAATGAGTCTCTTCATTTGTCCAGAATTTACAAGCAAAAGATTTAATTTTTGTCGATGTGCTCTAACAATATACTCAATACCATCTTTGAACAAGTGATACTTGTTTTCATGGCGATGAAAAATCACTTTCCTATCATACAAATATGGGTTTCCAAAAACAATTCTGGAAATATCAAGTGGAACAACATCAAGTTCAACTTCATCAAGAAAGTTTGCTATAATTGCAAATCTAAGTATGCATTTCCTCGTCACTTGTAAGTTTGCATTTTTGCATATCCAACCTAAAGGATAAGGTCTTGGATGATGAATGGTCTCTAAATTTAACTTCTTGACTAAGTCTTCAAGAATCAAATTTGTTTGTGAACCACTATCAAAGAGTGTATCAATTTTGGTATGCTTTGAAATAACCTGAATATGGAAAAGTTAAATTCTTGTTTTCTCATCTTGACTCATCATTAGAACAACTTGAAGAGATAGTGCTTGCTATGTCCTTACCTTTCGTTCCCATTGTTGTAATATTTGTTTCATCTTCTGAATCAAAGCGTAAATCATGTTGTGTAGTTACAATGGTCTTTTGCTTCTCTTTGTTGTTAAACTTCTTTGGTTTCATCTCCGGATGAAGCTTCCAACAATGGGCTTCATCATGACCCTCTTTGGAAAAATGTTTGCATGTTAATTTTTCTCCTTCCTTCTTGACGAATGCATTCTTCTTTCCTTTCCATTTGAACTTACTCTTACCCTTGTCTCCACTTGTGAATGGCTTCTTGTTACCCTCTTGTGAAATGTTTTTCCCTCTTGCTTCAAGATGTGTTGCTTGAACACAAACCTCATCTAAACTTGTAGGATTAAACATAAGGATAGTATGCCTCAAATAACTATGTAAACCCCCAATATATTTCAACAAAGTGTCTTGTGATTGCAAGTCTACACCTAGAATCAAAGGCCTTCTTCTAAACTCTTTGGTGTAACTTTGCACACTTTGACCTTTTAGTTGTCTAAAATTATGCCAATCCATAATAGTCTTTTATATATAAGCTAATGGATAAAATTGTCTTCTAAGTGCAGCAATAAAATATATCCAAGAGGTTGAGACCTTAACATGCTTTTTCATATCCTCTTATGTTTTGGTTTCCACCAAATCAAAGCAACACTTTCAAACCTTAATGAAGTCAGTTGAATCTTTGTTTCATCATCTTTGATGTTCTGAATCCTACAATAAAATTCAAGTTAACAAACCCAATTATCAAGTCTTTCATCATTCACTTCACCATTATACATAGGCATTTCGAATTTGATATCAAGTTTTAATAAGGGATTTTTACCATACCCCTTGGGGTATGTGGAGGTGTTTGAGTAATAGTGGTTGTGGAAGAGGAAGAAGACGAAGGTGAAGATGAGGGTGGAGAAGAGGGTGGTTATCACCAATTCCTTTTGAAGGCCTGCCATCATCTCCTTTTTTTCCTCTAGAAGAACCCTCTCCTTTTGAAGTCTTGGAACTTTCACCCTACAATTTTGAATTTATCTCTTCATAGAGAACCTTCACCATTTCAGTCATGTCAAAAAAAAATTTCCTGAAATTATTCTCATCCTCTAACATATTATCAACTCCTCCTTCATGAGACATGCCCACTGAAGCTTCAGGTACAACTTGAGGTGAAACTTGTAGTGGAAATTGAGACAAATGGGCTCCCCTTGTCCTTGTCCCAAATTGAGAACCTGCACCCACAAGTTTTCCTTCTCCTCTCATGAGTTTCAACCTTTTAAGCATTGAAAACACTTACAAACAATTAAATCCTCACAACAACAAAGAAAACCTATGCTCAAATACCAAACTTAATCTGTATGAGATCTATATGTAAATGTGCTTGAGGTCGTTTAAATTGCAAGTGTTAAAAATTGAGTTTTTATGTTAAATTATTGTGCACACAAAGCATGAATTTAAACTCTGAAATAGAAGAAAACAACAAACACGTACACCATAAAAATAACCACAGCACAACAAGTAATGAAAGAGTTCACCCCTCCTGGGTTACGTCTCCTGGTCCAACTTTCAATTGCTTGGCCCTATATCATTATGCTAAAAAATGGTGATCACATTTGTATACATTGCTCCAATAGCTTCAAAACATGTTCCATTAACTTCAAAACTGTCAAAAATATCTGTTTAGCCTCTTTCTACTCCCAAATTGGTCAAAAACTGAAGAAGTTATGAGCTTTCCTAGCTTTGCTGCTAATTGATCTACAATTTCCCCAAAATCTAACATTGTTCTACAAATTCACCCCAAATTGTGCTAACGGAGCGACAATTTGGCGGATTTTAGGCGCAATTCGTGGGACCGTTAATTTCACCATTAACTCCCAAAAACCGAATTTTAATTATATATATATGGTGGCTGCATTTTTTTAATTAAAAAAATCTGTGTGAGCTCCGCCTCTGCGCCCATAGTCCCGTGCCAACAGTCATATGGTAAAGGTTTGTTGAGGGGTCGTGGGTAAGCCCTGGCACCTTACCCGATTACTCTGTCGCTTCAAACTTAAATATAGTTGGTGAATTATGGTTTAAGAAGAACCATGGTAGCCCAGTCAGTTAAGGTGTTGCGTTGTTTTCCGTGAGGTCAGAGGTTTGACTCCGCTGAAGGTTAATTCGAACTTCAACAAAAAATTTGGTGGCCCCGTGCTTCCACGTGGCAGCCTCTAAATGGGCCACATGGAAGCATGTGGTTGGCCACCATCCAACCAATGAAATTCGCCCACACCAGCACCATTCAACGGCTGCCACGTGTCAGGAAGTGGTAGGCCCAAAAAACTTTGATTTCGACCCATCACAAGAGGCTACGTGGTACCCTGCCACTAGCCCAAAATTTTCCCAGTCAGCTGTCCTTTTTGCAAAATTTGCATGTTTGGGAAAACGAACAAAACTCGTTTCTAGGAACATACGGTGTCGTTTTCCACGAATGGGTTGCGTCGGTTTCAGAACGACAAGATCTACGTAAGCGCAAAGGTTTTGAGCCATTCCCACAACTTTCATTTTTGAGCATATTTTTGAGCCCCTGATCAACAGGGGCCCACAATATTTGGTAGCAGGAGGATCAGTGTCACTTGATGTATTCGAATTCCAGAGTAACAGTTGTAGACTAGTGGCAATCAGATGCTTAAGATCACAAAGCAGTGTTGATAACAGAGCAGGAGGCTTAGTGGCAGAGTTAACAAAACCACATATTTCTTAGTGAATAGTCTAGGGGCTAGTAGCAGTGAGAGACTCGGAGACATTTGCAACATAGAGACAATTGGTTCAGTGTTTTGGATGCTTCTCAATTGCAATTGTTGTGGTAGCAACAACAATAGTTAAGAGGAAGTATTAGTTGGGTTATAGTGCAGATGCAAAGTTGGAAGCAGTACAAGTTGTACAATGTAGTGTCAAAAGCAACACAGATGCAACATGGTTCAACTACAGTCAGTGGAAAATGAATCAGAGTTAGTTTATTGGTTGGTGGATAGTGGCAGACAACTACAATTGTTAAACATCAACATGGAGGATATCACAAAGACAGAGTTGGAGAGCACCTTCCTCGCTAAGAAGGAGTGCTAGTTTTTGTAGCATCAGATGGTGTTCTAGTCTCAAAACCTTGCGGAGAGGCTAAAACACATGAGTTCTCTAAAACCCATAAATCTTTTATGGAAATTCCACTTAGAGATAGCTCAATTATATTAATTTACCATCATTTAAATTTTCCCCGAGTTAGGAAAATTGGTTAATAAAGAGTAATTAATTGAGAAAGGTGAGAATTTTCTATAAACTCACACAAATCGACTTGGAGATGATCTCATCCATCGATTAAGTTTTAATCTTGGTCGTTGTAGCCTCAACTGGAGATGATCTCATCCATCGATTAAGTTTTAATCTTGGTCGTTGTAGTCTCAACTGGAGATTATAAGAAGAGGTTGATGGTTAGATGGAGAAACACACATCATAGTGAGTGAGAGCCAAAAGTGTGAGTTCCTTGGGATGTTCGAGCTAGCCAGCAACAAAGTTCGAGCCAGAGAGAGGACGTGATGCTAGAGAGGAGCATAGATAGCAATCTAGAGGATTTTTTTCCAATTCCGGAAAGGCAATAGAGGAGGCCAAATTATCTCTTCAGGAGGTTGCGTAGGCACTGTGCGATGCCTCAAGAAGGTAGTTTGATTTAGCTGGAGAGGAGGTCATTTCAGTTTTTAGAGGCCTGAAGGATTTTCTACTAGGTAGGAGAGACACTTCCCGAGTGAGCGACAGGAAAGAAGGATTGAGTAGCAGCTATTATGGGCTAAGCATGTTGCAAGATACACAAAGGTGATGCAAAGCCTGCCCAGAGGGTTTGGACGACTTTCTTGGGCTTTTCAGTGTTGAGTTGGGATTCCTTTGAGAAAAGGGTAAATTCCCTCAGGCGATTTTTCTAGTATTTCTCTCAAATTAGATATCCAGTTGGGCATCCAAATTTATTGTACTCAGAATTCACTGCTACATAATAATAAAACCCTGAGTTGTTGCATCGGTTTTCTCGCATTAGGTTTTTCCAAGGATGTTCGTCCAAAAATAATTGTGTTAATTTTATGTGTGTGCTAACATTTCTTAGTTCCTAGTTTTTATTCTGTGATATTTTGTTTGGTGAAGAAATCGCAGTGTGAATAATTCGATATTTTGTCGTAAACAAAATAAACTACATAATTAAATTTGTAGTTAGAATAATTATTTCGAGTTGTTGCATTTCAAGGAATTTTCACACTTCGGCCTTCTCCCAATGCACATAACCAACCCAACCCTCAAACAAAGATGCTTAACCTCAATTTGTGGCTCTCTTTACCTTACACGGAACCATTAGTTCAACAGATCAAACTTCTAAGGACATTCGACCTCCTCCAAACATAAATTCATCCTCTCAAATCTGCAGCGTAGGGATAATATTTATCATAAGATGAATTGAAATGTGGTTATGTTCTCACTCATGGGCACCCATTAACTCACCACTATATGACCTTCCAATATTTCGGCTTTGCTGATCTAGTCTTCCAGACAAGCTCCTGAAGGTTCTCGGCCCTTCCAGCAACCTCCATACCATGGTCTCGACCCTCTATTCAATCTGCCAACTACCTTGAGACCCTCAACCTCTCATTTAGCCCTAGTTTCATGGTACAAACCTCGACCAACCTATCCTTGAGGCCCTTATCTCCTTTCTCTATGCTTTATCTCTCAGATATAGGGCTTGGTTCACTATAACAACAACCATTAGCTACGACTTCCTCACTTGGTTGTTGCTTCATATGAACTCAGCCTACTTTGAGCAGAACTCGATCCTCCTAGGGTACCCTTAGCACAAGAGAAATCACATCTCTCTTGCACACAATGAGTCTCTCCTTGGCTCTCCTTTATTTATTCTTTTCCCTTGGGTCATTTAGGAAACCTCTAAACTTGGGGTTTTAGCTTCTCAACCCATTAGAATAAACAATTATTTTCTTTTGGCCCTAAACCGACTGCTTTGGGTCTGAAACCCAACTATAGGGTAAATTTCCCAACCAACCACTTTTGTTGGGTATCCTTATCAAAAATACCTTTTGAGCTACCCATAATTTGAACACTCCCTCTAAGTGAGGAAGGTATTTCCTTCATTCTTCTAGCTTCGTGACTTTCCTTGCATGCCCATGATTACCCTGACATGAGTCATGACTTTCCTTTCGTATCCATACATGTCCTTGCATGTGCCACGTCTTCCTTGTACTAGGCCTAGATTTGTCTTTCATGGTGCATGAATGTCCTCTCATGCAACATGAATTTTCCTGGCACCACCATGAATGTTTTCGCATGGTCTATGATTGTCCTTGCATGCGCTAAAAACTCCAGTATCTTGTTAGAACCTGAAGATTCAGACTTCCATAGGGTAGCAAACAATCCTTCACAACCTTCCTCTTAATCTAAACTCCCTCCGAGTCTACACAACCTCCAATGGATCACACTACTTCCTGTGCACACTCTAATCCATGTGCTCTTCAAAGTAGCTCTAATATTATGTTGAATTTTCCTTAGGACCTAGATTTGGTCTCAAGCTAATCACGAACACAAACACACTAGGAACCCTGAACTTACAAGCACTTTGCACAACATAAATATTAAGCATTGAGATCAATTTAGTATACAGAGATTGGAGCCCAAAGCTCACTTACTTTATTATTCTGTCAATAAAAGAATCATGGGGCTCTCGTACCGTGGATCATGGCCCTCGATCACTTGTACAACTAGTATACACAATATACAATACTAGGGCTTGTGATTTGCTTCTTCAAATTTGTACTCTACACAAAAAGATGAATAAATACACATGACTTACTTGTTGAAGATGTCCTTTTACCACCAACCCTTTCAGTCCTCATTTTCCCTTGACACCTGGTTGTCCCTCGCCTTCAGTCACCATAGAGAAATAAATCCTAGTCCTCTGTCTATGAGCTGGTCAAGGAGTATTTCTTCCTTCAAATAATTGCATAATTAGCCCCAAAACACTGAGCTTCACACAATATATTTTCTCTTCAAAGTCACAACACATCAACCCTTAAACATCAAATACTTACAAAAATATTGGTCCATTAAGATCATTGTATAATTAGCCTCAAATCCACTTTAGCGATCACGGTGAATCAACCTTTTAACTCAATGTACATTATCCTTCAGTGCTAGCTGTCCAACAATCCTTTGTTGAAAAGACTTCTTGTGTTAACCCTTTACAATCATCTTCAACAAATCAGTGACCCTAACACTCTTCGTTGCCCTCTCCTTAGGCCTGAGGTTATTCGGCCCTGTGCAACCAAACTCTTGAGCCCTCTTGCCCTGTAGCAAACCCTTGCAGCCTCCTAGCCACAATGCCACCCTCCTATCTCATCATGTGGCCCCTTTTATACCTATGTGTATGATCTGAGGGAACTTGGCCCTCCTTCCAGCGACCTCACAGGGCTTATGGCTTTCTTGTCACACAAAAATTAGGGCTTCGACCTTCTCCCAATACACAAAAACCAACTCGCCCCTCAAACAAAGATGCTTAACCTTAGTGGTGGCTCTCTTTACCTTGCACATAACCATTCATTTAGCATATCAAACTTCAAAGGACATTTGGCCTCCTTCTCAAGACATAAATTCATCCTCTCTCAGATCTGCGACTTAGGGCTAATATTTATCATAAGATGAATTGCAATTGGTTTTGTTCTCACTCATGGGAGCCCATTAAATAACCACTAGATGACCTTCCTATACTCAGGCTTGGTTGATCCAATCTGCGAGACAAACTCTTGAAGTTTCTCGTCCCTTTCAACAGCCTCCATACCACGGTCTTGGTCATTTGTTCAATATTCCAACTATCTTGAGGCTCTCGACCTACTTCCTTCAAGTCTCGACCTCTCCTTCAACCCTGGTTTGATGGTACAAACTTCAACCAAACTATCCTTGAGGCCCTCATCTCCTTTCTCTATGCTTCAACTCTCAAATCCAGAGCTTGGTTCAGTGTAACAACAAACCCTTGGTTGTGTCTTCCTCACTTGGTTGTGGCTTCATATGAACTTGGCCTACTTTGAGCAAAACTTGGTCCTCCTAGGGCACCCTTAGCACAAGAGAAGTCACATCTCTCTTGCACACAATGAGCCTCTCCTTGGCTCTCTTCTATTTATCCTTTTCCCTTGGGTCATTTAGGAAACCTCCAGACTTAGGGTTTTAGCCTCTCAACCCATTAGAATAAACAATTATCTTCTTTTGGTCATAAATCCACAGCGTTGGGTCCAGAACCCCACTTTTAGATAAATTTCCCAACCAACCACTTTTGGTGGGTATCCTTCTTGGAAATACTTTCAGAGCTACCCAAAATTATAACAATAAATATAAACCATCTTACATGGTAATGTGGGGGAACTAGCACATGTTCAATGTTATTACAATGGATTTGGGAAGATCCTTTCAAGTACAATTATATTGTGTCATTAGACAATTCAGAATGGTCACTAGTCCTGTTTAACCCTTTCAGTTATCAAATAATTTGTATATCAAGGCTTATGCATATTTTGATGTGGATAAAACTACAAATTTTCAATTGAGATAAATGGGTCATTTCTTGAGCCGGGACCAATTCTCATGATAGTAACACAACACAAAATGGGCAGCTCTTCAACCACGAGCACTTACAGATACAGAAAATTATATATTTTGACCTAAAGACCTGCATTTTATGTTGGGCATTGCTATCGAACAATTGCATTTTAGAGGACAATTTAGGAAATCAGCAAAAGCATATCTGCATTTTGCATTTTGATAAGAAAGAACGCTCAAATATAATATATAACAAAGAAAAGAGCCCTCGAGCATATTTAAGGTCAAATTCTTTCCCTTAACCTTGTAACTGCTGAAAATGTTGCTGTCTAAAACCAAAAAATTAGCTGGATCACAGGTTTGGATATCTTAAGAGTCAAAATTTTGTCATGTTTTAGATCACAGTGAAATGATCAAGTGCAATTTGGATGTTTTAACAAAATGCATCTCTACACACAATTCTTCCAACATTTACATAAAAAATGTTAGTCAACAACCATTTCAATTAAAAAAGTCAGGAAACTATTATTGTTGGGTCCATGATGTGAGAAGAGAATTAAGAGGACTTCCTTTTCTCTGTTTTATATTTACCATATATTTTCAATGTTTTTGTACATTGCAGACTATTACATGTTTCTACAAGGGGCCAATATAAATATTACTGCCCAATATGATTTGGAAGATGCCAATATCATGCCATTCAAATATTGACATAACAATAATTTTACTGTTTAGCATTAAAATGCGCATTTTGTAATTTACATTTGTATCCGCACTCATCTAAAGATTGATTTCATGCAAGATTCTCAAACAAACTACTTTATCAAAATATTGTATTAAGATTGAAAGCAGAGACAAAAATCTCTGGGAAAGCATCTAATGGAATTTGGTTTAACATCATTATAATTAGAGTCAAACTCAAAATTGCTCATCAAGAAATTGGTGTCCTTAATGAGATTCACTGAAGTGGTAAGGAGAACGCATCATACAAGAATTATTAGCAACTCGCTCGTACTATTATACTGTGAAGTTGTATGAAAATCTTGAAAAGTTACCCACTTAGTGCCAAGTCTTGAGAGGTTCTAGAACAGAATAGATGAACATGATCTGCATTATTTTAATAATTCAAGTGAAACAGTTTTACCATGCTAAAATACCATTTAGCCTTTCGGCAATTATTTACTTTAATTGAATGAAACTAAAGGCGGCAGTGGCTCCACAGATTGGCTATGTACATGATTTTTTTTTCATTTTTATCTAGCAAAGCACAGGGCTGAAATATAACTCCATGCATAATAGGTACCCGCGTTCTCATTGTGCACTTGGGAGGTACACACAGTACACTTAAAATTTTTGATCAGGGACTATCCTCTTACAATTTCACTCAAAGCAGTCCATCATCATGGTCCATCCCATATATAGAAGGCACCAACAATCACAGAGATGATCCAAAACTGCAGTTGTGAATTCTCAAAATTCCAATACAATGCAACAGGGATACGGCACATTGGCATATGCAGAGTAGTGTGCTCTCAGTGATTTGGTCCTAGGACCTTGCAATGAGAACAAACTAACAAATCCAATTGGAGAGACGGAGTTTATTCTTGAAACTCATGGTGGCTGTATAGAACTTAATGTCTTATTACACACATCATTACCTTTCAAGAATCATAGGTGTTTGCTTTGGAAAGCTACTGAGCTGATAAACCAGAAAACTGCAGATTTTGTTGCTCTTCATCATGGACACAGGCTAGTTTTCTCAATTCCTCAAAAGCATGCATTGTTTCTTCATCAAATCCTCCTGCAAACTGCAATTTCGATAGAAATATAACGAGAATAATCATTAATAAAGCTGGTATAAAAATATTTCAAATCATGTTTTTATGACTTCATGTTGTGCATGATGGGAATATTACCTGATGAGCTCTAAAAGCAAAACGCACGCCTTGTAGCAGCAAGAACTCCAGTGCAGGTTCCTTCTCAGGGCTTCCCATTGACTCAAGCTCGATAGATATTCGGTTCATGTACTTTTTGGCTAGTTTAACAGAAGCCACCTTTATCTGCTTTCAAAGGAGGCCAATTGATTACTACATTATGATGGTGAACATAAGCTAACATTTAAAAAAGGGGTAGAAATACAAGAGATATAGGACTGTAAATGACAATTGACTGCTGAATGTAGCGTAGACAACTGTTGAAAAGTAACAAAGAAAGCCAGACATTCAGAAAACCTCAACTATGATTAACAGTTCACAACCAAAATCGCAACAATCTGTGCGTTAATGGTTGTCGTATTTTATCTAATGCACTGTCACTTGCTTTAACATAGACATAACAGTAAATGTAAAGTATGAAGGAACCTTTAGAATAAAAAGCGTTAATGGTTGTCGTATTTTATCTAATGCACTGTCACTTGCTTAAACATAGACATAACAGTAAATGTAAAGTATGAAGGAACCTTTAGAATAAAAAGCATATCCACCGACATAAATATGTATCCGGCCAACCTTGTGTTGCAATAGTGAATCACTGACTATACTTATGGGAGGATCATGCTCTTCTGAAAAAATAACAACATTTATATAGGCAGGCACTGGCAAAGAAAGAAAACCATCCCCTGTCCCTGCTTATGCAAAAATTTGGGGGTGAAATTATATTCAAATTTGTCACATGAAGAAATTCATTATGAATGACTGTAAATCAATGAAGCAATGTTTGACATGAGTGCCTGAAGATGATAGTCAGTTAGGTGTAGGACCTAGCTCTAGATTGGAAAAATATGGAAACTTGATTACTCTGAGAAAACTTATAGCAGGTTTCATCCCAAAAGGGAGAAGTGGATTGGGGGCCTATCCTGCTATAACTTGCACTGAATATTGTAGCTTTCAGAATAGACATGCTTTGTCTCACCATTAGCATCTTTAAGATGCTTTAATATTCACTCTTGTGGAGCTGGTTTTCTGAGCCTTCAAGAGCTGCAACCAATAACCAGCTTCATGCGTGCTTATAATGGGAATTGGTGAGAAGGTTTGAACTGGAGGGTGTTGTTTATCAGACAATCATAATTCATGATAATTTATAAATTTTGTGCACAATAACTTTGTTTTGTCCCCAGTTTACCTCAGAGTTTTAAAGGGTGTCAAACATAACTGCAGAAAATTAGTAGTCTCGAGAGACGAATATAATAGAAGCTGTTCATTGAAATGTTTCTTGAACACCACCCAAAAGGTCTCTTCTAAAGGGGAATGGCCTCATAAGAGTTCTGAAAAATATCATTCCCAGACGGAAACCTGGGCTCTGACGTTCTGGAAAGAACACTTAAGATTCCTCTTGGCATGATTTTAAAAGATAAACTCTTTCCATTCAGAGGGAATGATGTGAATATCAAGAAAACTGCAATCGAATGCAAAAGCATTGATGCAAGTACGAAAGTCATTTCAATTCACCAAGGACTACCTTTCTTATCATGCCACTGTCAAGCATCCAATCAGTTGGAATATCAAACTGTTTGTAGACGGTAATTGCTGTTTCTCTTTTACGTTGCAGGTTATAGACACTTTGCTCCAGCCTGCCACAGCAATAATATGATCAGAAATAGTTATATTGGGCATACCTTAGACACAGAACTGCAATAGCAAAATAGAAGAATTGGAAGTTCTTACTTTTCTAATAATACTGTCATCTTCTTTAAGGCAACATCACAAGGCTGACGAAGATCATCTTCATATTGCCAAACTTCTGATTCCAACCTTTTCGCATCCTGGTATCCAAATGCGGCTTCCCGCATTATGTCAGCTTTCTTCTCTGGCCAGTCAAAATGTTTCAGGACTGCTCTCTCGTCTACCTGCAACAAGGAATTTGTTATTCATGAGATCACAATGCAGAACATTATCCAACTCCTCTTCTATCCACATTCTAGTGAACACTTGCAAATTGAGAATGGCACAAAATATCATTTGAGTGAGGATTAGTACAAGCATTATATCTGGGATCATCTTACTTACAAGAAAAGCAAGCTCATCGTCAAGCCACTGAACAAAAGCTAGAACATCGTCGATGTCTGTAAATGCTGCAGCTTGCACTTCTCTTATCAAGGATCGGACAAAATCACCATTTGTCTCCACATCTGATTTGATCTATAAATTTCAAAAAGAAGAAAAAATATGTTTATGACAAAAGGAAGAAAAAATATGTTTATGACATTGGTCTAGCAAAACAAAACAATAACTGAACCACATTTCAAATTAAAGGGGAAAGTTTAACTCACTGCCAGTAAATGTGCAGAACGGTTCTTGATTTCTCCAATCATCTCACTGTGAGCAATCGCTACATCTTGATTATCAAAAATTCCAGTTCCACAGGTTTCTTTTTTCGCATCTCGCTTCATCAATGACTGGTAAAACTTGACTACTTCTGGAGCTTTCTGCACAACATCTTTTCTAACTGTGAACTTAGGATGAAGGGCATGATGAGTAGGAAGCGGTGGCGGCGGTGGTGGTGGCACACTGCTGGCACTTTTTGGAGGTGCAATAGTTAGGCCTGCGGTAGTTCCTGACAGAGGTTTTGGAGGAGGCTTGTGTAAGTTTAATGGCTTATTTCCATCTTCTGATGAGACAAATTTTGTCAAAGGAGGCTGCTTGACAGCTATTGCTTCATTCTCTACCATAGTTTTCCCTGCCATTTCCACCTTATCATGTTCAAGGCTATGGAACATCGAATCGTGTTTGACTTTAGATTCAGGGTATTTTCCCGCAAGCTCTGTTGATATGATCTTTGATAGAAGAGGGACGGAAACCCCTATGCCGTTAGGTCGTTCATTTATCTTGGCCTTCAACATTAAAAAGAGTTTTTAATGAGCTTGTTTATGCCCAACCAAATTAAAAGTAAATAATGCTACTACGCTGCAAGGCAGTCAATCTATAGGAATTAACATGATCTTTTATCGTAATGAAAGAGGCGCTGACATTTTAAACCTTGTTACAGATTTTATGCCATCCTACCAAATCTGAAATCACAACCTTGTGCTATTGAAAAAAATACATAGAAATCACTCAAAAGTGAATTGCGGAATGGTTTACAGGCAAACTCACCTCAGTGGCATGGCTAAAAGGAAGAAATTGTGATTCCGCTGCTTCAAGCTTGTTTGCCATTTCTCTTTTCTGCTGCTCAAGTTCCTTGTTCAAGTCGCGCAATTGGGTAAGTTCAGCCTTCAAATCTTTCATTTTCTGTGACTGCTGTTCTACTTTTGCAGAGTGTTCGGTTTTCAGACATTCAATTATCTTATTCAAATACTCAATTTCACCACACTTCGTGCTGAGCTCTTTCTCCAACTCGGAAACTTTATGCAGTGTCCTATTTAGCTCTTCCTGCTCAAGTAGAAGTTCATTTTGAAGTTTTTCTTCCTTTTCCTGCAATTCCTGTACCAAAAGTTTTAGCTGGCCCGATTCATTACCGGATGCAGCAACTCGTCGGGTGATACTACATTCAGATTCCCACGAGTTAGGAGGCCTTTGAGATCTTTTCATACGGGCGTAAGCCTCACTTGTCCGAACCTTTGAAGTTTGTCGCGTAACAGGTGTCTTGCTCCTTGCAAACTCTGGGCCTTGATGAACTTCTAGGATGGGAATCGCAGAATTTTTTTTCCCAGGCTCACCTCTACGATGTACTGGAGTCTTGGTGGTGGCTACAACAGAAGTCGGGATGGCATTTGTCGTTAAGGTGTTCCCTTCTATCAAATTTGTTTTAACCTTTGTGTTTATTTCCTTTCTGACTCCATTGACAGCCTCAGGTCTCCGCAGCACTGCATCTCTAAGCTTTGCACCATTGATGGAATTCTTGTTCTGAGACCTTGAGTTATTAATCTCATTCGCCAATTTTGAAGCAATCCCGCGCCTCGTGGCTCCAGGAAGCTCTTCCTTCATATTTGAACACTAGAAGCCTATGCACTGTGCGCCTTATGCTTCAGAAAGGCGAAATTGGGAAATTTCGCTGGGTCTTATCTCTAAGTTCAAAAAGAAAAAAATGAGATTCAGCAAGGATGGATTTGGCAATAACTGGTAAGCTGCAAAAGAAATAAAGCAGGCAAATTTAGCGTTCTGGACATTCCTAGGCAAAATACGAGTTTCACTCAACATCTTTTCACCGTTTTTAAACAGGCAAGCATTAGGTTTCCCTTAGATTGATTGAAGGTGCAGAACTCAGGTTTCCCTTAGATTGATTGGAAGGTGCAGAAATTGATTGAAGGTGCAGAACTCTGTACCACAAGATGAAGAATGTGTATCAGATTCACCATTAAAAACTTAAATCTTCGACAGATTTCCTTTTGACACGCTCGGCGGTGGCTCGGCGTGTAAAACCGCAAATTCTCACGTGGAGCCTACCGTTCGCCTGAACAAGGTAATAATGTTCACCGTCTCTGCTATTTCATACGGAAAGGTTCCTTCTGTAGTCAAGTTCGGTTGTTAAATTTGAAGGATGTACGATGTGTACATTGATTAAATAATAATACTCAGATTAGATTGTTATGCAAAGGGTTTTTTATTAAATTGGGTAATTAAATGAACAGTTAGTTGATAAATGAAATGGTTTTTAATATCAAATTCAGTTGTTAAATTTTAAGGATGTACGAAATGTATATTTATTAAATAATAATAATAATCCGATGGAAAAGGCTTTTATTAAATTGGGTAATTAAATGAGTAGCTTGTTAAGTGTTTTATTAAATTGGGTAGCTAGTTAAGGTTTTTATTAAATGAGTAGTTAGTTAGTTTAATTAATAAATGAAATATTTTTTTAATTAAAAATAGGAAATATATATTACAATGATACATTATGTATTAAATGGGCAATTACATTAAAAAATAAATACACATTTCAAATCTCTTAATCAACTTTGGTCTATGCTTACACACAAAAATTAAAGAAAGATTCTGTTTAATTAAAAAAGTCCCTAAAGCAAAAGGAAAAATATAAAATAATATGTGTTTACTTTTACCATTAATTACAAAAGTCCCTAAGCAAAAGGAAAAATATAAAATAATATGTGTTTACTTTTACCATTAATTACAAAAGTCCCTAAGCAAGAGGAAAAATATAAAATAACATGTATTTTTTTATTTCCATTTACTGTGCACAAGGAAAACTGGTAGCCGCGACAAAATAAAACTCGCAGCATTGACAAATACAAGGACAGTGTACTGATAACACTGATAATGCTAACGGAAATGCCAACCAAAATATGTACATTAGCAAACAAGGATTGGTGTATTGTCCGACGAGATCAAGAATGTATCGACCCAAACAAACTAAAATCTGACAGCAGCATTATCTTGTTAGCTTCAGATTAGTCTAAGATTCTGCAAATTAAAATGTAAAATGCAAGTTACTCAAATAATCAGTCCGGGTTAAAGCTGCAGAAAGTTTTCAAACTCGTTACTTGTATAATCAAGCCAGCCGGCTTAATGCTGCAGAGAATTTCAAAAAATGTACTCGTATTATGATTCTAACTTTAAAGCTAAAGAAAATTTTCAAAATATATTACTCCTAATATCAGTCCACCACGAAATTCCATAAATTATTCAAATTTGAAGAAGGAAAGCACGCCATAGTGAAGCAAACTATGGAAACAAAGCAAACGCAACGGCTACCTGGAACTTTACATGATCAAAGAAACAGTTGGACATCGTCTGTAAGTTTCCACTAGCTAAAAGTACAGCTTTAGATAGAAATAACATTTTTTAACAAAGCATGTCAGGCAGCTAAACTGTGAGAAATCTCAGCCTTAAATCCGAACTAAATTCTTTCCGATGACAAATTTCTTGTGCTAAATTCAAAATATAAGCTCTTTCCGAACCTAAATTTCTACTGCTAAATACAAAATCACATATGAAAATCGTACCAGAGGCGACCTTGTACACAGAAATCGAGGATTGTTCCTCTCTCTTCCCCTCCCCTGCGCAGAAGCCTCTGCATTCCGTAAATTTGTTGAAAATTCTTCCTAATTTGAGATTCAGGAAAACCGAAAACAGTATGAAACACCATTATTTTGTCATTCAGTTAGTAATTTCAGCACTGAACACTGTGGACAAAATTCCGATTCCGCAAATGATCTGTTCCGCGGAATCCTGCTATGAAACCCTGAAATTTGTCAGGTTCACTCTTCGCGTGCAAAGTGTTCGATAAAAATCCCTGAATGATCTTCCTTGCGTAAGGGCTTCATAACATACTGTTTATCGGAGCATCAAATGTCCGAAAGGATCAAATGTCTCAAAGAGAAATAGAATGGCATTATTGTTCTCAGCATCATTGTGCGGGGCATATGAAGGGACAAGCACATGATGTTGAACCAAAATTTGAACCGCATAATATATATAACATGGCCCCCTCTTGCGGAGCCCCCACAAGTTTGAAATTCCTCAATTCCCCTTCTTCGCCACGCAAACAATGCATACAAATTGAACTTGGTGGAGAAATAAACAACCAATACTTTAGCAACTTTACTCCATTCCTTGCGATTAATAAAAGAGGGCATACGACCAAGAATAAAAGTGGGCATACGACCAAGAGGCTTACCAATAAAGTAGTTAGATGCGCATCGGAAGTTTCGTCTTCGTACATCTTCGAAGGGCGAGATGCCTGTCGGAAAGTTTCATTTTCGTACATTTTGAAAGGTTAATTGACGTGGCCACTAGAGGGCATCATTGAGATGCAACCCGATTGCCAAAACAACCTTCTATTTTTGACTATTGGTTTATGTTGTAGTCGAGTATAATTGTATCAAATGGTTATCCCATCGTGTTGTAATGTGCACCAATGGTGCTAAAGCGACTATTGACCAAGAGGAATCTCTCTACCACAATCTCACCAACTAGAAATCAGTCGTTCATCTTCGAAAAGAAATATCACTAGGTACTCTTAATTGTTCTTAAAAATATACCGATCGTGACATGGAGAGGAAGCCAATGAGTTGAAATGCCCATATCATGCTCAATGATTTGAAATTGGATCTCAATTTTTATTAAAGCCAATTTTGTCGACAGAAATATCATACCTGATGATCTGAAAGTGGATCTCAAACTGACCGAATTGTTTTGCCAGAAGTCCAAAATTCGCGGAACGCCATCTTTGTCGGACATTAGATAAGTCCGTGGAATAAAGGAATTTGTTATGGATTGTTTTGGCACATTGGGTCCAAAATTCGTGAAACGGCCATCTTTGTCGAGCATTAGATAAGTCTTTTGAATAAAGGAATTTGTTAGGAAAGAAAGGAGTATTGTCGAAGAAAAGACACCATGGTCGAGGAAGCCAATCTCGGTTTAAATTAATTTGTCCTAAGGGGCGAGTTGTCGAGCATAGGGAGATTGTGCTTGGGAAGTCGCATGGACTTACTGCTCGAGGAGTACTGAGTGCTTGATACGCATACATTGCACATACGGATTGGATAGTTTAATGAGCAAGCAACCTTGCTTTCACCGAACTGGAGAACCTCACAAAGCTAGTGTAGGTGAGAAAATCAAACTAGAGAGCTTCACAAAGCCACAATAGGTGAGAAAATCAATGTGTGTCAGCTCCTTGAGCAAAGGTACGAACTTGTGTTATTGAACCGCTTAACTAACATGGTTAAGGTTTTGTTTGAACTTGTGTTATTGAACCGCTTAACTAACATGGTTAAGGTTTTGTTTGAATTTTTTTTTAATGAGGTTTATATAGATAAAATATATAGTTTAAGTGGGTTTAATGGTTATGAATATTTGTTTTTTTTTTTAAGTTATAAGTTTAAAATTAATAAGGAATAGAACATATATATATCAGTAAAATTTTAGTAATCAAATAGATGTACCAAAGTAGAGGTTGGCTTATACACCAATTTGAGTTGTGACACCAGATAACGACAACAATATTTTCATCAAATTAGACATTAATAAAGTTTTTAAACGAAGGTAAATCCTAAAAAGAAACCTAATGAATGCATACCATTAGTATTTGATTTTTTAAATATATATGTTTCTATAATGATTTAAAAATTGAGGTAAAGAAATTTTAATTATGTACATTGTTTTTCTCTCATATATATAAAAGGTGGGAAACATGATCTTAGTTATTTATTTGATTTTTCTTCTTAAATTGTTTATTTTATTCCAGTGATGGAAATTTAGCTCAATCTATCTTTTTGGGAATTCCTTACGAGAACGATACTTGGATCTTGAGCATCTAAAGAGTACTAAATAGTGAATGCAAAATGGGTTATGGATTATTAACTTTGCCACCCAATTTCTATTATCACCTACATACATCTTTCATGCAAGATTTGTGATTTCCTCTTCCCAACTTGATTTGCTCCATTACTAAATTTTGCTAAAAAAAAAATTCTATTATTATATTGTGTTAAAAATATAAATTAATGAATAATTTAATATAAAAAATATTGTAATATAAATAAGTTTAAAATCCTTAAAAATTTTACAATTTAAAATTATGATTCAAGCATTAGTTAAAAGTCAATAAAATTATATACCAATTCACACCATCTTAGATATTGTTATTAGCACTCTCTTTCTTTGTTACTCTTGGTTTATACTACTCTAGATCTATTTTAATGCTGGATCTACCAAGTTCCTAGAAGCATCAAATCTCTTTTCACTCTAAAAGAGGTTTGCACATCCTTCTCAGCTCTTGGTAGATGGAGAGCTCTTAGTAAATGGAAATTCAAAATGTTTAATAGTACAAGACAAAATATACATCTTTTTCATATTATCTAAAAAGTACATATCAACACAATAATAAACTATTTGTGTCACTATCATCTAAACCAAATAACTCACTAATAATTTATATTACATACAATATGCCAAAAAATCAACATTAATTGATTAATAATGAATGTTTTTCATTTTAACAAAGAACATGTAATATTACATATGAGTTGTTACCACATATCGACTTCATATTGGGTTGCAGAAAGTGTCTCTCATCATAGTGAATGATATAGCTAATGACTATTGCAAAGTTGAGAATGATGGTTGGCATTACTTCCCAAAAGAGGAATGTAGGACTCTTGACTCCTATGATTTGCAATAATGAGTGTACCTAATGTATGCTTCCATAATCATATGAGCATACTCGACCAACCTCTTACTTGCATTCAATGGTTGGTTTTATAAGTTAGAGGAGGTGGATAACTTCATTTAAAGTACCCGATGAAAAAAGATGATAAATAAGGATGATGTTTCACAATAGAGGAATTACTTTATGATTTGCACCTTTTTCTCCTCTATTTTGGTGGAATGAAAGGCCCTTATCTTGTTCTATGTACCCATATTGAACCATTATACATATATTATAGAACCAATATTTTACATAACTTGATTTCACAAGTGATAAGTCTACCATATAGCCTATAAAATAATATTTATATGATACATATATAGTCATTCACTAGTCAAGCCTTAGTCTAAAGCTTCACATTAGAAACGATACGCTAACATTTTTACTTCATTTATAATTGGGGGTCATTTATTTAAGTTCATGTCATTGAACTCTTATCATTATAAATGCACATTTACAATTTATATATAAACTCGCTCAATACTTTCGAAGGGTCAAAATTAGGGTATTATAGTGAGAAGAAGCTTATTGAATGGATATTCAAAGAGATCACTTTGTTGTTTTAGTGTTAATAAAACTCCAAAGCATCCAAAAACAATGACTAACTACACTTAAATTCCAGGAGAGAGGTCTTAGGTTTTTATTTCAAAATGTTGACAAGAAAAGATGAATGAAAAGGTTCCAATTGGCCCACTACATTCCCGAGGACAAAACTAGGGCATTACAATAGAAGAAGTCTATAGAAGGGTTATTCACAGAGATCACTTGGTTATGTTTATGCTAAAAATAATCCAAGGGATCCAAAAATAATGACAACCTACACTCAAATGCTTAAATTACGTCCTTAAGTTATGGATGGTATATGAGCTCAAAATGTCGACAAGTATGTAGAAATTTGATAGAAATGGCAACTACTCAAGAATTCTAACTGAAAATCATAAGACACATTTACACTCTACTGATCTGCGGAATGCAATTCAAAATTTAGAAAAACATGCATAGAGATGCAATAAGAAAAACCAAAAATACAAAGAGATTTCTAGGGGAACCCAACAGGGAAAAACCCCTCAAACCCTCTTTGCATTAATCAATGAATTGAGAAACTATTACAATTGCTAGCTATAGTTTGAGATCAACCTACACAACAATAAATGTTCCCCTTCTCAATGAACAAGCTCCTTCCAACACTTAGCCAATTGTTTGGTCACCAAGGCCCCTATTTACGTGCACAAATACTGAGGAAATTAGACCCTATTCTTTAGGAATTTCCTCCAAATTGATTGCAAAATTCCCAAGAATTGATCATTGATTGCATGCAACACTTGTAAACTCAAGACTAGTCTACAATTGATGTTGCACTGCCTTGTCATCTCCACTTCAGCTGAGGAAAATGAATTCTCTGCATGCATTAGCTATTTTGGGTTTATTGATTAGTTAACTAAAAAATCTTTGAGTTAGACTGTTGTCCCACTACATAACTAACCTACAACTGACTCTAACAATAGTTAGAGACCAGTTAACTGAATACAACTGGAAATAAATGAATTGGATTATTAAAATTTAGCAATCACACATACATAAGTTAACTTCAAGCCCTCTAACTCGAATTTATTGAGCTAACTAAGTGACAAGAGCCATGTCACACTAGTTAATTTCTTCTAAGTTGTCCTATTGATGTGGAAATTCGATTTACTCAATTTGGGTAAGGCTAAAGTCAAATTGAGCCTTTCTTACTACATTAATCAACATTCCCTCTTAGCAAGAAAGGGATTTTCCACCACCCCTATCCTACACTTGTGGAATTCGAATTTACCTCTTGAAAATGACTTTTCAAGGTGTCAGCATCTTTCTCCTCAATTGGAATGACTATAACAACATAATTCTCCTCTACACAATGCCACAAATGATGATATCAGATATCAATATGCTTGGACCTATCATGAAATGTCAGATTCTCAAAGAGCTTAATTCAACTCTGAATATCACAATATATCGTTTTCAGATCCATTTCTTAACTGAATAGCCCCATAAGTATTTTCCTCATCTAGATTGCTTCACATTTTTCTTGACTTGCATCCATGTATTCAATTTTTGTTGAGTTGAGCACCACATACCTTTGCTTCTTGTTGTACTAGGAAATAGCTGTGGACCCAACACTGAAGATAGAACTTGATGTACTTTTCCTTTCAGATGGAATACCTGCCCAATCTGCATCAGTGAAGCCTTACAAATTTACTCCATCTGTTATTTTGTACCATAATCCATACTGGGTAGTGCCTCTGAGGTACCATAACACATGTTTTGCTGCCTTCCAATATAATTTGGTAGGCCTCACCATAGTTTGGTTAAGCTGGTTGAATGCATAGCACATGTCGGGTTGTGTGTTCACAAGCTACATCAGTGAACCCACAAGTTGCATGTAAATGGTAGCTTCAACTTCCTCACCTCAAGAAGCATACTCCTTCCTCCAATTTGTAGCTAGAGGTGTGTCCATGGACTTACAATTTTCCATTTGAAATTTTTGAAGTATCTCGATAGCATATTTTCCTTGAGACACAAAAAATTCACCATCACCCTGCCATACTTCTAACCCAAGGAAGTAATGCATGAGGCCCATGTATTTCATCTCAAATTCCCTTGCAAGATCCTCTTTGCAAGAGCGGATGAACTGCTCATCCCCTATTAATATTAAACCATCAACATATAAAACAAGAATAAGAAACTTACCATCTACCACAATGTGATAGAGGTTTGCATCTACTTCACTTTTGGTGAAGCCCAATCCTCTGAGATAACTATCGATCCGAGTGTACAATGCTCGGGATTTCTGTTTGAGACCATAAAATACTTTATTGAGTCTGAACACATGTGACTCTCAATCACATGTCTCAAATCCTTCTAACTGCTTTATGCAAATTTCCTCCTCAACAAAACCATTGAGAAAGGTGATTGTCACATCCATGTGGTGGATTTTCCACCCCATCTTCACAACCAATGCTAGAATGGATCTGATTGAGGAATATCTTGCAATGGGTGCAATATTTTACTCATGGTCCATTCCATATATATTGAGAAAATCCTTCAGCCATAAATTCGGCCTTGTACTTCTTGATGTTCCTGTCTACTACATGCTTCACTTTGTAGATCCATCTTAAACCAACCATTGATTTCCTTTCTGCCCTCGACACCACCTCCCATACATTTTTCTTCATGATGGATTTGTATTCTTCCACCATGGGATCAACCCAAACAAGTTGAGCAACTTCTTCCTCAAATGAGGAAGGATTTGTCTCAATAAGCTCTGTCATGAGAGCCATGTGCCTAGTATACATATCGGGTGACTTCCTCTGCCTACATTGTGATGTGGGGGCTCCCACATTCTCCCTTGCATCCTACAATAATCTATCAGTTTCTCTAGTTCTCTTTCTCCCCTCCCTGGAATATTTTGGTTGAGTGGGTGCCTCCACTTTTCTTCACGTCTTATCCTATGCATGTGGTTGCTCCACAAGCTTCTGAATCTCATCCCTAAGCTCCTCTTTTGGAGCTATAAGGTCCTGCTCCAGTGAGATACTCATCTCTCATTCCAAAGAATATCTCATGGCCTTCTCCTCGTCAAAATTGACATCTCTCCTCACAACTATCATCCTCAGTGAAGGAAGATACACCTGGTAATTATGTGGAGTTTCAGTGTATCCTACAAAATCTCTGAACTTTGTTGTAGGCTCAAGTTTCTTCCTTAAATCCTTGGAGACATGACAATAAATTGAAACTCCAAAAATTATGAAATGAGACACATCAGAATTTCTCCTAAAGAAAGCTTCCTATCGTGAGATCATGCCAAGAATCCTATGAGGACTCCGGTTCTACAAGTAGAATACAGTGTTGCATGATTCTTCCCATAGAAGCAATGACAGCCCCTAATCATGCAACATTGGCCTTTTTACTCCCACTATGCTCTGGTTCTTCCTCTCAGTTACCCCATTCTGTTATGGGTTATGAGGTGGTGTCATCTCTCTTCGAATGTTTTATTTCGCACAAAAATATTTGAAGGCTTGTGAAACAAATTCATCTCCATTTCCACTCCTGAGAGCCTTCACCTTGTTCCCAATCTCCTTCTCCACCAATGCCTTGTATTCAACAAACTTGGAGAAAAAAACATCCTTCTTCCGCATGAAGAAGATCCAACACTTTCTGGAGAAATCATCAATAAAAATAGCATAGTACTTGTGTTTTACAATAGAGGCCATAGAAAAGGGTCTACAAAAATCAGATTGGACTCGCTCCAAGATTGCATCTGCTCTTCTCTCACGATCATTGAAAATGGATTTAACATACTTCCCCAATGTGCAGACCTTGCAGACATCCTACTGGTCAAGGGATCCTTTAGGGAGCTTGATTGTAATTTGATGCATGATCTTCAAGACACCATGGTGTAAATAACTCGATCTCCTGTGCCGGAGTTCTCCAACATCATGATTGTGCACCTTTTCATCCTTGTTGCTCAATGTGGTGTAATATCCCACCTCAAGTTTGTATAGGATGTTCACTTGAACCCTAATCTATTTCACCCACCCGGTAGCTATGTGTCTTAGAAAGGCTTTCCCTTTACTGAAAATAACATCATAGCCACGATAATCCAAAACTACTACAAAGATCAGGTTATTTTTCAGCTTAGGTACAAACATAACATATTTGAGGGGAAGAGGAGAGGCTTTCTCCCTCTCAAAGGTGATAGTACCAATAATTTTATCATTGTACCTCCCATCATCCCCCATTTTGATATGCATATGGATATCCTTATCCTCTAGGCTATTGAAAAAATCCTTGCACCCCATCATATGGAACGAGGCACCAGAATCAAGGTACCACATGCTCCCCATAATAGTGTTGTTAATTCATGTTATTAGGGTGAAGCCTAATTTGAATTGTGAAGCCAATGCTTCACCTGCTTCTCCTCCTGCATACTTCTTGGTAGACTTCTTGTGTGGATATCTGGTTGCATAGTGCCCAAAATCATGGCAGTGGAACTACTTATTCTTGCTCAAGTCTTTCCTGTTGTCATTATTTTGGTTGGATTCAGGATTGTTCTGGTTCTTCTTCCCTTTTCCCTTCTTCCCCTTTCCAACCAAGTAAAATTTTTCTTCATCATGTGCGATAGATGAAGTTCCATCCTGGTTCTTTCTCCTGAACTCTTTTGAACTAAATCAGACCAAAAATTTTCCCAATCTTGTAATTTCTCCCTTCCATTCATAGAGTCCTAGTAGTTGTGCTAGGATTTTGGAAGACCTAGAAGAGATAGGCTCACCAGCTCATCTTCTGCAACAATCACCCCAAACCCTCCAAGCTCATTCCAAACTTGTGTAAATCTGGTGAGATACTACGAAATAATATCATTTTTATGCATCTTAAAGTTTCAGAGTTTTTCTTTCAGGGCCAATTTTCTGTGGTCATTGTTATTTTCAAATAGCTCAGCCAGTGCCTTCCACATAGAAAATGGTGTCTCTTTTCCATGCAAATTTGAAACTGCATGGTCTCTCAAACCTTCCAGAAGAATTCTCCTGGTCTTTGCAACATTCGACTTCCATTGGGCTAATTTTTGTGCATCTGACTGTGGAGGTTTTGCAATGTCAGTTTTAACACATTCTAACACACCATTTCCATCAAAAATTGCTTCCATTCGATCCTTCCAGGCTATGAAATTCAAGCTACCCTCTAGGGCATACTCCAATCTTAGTCCATTGAAATAATTTCTCTCGATCCTGAAGAAAAAATGCTATAAAAAGTCTGCAAATTCGAAATTATGAAGAGACAAGTTCAAAATATTGGTTCTAATGTGAATTCAAGGCTCTTATACTATGTTGAAATTTGATAGAAATTGCAACTACTCAAGAATTCTAACTAAAAATCATGAGACACAATTCTACTCTATTGATCTGCGGAATGAAATTCACAATTTAGAACAACATGCATAGACATGCAATAATAAAAACTACAAATACACAGTTATTTCTAGGGTAACCAAACTAAGAAATCCCTTCAAATCCTATGTGCATTAATCAATGAATTGAGAAACTTTTACAATTGCTAGCTTCGGCTCTGAGCTCAACGTGCAAAAGAATAATTGTTCTCCTGCTCAATGAACAAGCTCTAACCAACACTTAGCCAATTATTTTCTCACCAAGGCCCCTATTTCCTTGCGTGAATCCTGAGGAAATTAGCCCCTATTGTTTAGGAATTTCATCCAAATTAATTGCGCAATTCCCAAGGATTGATTACTGATTGCATGAAAAACTTGTAAACTCAAGACTAGTCTACAACTAATGCTACACTACCTTATCATCTCCACTTCAGCAGAGGAACTCAAATTCTCTACATGAACTAGCTATTATGGGTTGATTGATCAGTTAAATAACAAATCTCTGAGTTCGAATTTTGTCCCACTGCACAATTGACCTTCAATTGACTCTAAAAATAGTTAGAGGTCAATTAACTGAAAATAATTGAACTAGATTACTAACATTTAGTAATCACACATGCATAAGTAAACTCCAAGCCCTCTAACTCGAATTTACTGTGCTAACTAAGTGACAAGAGCCATGTCACACTAGTTAACTGCCTCCAAGTGTCTTGCTGATGTGGAAATTTGATTTACTCAATTTGACTAAGGCTAAAGTCAAACTGAGACTTTCTTGCTACACTTTTTCAACAAAGTAAAGATATAAGAAATTGTAGAAACTCCAACAAACTCTATCAATACTTCGTACCATGAATTCTTAGTGGATTCAATGATGATAAAATTGTAAAAAATACTTTGTAAGAGGCTAAGAATTTGTAAGTAGAAAGGAAGGAATTTTGTAACCCTTATATGTAAATAACTACTTAATATAGTCTTAAGTTCTAGTTATGTGGAATGGGTTTTCTTCTAGTTGAAAAGTGTGTTTTATTAATACATGTGTGTGAACTTGTAACTATGTCGAATGTTCAACTCTAAAACATAGAAAAATAATAAAACCATGTAAGTTTCATAAATAATAAGATACATTAAATATGTGTTAACAAACTTGGTTTTCACTCTTGATTTTTCACACTAGGACACAATGGAGCCTGTGAGGGATGCTATAGTTTTTTTTCTTTTGCAGGTCCTTGGATGACAACACTGCCATAGGCCATGACACTGTAGTTCGCAAAGGAGGAGGCATCAATTCCACAATTTCTAATTGCTTCTCCTCCCATGTCGATGAACGTTGGTGGACTCATTCGTTTGAGGTTTGAATTCCATTATGTCGCAGTCTATCAACCAACGTTATGGAAAAATTATGGCTTCAACCGAAGTCTTTCCCTTTCGTTTAGGCTTCAATCTTGCCTGGAACCATGGATTTGTTGCTTCCAAGTAGTATGAATGGTGTTAGCACCCCATTACAAAGGTTGTGTTTAGGGTCTTAAGGTTGGTTCGAGGTGTCCCTCTTGGTTAAAATTTCAAAGTGGCCTAGTTGCACAAGAAGAATTTAGAGAGTGATGAATAGATGTGCAAGAAGTTCCCCTAGAAAGTGTTTATCGAAATGTATGCCTGAGATCTCCATGAATGGGATGGGATTGCCTGCAAATTGTTTGAAATAACTCCCCAGCTCGACTAGGTTCCTAGGTATATTTTGAATATCTCGTATTTCTTTTCTAAGATGGATCCTTTGTCTCCAGATCCTAAACCTCTCTCGTTGAAGAGTGATTTTCGGGATTTTCACTTCCAAAAATTCCTAATTTTTTTTAAAACTTTGTCTGGAAAGTCCCTATGCTTCATGGTAAGTGAAGGGGATGATGAATCTTAGCTCATAACCAGTATTCATATGTTGACATGTATCCCTACAAGGGCGATGAGACTCCTTTTCGAGGGGAAGCAACTAAATTCGACAAATGATCTCAGCGATTATGGAATCAAGAAGGATACCTATATCTCCCTCATTACAAGACGAGGAGGAGGTGCTTTGACATCAAAACCCTAGTCATTCAAAGATACCCTGAAGCCAAGTTCCAACTCCCAAACCCCTAACGCTCTTTCAGGCCAAGATTTTGTGGTGGAGCATTCAACAATCACCATAACGCTTCAAATGAATGAGTTTTTACTAATATTAAGAAAACTGAATTTCAACGACATGTAGTTATTTGTTGGTTCAATGTATTTTGGCCCCTAGCTACTACTCTATGGGCTTGGGTTCATCGGAACTGGACCTAGAAATTAGATTTGTTATTTTGTTCCAAAATATATTTTGTGGTTGCCTTAAAGAACAATTCTCAGTAACTTACCGTTTTAGTGGATTTGGCGAATCTTCCTTGAAGTATTTTGAAAATCAATAGGTTGCTTTGTCAAAATTGACAATGAAAGATTGGCTAATGAGTTCATCTCCTTCATACTCATTTGTGTTGAATTGGATTTAAGCGGAGGAATACCATATAAAATCATTCTAAAAGGGGATGGAAACGAATATCTTCAACTTTTGGATACAAAAACATTGCTTTTAGATGCATAATTTTTCGACAACCTGGGCATCTTCAGAATGCATGCCCTGCCTCAAAAGGGTTGTCTGGCTCCCTAGAGCCAAGAAAATCCAATCGCGAATGGAAAAATCATAAGGTAGCATCAATTGTCAAGAACACGACAAGCGATAAGAAGGATTGCTCTCATCAGCAGAAGATAACTCCTGACACCTTGACTTCTTAAGATCTCGTGCAGACCCCTGTGGATCCACCTCATCCCTCAATGGAGGAGAATCTCATGTCAAAGGAGAATGAAAGAGTATCAACATTAATCATGTATGCTATCAGTGGGTAGAAACGCTCCCACGAGTTTGACCATTCAGACAATGATAAATATATCTTGTGTTTTCCTAAGCCAAAGCAATGAATAATTATAAAAAAATGAGGATATGGCCTTAGCCTCAGTTGTAACCGCTAACTGTGTAAGGTAGGTTCATGTACGTAGGAGAAAGGGGAAAAAAGAAAAACCCCTAAACAATTTTGGTGTGTGATACCATAAATGTTGTAGACGCTCGTTGAAGCTTCTGACTTCTTGATGTAACTTATTTTTTGACATAATAGTATTTAATTTACGAAAAAGAAAAATAAAAAAAAGGTTTTCACTACTTCCCACTTTTCACTAAACATCGATTGATTGAAATGTCTTTTTAAGAGTTAATAATGAAGATCAATGAAACATATGCCCCCTAGATACTATTCATTTGAAATGTTTAGAGAGATAATAAAGAATGTCCCTAAGCATAATCAGATAAGCAAAGGCAAACAAATAATAAGAAAGAAGATACAATGTGATTGATATGAATGTAATCAAAATAATAAAAATGGATATTTGAATGAGAGTTGTGTAACTATTCTATGTTTTGACGCTTTTTTTTTTTCGGACATATTTTCCACTTATTTTTTTCTAAAATCTAGTAGAAATTTGTTAAATGCACATTTGAGTTATGTAATCTACACAATCCTAGTTCCTCTAAGATTTTTCAAGACATTAAATACATTTATGCATTCAAAAGTATAATTTAAACAATAAAAAATTTACAATTTTACTAAGTGTATCATCTTATTATAATATGAAAGCTAAAACATAAAACAATTATATCACACCATATTTAAATGTAATAAAAAATAAAAAGTAAAAATATATATATATAAAATATGAACAACTAAAATAGTTTATAGTATAATTGGAAGTAATAAAAATGATCACAATTATTATAACATATAATACTTACATGGTAATATTAAAACACCATGTATGTATATATTTAATGTGAAAATAAAATGCTCAATAAAATTAGATAAATAATGTGTATTAATCGATTTAAATAATTATAAATATTAAATATTTATATTATATAATTTAAATATAATATAAACATTTAAAAAAATTAAAATAATAATTTTATTAATCTAAAATTATAATTGTGATAACATTATATTATTGAATTGTTAATTTTAATAAAAATATAAAAGAAACCCCAAAAACAGATAAAAAAATACATATTTAATTATCCAAACTCTCCCACAGAAAAGAGTGGTGTGAAAAATGTGGAGGGAATGTTAGTGGGCATGCCAAAGAAAGGTTGATTTCAAATGACAATTGAAAGCAGGAAAGTAAATGCCTAAATAGTAGGGAATCTTAGAAGGCATGCCAAAGAGAGGTTGATTTCAAATGACACTTGAAAGTAGGGATGTAAATGCCTAAGTGTTTATTTCAAACGACACTTGGAAGCACAAAAGTAAATGCACGCGAATTAGATAAGAGATCGCGCCATAAAACAATATTAGGGGACCATGGTGGCCTGGGCAGCGCACCAAACATGAATCTTTATTGAAGGCCATTGTTTATAGGCTGGAACATTAAATAGTTATAGTTATAAATTTTGTTGGTCGGTGAAACATCAATATTACGTACAAATTATTAAATTAAAAAATTCAAATGAAATTTAACTACTATGAAATATATTTATTTTCTAAAAGATAATTAATAATCATTAAAATTTAATTTAGATTCAGGATAAATTAAGTTCTTTTGGGTAAATATTGTATTGTCTTTTAAATAGGAATAGAGTGAGAAGACTCAATTATAATAAAAAAATATTTTTAGAGAGGCATAGGATATCAAAGTATTTAGGAGTTCAAGATTAATCATACAAAATCTTAAAAATGGATTTTTCTGGTTTTAGAAATAAAGAAAGAAAATAAGAAATGAAGAAACTAGGGACATAATAAGAGATTAGGTAGAGGGGTCTAAATCAATATTTGTGACCTTGATAGGATTTTTGTTGTCTCTTAGGGTGCCTCCAACAGGGGGAGGGATACCAAGGTGTTGATCTATGCACTCCAATTGTTGATCCAATTCCTTCATATGGCGATGCAAGTGTTCATGGAGCAGAGAAGATATGCTCGATGCTTGTATCTATCCAAAAAGACCCTGTCTAGAAGGAATTTCATATGTGAATATAAATCCATTATGTGCATGTAATGGTTGACACATCCACATGTATGCTCAATTTCCAACAACCAATCTGCCAGTTCGGCTAGAACCTTTGTGTCAAAGAGGTGGCGCCTATGGAATGTTTCTTCTCTTTTAGCATGAGTGAGCTCATCTTGGATGGGGTCGTGGGTAGTCTCTCAGAATCGAGTGACGATTTCCTCCAATTGATGGTGTGTAAATGTGTTACCTTGGACATTCTTGGTAATATGTTGCTCCCCTAAGAATATGGGCTCACTTGTCATGCATGATGGGATAACAAAGAAATAAAAGGAGACAAAGAGATAGAAGAGGGATGTCAGAGGGTTGACAGAGTTCCACGTCAATAAGAGAATCAGGGGAGTGTGACAGAACAAAAAATACAACCAAAACAAGGGGGAAACACAAAATACTGACAGAGGATAAGGGAGGGGAGTCGACGATGGAAAGAGTTGGGAGGGAGACCCACTACTAGAGAAGGAGAACTTTGAGGGGTGAGGAGAGGCCTAGAGAAGTGAATCACTGAGAAGCCATATGGGCACTAACTTTGGGAAACCACATGGGCAAGCAAGCCAAACCAAAACATAATGCAGACAAAAGCAACCAAAGAACTGTGGAAGAAGATGTGAGATAGAGAGAAGAGAGGAGGCTCCCGAATGGGAGAAATCCAATTTCACAGTTATGAAATGCATTGTATAGGGGAAAGAGGTGTAACCACCATACATTTAATGACAACAAAGTACGAAGGTTGCAAAATTCCCTACGAACCTACAAGGGAAAAGTGATAGCAGGGAAAAACCAAGCTCTCAAGCAGTTTGGTGGTGATTTTCTTCATAGAAGCAGTCCAAATTGGCAATGTGAGGGCCTTCCTTACTGAATTTTTTGAGATACACCAAAAATTGCAGGTATGTGCCAGGCCAGGTCTCAAGAAGATGGGCCTATAGAGGAGCCCAAAATATTTAGTGAGAGTCGAAGCTTGCATGTGGAACAAAGACCTCCAGCAACCGACGTCAGTATAATTAAGAACTGCTTGAACCAAAATATGAATTGACATACTTGTTGTTGGCTCCGATTGATGCTTCACATGGGAAAAGCTCCAATGTATAGTCTCGAAAGGTGGATGGGAGTCGAGGCAGATTAGACTAGTGTATGGAGTGTGAAGGACTTTAATTACCATGGTAAATGTTTGCAAATGGCATCACCTAAAATTCATTGAAACCATTAACAATTGCTAAGTGGTGTGCTATCATGTTCCCTAGTATTTTTGCCTCTGATTGATGCTTCACACGGGAAAAGCTCCAATGTACAGTCTCGAGAGGTGGATGGGAGTCGAGGCAGATTAGACTAGTGTATGGAGTGTGAAGGACTTTAATTACCATGGTAAATGTTTGCAAATGACATCACCTCAAATTCATTGAAGCCATTAACAATTGCTAAGTGGCTTGCTATCATCTTCCGTGGTCTTTTTGCCAGGTGAGACTAAAACAACCCCCACTCCCCATTATGCTAAAAAGCACTTCCTCAAGAACATGTTAAATTAAGTTAATTTAAATGAATTTTTTAAAATAATTTTTTTACTTAATTTTTAATTATTATTATTATTATTTGTTTATTTATTTTTATTTTTTTTGTCTTTTTTTTAAAAAGTTTGGTGGAACTACATCACAAGAGTGACTTCACATCAAAGAGTGTCTTAACAGAATTGAACTAGTGACTTCACATCAAAGAGTACCTTAACAAAACCTCTTATCAACTTCTATTTACTAAATATTAAAAAAAAAAAATCGACAAAAAATCCACACATTACATGTATGTATGAAAAATCTAGTGGTCACTTAAAACAAAAAACCAAAATTACTTAGCTATAAATTTATCATCCATTATCCCAAACTGCATTAGATGTCTATTGAAAGGTTTTGATTCGTGCTAACATCAGAGGTAATACATAACCTTGAAGCCCAACATTATCCACTTGTTATGCAGAGAATTACACAGGCTTGAATGCCATTGTAACCGCGAACCATAAATATTTGATGTTTTGTTACTTAGAGTTAGATCTCATAACATACAACCCAACGACCAGAGTATTTATTCATCACTGAAGACCTTGATGAGCGACAGGCCAAACAAAGTTTTCTGCATAACAGAAATGTACGAAGTTTTGTCTTCAAACATTTATTAATCAACATTGATATTAAATTATCATAGTTTTATATTGTATTTTCCTCTAATTTGCTTCTCATCTACCATGTGCATCCGGACATTGTCAGTTGAGGTCTCTGTGAGATCATGTGCGCAGGAGGTGATGGAAAACCTCTACTACGTCATATACCTCGTGTCCATGTGCGGAGCTGGCCGGTGAACTGACGACATTTGGGTCTTTTTTGGAAGGTCAAAAGTCATCCATCTCAACGAAATCGAAGGGCAAAACAGGGATTGAAAATACCCAGCTACATCGAAGGTAATTAGGTTGGCAAATTTAGGGTTTGAGCCTAAATATGACTTCACTGAAAATCTTTAACTGAATTAAAATGGGAAACATGAGCTCATCCTCCTTCCGATTTACTCGGCAGTCGAAGAAATTATTTAGTTCACATTAGCTCAGCGTCTCTACGATTTACTGGGCAGTGGAAGAAATTATTTAGTTTTGACAATTGAGCGTTGAAATTTCAAAACAAAACAAAACAGCCGTTGACGACTTTAACCAACGTACTACCGCGTTTCATAGATGGGCTTTCGGAACAATAATTGCACCCACGCCTGGAATTGGACGCTGTTTAGTATTTTTTTTCTGTGTGTTGTTTTTTTAACACTTATTTCCTAAGTAATAAAAAGTGAAAGTTGTCTATCATACATTTTAATTAGACATTAAGTGATTTAGACGGAGATTAAATTAGACAATTTACTTAATTGTAATACTTATTTTTTCACAATTTTTGGTCCATTAAATGAAAGTGAAATTATTATAAACACAAACTAAGCCCCCTGCTTTGTATTCTTGTTTGAGCCAGATGACATTAAAGTTCAAAAAAACTTTCATAATTAAAATTTAAAAATATTAGGGTTACTAAATTATAAATATTAAAAAAATTAAAAATTAATATAATATAGTTTTAAAAATTGTTGTAATTTTTTAATTATGCTTAGAATCTTTCCAAATTAGTTTGGTAGAGATGTTGTAATGTAATTTTTAACATTTTGACTAAGTCAAATTACATAAAAATTAAATTAAATTAAATAAAAACATTAATGTAATGTAACATAAATAAAAATAAAAATGATAAACTAAAATACCCCTATAAAAATAAAAATGGCCCATGGTATTAATTTATGGTATTGATAGATGGTATTCATGTGGAATATAACCTATTTAAATGGGGAAATAAAACCAACATAGATCCATCTTAACTCTGGATCTACCAAGAGATATGCAAACCTCTTTTACAATAAAAAGAGATTTGATCGCTCTTGGAGCTTAGTAGATCCAGAGTTATAGATGGATCTAGATTGGTATATAATGTGAAAAGGCCTTTTAGAGCATTTTTCATTTAATAAAAAGAGATTTGATCTCCCCGCTTAGTAGATCCAGAGTTAAAGATGTATCTAGATTGGTATATAATGTGAAAAGGCCTTTTCGAGCATTTTTTCAATTAATTGTAATCAAAATCCTACAAATTTTTAATTGTTTAATCTAATTCGAGTGCCCTCGGGGTTTAACAAAAAATCACAAGTAAGTAGTTTATAAATAGATAGTTTCAAGAATTAGTTCAATGTTGTTAAAGCAACCTTGCTATGCTAGAAAAGTATATATTACAGAGCAAAGGAACACATAAAATATGCAGAAACACAGGAAACATGTAAAACAAGAGAGACACAGATATATGTCGTTCACCCAATATGGGCTACATCAATCCTAAACAGCCAATCTTTCCTTTATATTATCTAGCAAGATGAAGAGACATAACCTACAACAGATCCGCTGTAATATCCTCTACTCTCTCTCACAGTCCCCCTTTTTGTTTCTACTGTCAAATCATCCCCCTAATGAATGGCCCAGATTGACTACGAAATTACAATATTTTACAAGGCAATTTTACATATGTTTTTAGCTTTGGGAGTGTTGCCCCTGAAACTCCCCGCCAAGGGGGCTCCAAAAGGTTGTCGCCTCCCCCCCCCCGGGGCCCCTTTAGCAACGATTAAACGACGAGCGACATTGCCACACTGTTAAGAACACGGGTCCAACACGACGATACATTTAAATAAAGAAGATGTTAATTTGGACAACTAGGTCCAAACTCTATGTTGTGATGCTCAGATGAAGATACCAATATTTTTATTGGGTTCCTCTTTCAGAGAGGTGCAAGATCGATCTAAAGATCATCTTGATCCGATGAGCAGAACATTTATTTTGAATTTATTTTTAATCTATTCAAAATATGTGCAAGTCGGCCTTAAGGTTTTACACCCCCAGCAAATGTGTCACACACCCTCACTGATGGATATAAATAAGGTCAACGTTGGAGGACATTTCACTCATCTCATCCTCACACATTCTCTCTCCTCTTCTGATTGGTTCGAGCTAATTGGAGGCAATTTTCTGTTCACACATGGGAGAAGTACGTTGACTTTTTTCTGTAGCTAGGGCTTCCACCGCAGGTTTGACCAGCGTTGAATTTGGTCAATGCATAGTCAAACGGAGCTGAAATTTGGCACAAACTTCAATTTTTGCAGTCCGTACTATTTGGCACAAGAACCGAGGTCAAAGGTTGACTGTTGACTGTGTTGTGTTGACTTTGACTTGCTGATGTTCTGCGTTGACTTTCTGGACAACGTTGACTATTTGGGCTGTGTTGACTTTGGTTGACTTGGATTGTTTGATGAGGGTGATGTGACACATTCTAGGCTAGCTGACCAATAAGACTTTGCTGATTGAAGCATCCTGCTGATCGTCATAATGCATTAACACACACACACACATATATATATATATATTTGGCTTGTCTTCTGTTGATCTACTATTATTTTCTATCAGCATTTTACTTTATTGTTTATGTGATTGCTGTCTGAAATTGAAGAGAAAGTAAAGTTGCATCAAGCATAGAACATATGCGTAAGTTTACATGGTATTAGAGCTGAGGTGAAGACAAAGCCCTAATTTGTAGCAATCACCGAAGAAGAGGACGAGTTCCTCAAACTACAATGGCTTCAAGGCTAATGACAAATTCACTGGAAAGGATGACTTCCATGCTTGGAAGATGAAATTGGATCTTATGTTGGAAGACCAAGATGTCATGGATTATGTGCAGGGTAAAATCCAAGAGCCTCCATCCACTGCAATTGCTGCCGCGAAAACAAAGTATAAGAAGGGAGAGATCAAAGTAAAGTTGATGATCAGGGACTCAATTCACAAGAGTTCAGTTGCCTACATCTCTGAGCTGGGCACATCCAAAGAGATGTATGATAAGTTGGTCCACATGTTCAAGGCCAACAATGCGAATCAAGTCCTATTCTTCAAGAATCAATTGAAGAATCTAAAGAAAGGCAAGGATGAGTCTATTCAATCATATTTTCTGAAGCTGACCACGATCATGAACAATCTGTTGGCTATTGGGGGGACAATATCTGATCGAGATATGGTACTCACCGCACTTGGAGTTCTCCCATCCGAATGGCATGTGTTCAACACCACCATTCTAAATAACAATGTGATACCTGACTTTGACAAAGTACTATCGATATGCGTACAAGAAGAGACAAGGATGAAGGAGTATGCAAATGAAGGAAATGTTGCCTACGCTGCTCATTCTAGAAAAAAGAATGTTGGGGGTCCAAAGAACAAAAGAAGAGCAGGGGTCCAAGGAAAGAAGGGCAAATGTTACACTTGTCATAGGCCAGGTCACTATGCTAGAGAATGTCCTTTCAAGAAGGATTCTCTCGATGGTGACGACAACAACAACAACCAGAGGAATGGAAATCAAAGGAACAACAGGTTCAAGGGAAAGAGGAAGGCTCCCTCCGACGGAAATGGTAAACCTTTCAAAAGGTCGAGAAATTCCAGTTATGAGGATTCAAATGTTGTTGATAAAAGAAATGAATTCATTCTTGTATTTTCGCTCTCTACTGCATCTCCACCCGACACTATGGATTCTTGGTTGATAGATAGTGGTGCCTCAAGGCACATCACTGGGTTCAAGGAAGCACTTTCTGATATGGTTGAGAAGGATTCTAATCTGGAAATTATCCTTGGAGATAATGCCACATATCCCATGAAAGGGATAGGGACTGTGACCCTCCACTTGTCTCAAAGTCAAGTCCTCCGCTTGTAGGATGTACTATATGTACCTAATTTGAAGAAGAACTTTGTGTCTATATCAGACATGGAAGACAAAGGTTTCAATGTGGCATTCACCGATGGAAAGGTGCACATGTGGAAGAAGAGCTTCAAGGAAGCTATCACGATTGGGTTTAGAGTTGATACACTCTACTAGGTTGGAGGAAGTCCACTAGGAGCGATGACATGTGATACTATATGACAGACTGAACTATGGCACCGGAGGTTTGGACACCTTCACTACAAAGCCCTTCCTGAAGCAAGGAAGGTGGTGACAGGGATGCTTGAGTTCTCAAATAATCATGAAGGTGTATGTCAGGGTTGTATTGAAGGAAAGCATACAAGGGGATCTTTCCCCTAAAGCGTTACAAAGACATATGATGTCTTGCAATTAGTACATTTTGATCTGTCTAGTATGCTGCCCTTGATATCCTTGGAAGGATGTTCTTTTTATATGATGTTCATAGATGACTTCTCTCGCAAAACCTGGATATAATTCTTGAAGAAGAAGGATGAGGCTTTCATGTGGTTCCATACCTTCAAAGCCTTAGTGGAAAATTTGACAGAGAAGAAGATCAAGATATTGAGGACTGATAATGGCACTGAATTTGAGACGAATGAGTTCAATAAATTTTGCAGAGAAGCTGGCATTAAGAGGGAGACCACCATTGTCTATACTCCTGAGCATAATGGCGTTGCTAAACGAAAGAACAAGACCATTGTGGAAGCTTCCCGTGTAATGCTATGTGACCAGGGTCTACCGAAGTTTCTGTGGGGAGACGCTGCGAACACTTCTATGTACATACAAAATCGATGCCCACATTCCACCTTGGACTCCAAAACTCCCGAAGAGGTTTTCACTGGTAAAAAACCTGACGTCTCACATTTTAGAGTTTTTAGATGTCTTGTTTATTTTCATGTGCGGAAAGAGAAGAGGAGCAAGCTAGATGCTTCTGGGAAGAAGGGAATGTTTGTGGGCTACAACAAAACTTCGAAGGCCTATAGAGTCTATGTGCATGGTCAAAGGGAAGTGGAGATATTCCATGATGTCACTTTTGACGAAGATGCTTCCCTGAGGAAAGTAGTCAATCTTCCAAGATCTAAGGAAGATCATGAAGCAAGGCCTGGAAATCAAGAAGAACCAAAGGATGAGACGATGCCCGATACTGAAGCATCGATGGACCCGATTGATCCAACTCCTTCACTGGGGAAGAGACCATCATGGCTCAGTGACACTCTTGAGGATTCCGAGGGACATATGGCCCCAAGGGGGACATTCAGTGAAAGCAAGAAGCCGAGTAGATACCAATGATATCTAGCAGCCATGAGTACTATTGTAGAATCTGAGCCTGAATCTCTTTTAGGAAGCCATAAAGCATCAAGTCTGGAAGGATGATATGCACAAAGAGTATGAGTCCATAATGAAGAATGATGTCTAGGATGTGGTTCCAAGACCGGAGGACAAAGAAGTTATCACCTCGAAATGGATCTACAAGATAAAGCATGGATCTGATGGAAGTGCTGAAAAGTTCAAGGCAAGATTTGTTGCCTGTGGCTTCTCTCAAAAGGAAGGCATTAACTATGATGACATATTTGCACCTGTGCCCCGATATACCACCATTCGATCTATCATAGCCCTTGATGCTATGCAAGCATGGGGTCTTCATCAGATGGATGTGAAGACCGCATTTCTGCATGTTGCGATAAAGGAAGAGGTGTATGTGGAGAAACCTCTGGGGTTCAAAGTCCAGGACCGGGATACCCATGTCTGCAGGTTGAAAAAAGCCCTCTATGGGCTAAATCAAGCACCCAGAGCTTGGTACGAGAGGATAGATAGCTACCTGATGAAGTTGGGCTTCACTTGTAGTAATGTTGATCTGAACCTTTACTTCAAGGTTGATAGAGAGAAGCCTCTCATTCTAGTGTTGTATGTGGACGACCTCTTCCTGACAGGTGTTGACCCTCTCATTCATCATTGCAAGAGGGAGCTCGCTGCTGAGTTCGAGATGAAGGACCTAGGACTGATGCATTATTTCCTAGGCTTGGAGGTCTGGCAGAGACTGGGCGAGATTTTCCTTTCTCAAGGAAAATACATTGTGAAGCTTCTGGAAAGATTTGGTATGGTGGATTGTAAGTCCGTGTCAACACTGATGGAGCTCAACTTCAAGAAGTTGAGTGGCAGTGCTGATGGGCCCATGCTATCAAATCCTACTGAGTATTGTCAACTCGTAGGGGGCCTGATGTTCTTAGTGAACACCCCTCCAAACGTATGTTGTGCAATGAACACTTTGAGTCAACACATGGTTGATCATAACATTCACTGGGTTGGTGCCAAAGAAACTCTTGAGATATCTCTGGGGCACGATAGACCATGGGTTGAGATACACTGTCGGGAGCATGACACTCCTTGGATATACTGATGCCAATTGGGATGGCAGTGTGGTGGATTGCAAGAGCACATCTGGATGCTGCTTCACACGTAGATCTGCTTCGGGTAGGAAACAGAAGACGGTAGCCTTGAGCACCGCTGAGGCTGGATACATTGTTGCATGTATGGCCCATTGTGAAGTCACTTGGTTGTGAAATATCTTCAATGAGTTGTCCGAGCATGTGCTAGATGCCACCATTATCCTTTGTGATAACCGGAGGGGGATTCGTTTGTCATAGAATCCCAGGTTCCATGATTGATCCAAGCATGTTGATGGCTGGTACCACTTTATCCGAGATATGGTACAACGAGGCGCCATAAGGCTCGATCATATAGGAACTGATGAGCAGGTTGCGGATATTCTCATAATTCCCTTAGGGAAGGTCATGTTCCTAACCTTCCGTGAGAATCTTGGAATCGTGGAACAACCCTATTCTGAGTGTCATGTTGGACGATGAGATCTTGGAGCTTTGGGGGGTTTTGGGAATAGCTTCTCGAAGCTATAAGCAACCACAGGGCTAGGCTTGCCAAACCTTGTTTTTGTGCTTCTGCCCCACCGTTGTGATGATTGAGTTGGTTCACCTCTCATTATCTGTGCCCCGTATGCATCCTACCCATTTAAGTTCTGGACTCATGGGAAGTACCTCTCATTTGGCCAGTGAGGTGGGAAAAGCTAGAGACTAGTAGCAAACTCTGATGGACGCATCAGAGATTGCCGTACTCTTTATCTAGGATGGCACGGTCCAACCACTTGATCTGGGATCAAGTCTAGACAGGTTTCAAACCTCCAACAGACTTCAGGTCAGTGAAACTAACTTCGGGTTAGAATATGACTCTCTTGAGTCCAAGTGAGGTTTTAGACCTCCTACTAACTTCGGGTCAGATAATCCAACGTCGGGTTGGTATGAGACTCTTTGTGAGTCCTATAGAGGTTTTAGACCTCTGGGCTGAATCTGTCAGCCGAGAATGATGTCTTTGTGATTGACCCACTTATGTTCTGAAATAAAGAGGCCAGCAACGCAAGTTACGACGGGATGACGCACGATGTTTGGATTGCACACGTGGATGGAGTCCTCCCTAGTTGAGACGGAGTGTTAATTTGGACAACTAGGTCCAAACTCCATGTTGTGATGCTTAGATGAAGATACCAATATTTTAATTGGGTTCCTCTTTCAGAGAGGTGCAAGATCGATCTAAAGATCATCTTGATCCATTGAGCAGAACATTTATTTTTAATCTATTCAAAATATGTGCAGGTCGGCCTTAAGGTTTTACACGCCCAACGAATGTGTCACACACCCTCACTGATGTATATAAATAAGGTCAATGTTGGAGGACATTTCACTCATCTCATCCTCACACATTCTCTCTCCTCTTTTGATTGGTTCCAGCTACTTGGAGGCAATTTTATGTTCACACATGGGAGAAGGATGTTGACTTTTCTGCTGCAGCTAAGGCTTCCACTGCAGGTTTGACCAGCATTGACTTTGGTCAACGCATAGTCAAATGGAGCTGAACTTTGGCACAAACTTCGATTTCTGTAGTCCATACTATTTGCCACAAGAATCAAGGTCAAAGGTTGATCATTGACCATGCTGTGTTGACTTTGACTTGCTGCTGTTCTGCGTTGACTTTCTAGAAAACTTTGACTATTTGGGCTGTGTTGACTTTGGTTGACTTGGATTGTTTGATGAGGGTGATGTGACACATTCTGGGCTCGCTGACCAATAAGACTTTGCTGGTTGAAGCATCCTGCTGATCGCCATAACGCACCAACACATATATATATTTCTAGCTTGTCTTTTGTTGATCTACTAGTATGTTCTATCAGCGTTTTACTTTATTGTTTATGTGATTACTGTCTGAAATTGAAGAGAAAGTAAAGTTGCATCAAGCATAAAACATTTGCATAAATTTATGGAAGATAATCAGGCTCCACACCGAACATGTTATTGAGAGATCACTAGTTCAGTTCTCTCATGACTCTAAGTTAGGCTTCATTCTTGAGTCCATAGAAAGTCAACCACATAAGAGACAAACAAAAAATAAACTATTTTATTTACTTTAAGTGTGCATGATACAAATAAAAAATTAATAAATATATATAGATAATAAAAAACAATAAAATTTACATATGTTCTTTTTATATATTCAACTTTTATATTTTATTGAAAAATTATACTTCTATTATAACTCTGTTGATAAATTTATATAATTTAAATATATATAGTATAAATAGAAAACTAACATATATATGAATTAGGCTCCGTGTTTGAGTCTATAGGAAGTCAACTATATATATAACAACAAAATTTTAAAATTCACATGTTTATAAATTTGTATAATTTAAATAAAAAAGCACACACACACACACACACACATATATAATAAATACTAATAAAATTTAAAGATTAAAATATTTTTTTAATGCAAATATTTTTCTCATATATTTAACACTTTACATTTTATTTAAATATTAGGAGACATTACTCGACTATTGACCATCTGGTCAGTCTTAGAACCATTGTGGATGAATGTCGAAATGGTAAAGTTGATATTTTTTGTTGCTTTGTGGACTTTAGAAAAGCTTTTGACATTGTTCCTCAAGATAAAATTTGGGAGATACATAAAGAGATCATGGTCCCTCCTAAGCTGAGGATTGTTGTGATCAGTGTCTACGAGATCATCACTGCCAAGTTTAAGATCAATGAGGGGTGGTCTAAAGACATTAAGTGCAATATTGGAGTTAAGCAAGGGTGCCGCCTATCCTCTACCCTTTTTGGCATATACATCGATAAGATAAAAGAGTGTATGGAATTTGCGGGGTGCAAGGGCACCGAGCTTGCTGGTGTTCTCATTACTTTTCTCCTCTATGCTGATGATATCGTTCTTCTTGCAAAAAGCCATGATGACCTTGACAAGTAGCTCTAGCTTCTTCATGACTATTGCTCAAAGATGGGTATGACAGTTAATACGGACAAGACTAAAGTCATGATCATTAAATCCAAAAAGATCACCCATGGTAGTTTCGTGTACAATAACCAATGCTTAGAGCATGTTTCTTCTTATATGTATTTGGGAATTCACTGCCCTCCTCATCTCAAGTGGAATTATAGCATTAAGAAAAGGATTATTGGGTGCTGGAAAGCTTATTATGAGCTTGAAAACAATTATAAGTCGGTCGATCTTTACATTTGGAGTAAAAATAGGTTCCTCTTTGAGACCCTTGTCACCCCTGTTATCTTATACAGATGTGAGGTTTGGGGTTGCAACATATCCAGAGAGTCATCGAGGAAGATTGAGATGATTCAAAAGCAATTCATAACCTACAACCTTAAGATCAAGGGAAATACTCCCTATCCTATCCTCTTGATCAAATCTGGTTTGTCCCCCATTGAAAGTACAACTATGTTTAGATATTTGATGTATAAAAATAAACTTGAAAACATGGAATAAAAAAGGCTCCCTAAAATTGCTTCTCATTGTAGTCAAAACCTTTACCTTCGCCTCAAGCGCGGGTGGCATAAGGATGCCTAGTCCTGGCTCAACCATTGGAGAATTAAGGAGGAGCTTAGTATGGGAAGCAAAAATAATATAAAAAATACTATTACCTCCAAGTTTAAGGACAAGCCTTGGGCGGATCAGGAGTTGGAGGGTAAAAGGAAGCTAAGATACTATAAGGAAGTGATCAACCCCACCCTTGATAATTTGAATTATCTCTCTGTGTTGTCCAACAATAAGAAAAAAATGAACATCGCTAAGATAAGGACTAATTCCCATGAGCTTCAAAGTGAGACTGGGCAGTTGTCTATTCCCACGATCCCTTGGAATGATAGAATCTATTATATTTGCGATTCTAAGCAGGTGGAAGATGAAAAAAACTTCCTTTTAGATTGCCCTACTCTTACTCACATTCGCTCTCAATTCCCTACCATCTGCCACACTTCCAATCTTTTTGACCTATTAAGCCATCCCACCTATAGAGATCTTGGAGCGCTTATTTCCCTTCTCTTTGACCATAGAAACAAGATTTTAAAGAATCAAACTTAGATTTTTTCTCCTTTCTTAAGGTCCAATAAACCTCATTGGTCTTAAAGGATGGTAACCATCATCATCTTCTTCATCATCATAATCATATATAACCTTTATATTTTATTTAAATATTACATTTTTATTATAATTGTTTATAAATATATAAATTTATATAATTTAAATAAGCAAGATATAAATAAAAAATACACATATCAAGATTTAAAGAGAAATATAAACAAATAAAAAAAAAAAAATATCATTAAAAAAATGTGTTCCATGTAAATTAACAATAACAACAAACCTAAAGTATTCTCCCAAAGCTATCTTAATGTGTATTGAGCTTTCTTAAATTTGACATTTAAACCCAACATCCTATTTGTGCAACCAATTTAGCTATCTTAATGTGTATTGATCTTTCTAGTTGTTAAGTTTGACATTTAGACAACATTCTGTTTTTGCAGCCAATTTAAAATATATTTTTTTCAGATAGGAAATAGGTCTTATTGTTTTTTTATAATTTAGCTATCTTAATGTGTATTGATCTTTCTAGTTGTTAAGTTTGACATTTACAAAACATTCTGTTTTTTAGTCAATTTAAAATATTTTTTTTAAAACTAAAAAATAGGTTTTATTGTTTTTTTTTTTTTTTTAAGAAACCTATTTAATAATGAGCTTAAAATTAATTTTAACAAAATTATTTATTAACAAAATTCTAGTACTATTCATAAAATTATTTATGTTTATGTTAAAATTTGCCAATATCATCTAATAAATTAGCAAAACGATTTTGTTTGTGGAATGGATGATTTAGAAAAATAAAATAAGATAATAACAGTATCTTATTGATATGAATTTCATAAGATCTCATAAAACTAGATTAGCGAGTTCCTATGTGTTATAGCTAACGAGAAACCTAAAATTTTTTTATAACTAGCCAGCAGTCTACCTCACGCTTACAAATCTCCAACAGGCGTGAAAGACAAATAACAGTGATGAAAAGAGTTGTTTATGGAGATCACAAATTATACATTTCATAAACCAGTATTAGATATTATAAAACTAGATTAGTGAGTTATCATGTGTTATAACTAGCGAGAAACCTAAAAGGTTCTTATAACTAGCCATCAGTCTACCTCACGCTTACAAATCTACAACAGACAAATAACAGTGATGAAAGGAGTTGTTTATTCTATCTGTATCACAAAATAGGGTAGAAGCTGGATTAAATTCAAAAAACATCAGAATGATGTTCAGTGGTGTTGTTTATTCTATCTGTATCACAAAATAGGGTAGAAGCTAGATTAAACTCAAAAAAACATCAGAATGCTGAAGTGTTTGAATTTTATTTTTATATTGAAAATATATTATTTAAAATCCTAAAGCTAAAATTTTCATTATTTTCCAGACTAATGTCTAAATTATTTAGACAAGCGCAGTGACCTCACGTGAACGAGGGCCTGTTCACTCAAACGAAGTAATAATACGCACCGCGTGCTTACACGCAAGGTCATCCTCCAACTAAATTTAGGAATTAAAGTAAAAAAAATAGCTTCCCGTACAGGTCTGTTCCAGAAACATGACTTTAAAAAACGAGTGGGTGAAGGGAGAAAATATGTAACAACAGCTACGGAGCTACGGGCCTATGGCCGTTTGCTAGAGAAACTAATATATTGAAAAGCCGAGAACTTTCATGAAGTTTTCAAAGTTTGTACTTTTAAATAGGAGGAGAGAGGGCTCACAAATTCCAACATATGGACAGAACACCAATAATGCTAACGGAAATGCCAAATATATGACGTCTGGATATCGGAGCCGTACCAGCAGCATCATATTTGCTGAGCTTTTAAAATCAAATGCAAAATATATTCAAAGATTCTGAAACTGAAACATGATGTCCATCCACGGACATAAATAGCTACTCGCGTAATCAGTCCGGCTTAAAGCTGTGGTAAATTTTCAAATAATTTACTAGTTTTATAACTCAACTTTAAAGCTGCAAAAAAAATTCAAAATATTTCCTCTTATCCACCTTAAAGCTGCATGCAATACTTACTAATATTATCACTTCACCTTAAAGGTGCAGAAAAATACTTACTAGTATTATCACTTCACTTTAAAGCTGCAGAAAAATTCGAAATATTTACTCTTTTTGTCACTCCATCGTAAAGTTGCAGAAAATTCTCTAAATATATTGCTGGTATCCCTCAAACCTAAAATCTCTGAAATCGTTCAAATTTGAAGGGAAAATGGGCACTCCTTAGACAAGCAAACTATGGAAATAAAACAAATGCTACAGCCACATCGTTCGTAAGGTCCCAGCACGTAGAATAAAGATGACATATTTAACATTACAGGCCAGGGAACTAAACTATGAGAAATCTTAGTGCAAAATCCAGATTAAACTCTTAGCCAAGCTAAATTTCTTCTGCTAACTTCAAAATCATACGAAAATCGTTCAAACTGTTAAAATTTGAAGGAGAGAAAAAAGAAGCAGCACGCCTTAGCCAAGCAAACTATGGAACTAAAGCAAATGCTGCAGCTACCTAAGAATTTACACGATCAGAAGACAAATTGGCCACTGTCCGTAACCTCCCGGTACTAGAATTATATATTATAATATATTCAGCGTTTTTTTCTTCTGAATTTTTTTTATAGCTATAGCTAAAGATGACTTAAACAATATTTCAGGTCAAGGAGCCAAATTACGAGAAATCTTAGAGCGGATTCCAGATTAACCTATTTCCAAAGCTAAATTTCTAATGCTAACTTCAAAATCACACGAAAATTGCTGAAAAGAAAAAAATGAAGCGTGCCTTATCCAAGAAAACTATGAAAATAAGGAAATGCAGTAGCTACCTAGAAATTTACATGATCAGAAGACAAATCGGGCATTGTCTGTAAGTTCCCAGTACGCAGAAGTATAGCGATAGTAAGAGCTGATGAATTCTTTAACATTGCAGGTGAGGGAGCTAAACTGTGAGAAATCTTTAATGCGAAATCCAATTAAGCTCTTTCCGAAGCTAGATTTCTACTGCTAACTTCAAAATCACGCAGAAGTATAGCTATAGAAAGAGGTGATGACTTCTTTAACATTGCAGGTCAGGAAGCTAAACTGTGAGAAATCTTTAATGCGAAATCCAGTTAAGCTCTTTCCGAAGCTCGATTTCTACTGCTAACTTCAAAATCATGCAGGTATAGCTATAGATAGAGATGATGACTGCTTTAACATTGCAGGTCAGGAAGCTAAACTGTGAGAAATCCTTAATGCGAAATCCAGTTAAACTCTTTCCGAAGCTAGATTTCTACTGCTAACTTCAAAATCACGCAGAAGTATAGCTATAGAAAGAGATGATGACTTCTTTAATATTGCAGGTCAGGGAGCTAAACTGTGAGAAATCTTTAATGCGAAAATCCAATTACGATTTTTCCGAAGCTAGATTTCTACCGCTATCTTTAAAATCACGCGAAAATCTAAATTCAAAATCACATACGAAAATCTTACCAGAAGCCACCCGGTACACACAAATCGAGGAATGCTCGACTCTTCTTCTCCAATGAGAAGTAGCCTCTGGTTTCCGTAATCCTGTCGAAAGCGCTCCGTATTCTGAGATTCTGGGAACCAGAAAAAAGTTCGAAATGTAATTATTTTGTCTTGCTGTCCGTAAATCCCTCTGAACATTTCGATTAATTCCAATTCAATAAGCATCTGTCCAGGCGATCTATATTTATGTGAGCGGAACATAACATGTAAGGAGGGAGAGAGCAACTTACGTCACCTTAGAATTTTATTATATTTATGTGACCGGAATATCAAAGGTGAGCCTTATTTCCCAGTCTCCCGCAATATCAAATGTAAGGAGAGAGATAGCAACTTACGTCACCTGAGAATTTTATAAACATTGTGAGGGCGATTACGACCTGACAAGCGAGTCGCACATCAGGCTGAATCAAAATTTAAATGCTCATTTATACACTCGTACCGTAACCTTACAATATTTATTATGTGGTCCTCTAAGTTTAGGATTCAGAGTTGCTCCAGTAGATTTACAGCTCTAATAATTTATTTGGTGGGGTAGTGTATGCTATTTATTAGATTTTGGTGGGGTAGTATATGTTATTTATTAGATTTTGTAATTGGGTTATTTGGTTGGGTAGTGTATGCTATTTATTAGATTTTGTAATTGGTTGAATGTAATAGTTGGCATATATTGTTTTTATAGAGTTATGGTTCCACGAATATTGATAGTCATTGAATATTGATAGTGATTGTTGTTAATCACTCCAAACAAATAGTTTATTATATTAATAAACAAACATAATAAATAAATAACTTCTTATGTATTTTTTTTAAACTTTGTCCACACTAAAGCAGTGTATGCACACTTTTCAGTAAATCAGTGTATGCAGATGGATTTCAAAAAGCAATGCTTTTGATTTTTTTCACTAGTTGGTTTCTTCATCAAATAGAGTGAAAAAATTTGTCAAGCCTTTTCAATCTGGAAGGCGCTAAAACCGTGGAATTTAAGTAGTGAATTTGTTTGAAATTCTAATTTTCAATATAAAATTTGATTAATTAGTAATTATATATATATTTTAATAATTTTATATTATTAAATATATATAATTTATATATTTAAAAAAAATAGATTTATAAATTTATTATTATTATATAAAATTATAATTGAAAACAAAATATTAAAATTAAAAAAAAAATTAATAATTCCAAAAAACCAAAAAAAAATCCACTCATTAGAAAAACTCAATTCTCATATCAAAACAAAACAAAACATTAATCAAAACAAATTTCAATTGTTCACAAGGTAGGAGCCACGAGCATATCTATTTTTCCTAATTACTAAATAATTTAATTTAATCTTATTTTTTGTGAGTCATAAAATGTGATTAATTAGATTTACTAATAAGATTCACAAGATAGGAGCACGACAGGTGATCACTTGCCCCGACGAACAACAGCAAATAAAATTCGCGTGGGGATTAGGAGTAGCAACAAATAATAAGGTTGAGTTCCTCAGCGAGGAAGCTGATCCTTCAAACATTAGTTAATGTCTTTTTATGTACTGCAAGTATTTTTATATTTTAAGTCGGTTCTAATGGTCATATGGGAAATTTCAGTGGAATATTATAGTACACAAGGCTCGTAGAGGAAAGAAAGTCCTTTTTTGGATACACTGGAACATAGAAGCAGCAGCTAAAATGACGGAAGCAAGTTTTGATTTTTTGATGTAAACAATTTTGGCTATGTAATCTAGGTTTTTAATATAAAATATTTGTTTCGTTAAAAAAAATCACAAGGTAATAGCCCCACGAGCATATCTATGTCTCCTCATTATTAAATATTTAATATAATTCTATGTTTATGAGTCATCGAATTTGATTGATGAGATTCTCTAATAAGATTACTAAACAAAATTTATTAATCAATTTTAATTAATGAATTCACCAAATAAAAATGGATTTAAAAGATGTGATTTCCTTATTGTAGAAATGGTTCGTGGTATGTAAGTGCTTTTATTGTTTTTAAAATCTGTTAATTATTATTTTTGTTTCTGAATACAATGACAGACAAGTAAATATTTTAGTGCATGGTCCCTTATACTTAGATATCATGGCTAAAATTTGTGAGGGTGGAAAAAGAATTAATCCCTCCAAATTTTAATTAAGTATTTTTCTCGCAAAAATAAAATTGAACTCTAAGCAAAAAAATTAATTAATTTAGAGTCAAAAAAATGTTAGAGAAATTAATTTCTCCAAATGGAAAAATTCGTGGGTCTAAAAGAAGTTAATTTTTGGAGGTCCTGCACCAAGGGAACATTGAAAATTTCAAGAAAATTTGGATCCTTGGGCTTTGGTGGTTAAGTCAAAGACAAATTTTTGAGGAAATTAGTTCAAAATAATTTTTTTTTAACTAATAAAAAATGATTTTAATGAGAAATTCAAAAAATTTTCAAAAATAAATATTTTCGAGAGTAAAGATTAAAATTTGATCAAGTATTTATTAACAGTCGAGATTAATTTGATGGGAATCAAGCCAACTAACCGTTATTTTCCACTTGGAGGGTTTTCTCTATAAATAAAAGGCATTTTCCTTCTATTTATCATTTAATGATGATTTGGGTTTGATGTAATTTTGTAAACGCTGGTGTGAAGCCACCGTTCTATTGGGAATGTTTGAACTTCATAATAAAATACTTTGGAGTACAATTCATGGTGTCTTTGTCTCATTTATATGTGGTATGCGCATTCCTATATTGTGCTTTAATATTATCTGAATCATTATTTCATTTGTAGATGATAGGAACATTCTATTGGTAAGTTTTGGGCTTATCGTAGGTGATCTGATTCATTGTATGTTCTAACGATTTTTCTTGAGAAAATATCTATAGTTTGCAGGTTCCCTAGTCTTTAGGCTCCAAGTTCATAGAATGTGGGCACATGCTAACTTTGTTTGGGCTTCGAATATTTTATGCGATGTTCTTACTTGTTAAGGTTGTGGTTGAATATCTATCTTTCGAAATACATCTAACCATCGTCATATTTTATAAAAAAATATTTTCCAAAAATATTTCAAACATTGTACATTTGTATAATCTGTATTTATTTTGTAAAATAAATTTTATTTTCTAACCCTTGTTTTGGAGCTGGGGTTTGGGGTTTTGAAATATATATATATATATATATATATATATATATATATAGGGTATAGGGGTTTTAGGTACTTGTAATTTTATTTGTGCAAGTGAGATTTAAAAAGATCTACTAGATTAGAGCTAGATCTAGGCCCTGAGGGTAATATCTAATTGCTAGAATTTTTGTAGGGCCAACTATTGAAGAATTTGTACTGAAATTGAAGATCTTAAGAAAAATATTTTTTCTAGCGAGGGTTTAAAATTTTTTAGGCCTCCTTGGCCTAACGTCTCTCCTCCTTGGCCTAGCGTGGCTTCTTCTAGCCTCAACATCAGCCTTTTATAGCCCTCCAAGGGTAGCCGCAGGCCTTTAATGGCCCCAACTTGCCTCCTTTACCCCTGCTATGGAATTTTTTGGCCTTTAAGACTTGGTCGTGGTCTCTAGGCCACTCAGACTCCCTCTTTCTCCCTACCGCAAGCCTAAAAAGGCCTTCCCTGCCCTCCGTCTCCCTCTTTTCTTCCTTGTCGTGGGCTTTAAGCCTATAAGCCTCCCCTAATCCCCTTGCCACAACCTCCTTTTGAGTGTTGCATGCCTCTTTTAGGCCCTAGCCCTAGGTCGTAACCCTTTAGGGCCTCTTGGCCCCCATCCTCAAGCCCAGTGTCAACCTTTCAAGGCTTTTCATGAGGCCATTTTGGCCTCTAGGCCTTAGCTACAAGTCTATTATGCCTTGTCCCTTCTCTCCTAGCCCTCAATCCTTGCCTCATTGCCCATTTCCATCTATAATTTGAGCATTTGATTTTTTTCAAGATAATCATTGGTGGGTTTTGCAGAAAAGTTGGTGAAATTTTTTGCTTTCAGGTATTGGAAATATTTGGAAAGTTGGGAAAGTGATCTTCAAGGCCTAGGACCTTTAGTTTGACCTCTAAACCCTTGCTCATTTCATTGTTTTACTTCAAAAAGTTAAATAATGCGTAACAGTGATAAAAAAATCCTAAATTGGCATAAAATAAACTCATAATTTGCTTGACATATTAAGGAATTAATTGCATGAATTAGGCTAATTTTTTTCAAGTGAATTTCACATATTTCATTGATTGTCATAAGTGTGATCATAATAGTGAAAAGTGCATCATAAGAGAACTACAATGCTTAAGATTTTGTGCGGGTAAGTTTAATTTGGCACCTGGTTTCTATCGTTTGCATTGGACATTTCACTTTCCATATAATTGTGCTCTAATACTAATAATTTCATTATTGACATAGATATATCTTAACATTGAAATTCAAGTAGCATAGGTGCTTTCATTTCTCTACATTTTAATTGGTTAATTGTTTCATGGTTCTAAGTGCTATTGTGAAGAGGGATTGCTAAACATTGGAATCTAACATTTTCTTGTCTATGATAAGCTCTTGCATACTCACTAAAATCGTTCTCTTCGCACTAAATTCCCTCATACAAGAATTTAATCCATAATTGAATATCATTATATGTCTCTCAAAGTGAAATTTTCTAATCATTAAAGAATATTGGCTAAGAACACTTGCAATCTTGTGGTCAATTTGTGATATTGAGGTTCTAAGAATCTAATTGTTTGTGATTTAATAAAAACATCTTGTCATCAACGTGTTATTTTCTTAAGGGCTTCAAATCTATTTGAATATCTCTTGATAATTGATGTTAAGTAACATTGTCATATTTTGAGGATTGATTATTGTTGACATCTTGTATTGAAAATCATCTGCTAATTTCTAAGTGGATAAATTCTCTAAGTTTCCCTAATTGCAATCATTGTTATCATTTATTGGTTAATATCATGTGGAAGATAAGTTTTCCTTGAGCACTTGGGAAATTTATTTGAAAGGATCTCTTGTTCATTATTGGCACTTGATAAGCCTGGCACATTTTCTTGTGATTAAGACTGTATTCTATTGAAAATTACTTGTTGATATAGCTAAAGAATAAATCAGAATCAAGTACTTAAACAACTTAAATAATATTACCTTAAGAATCACTCATAGTCTTTGCAAATAATTATAAGTTAGTTCTGCACTTAATAACCTACCTCCAAGTATAATCTTGGTTGATATTAATAATAGGACCACATTTCTCAATTTAGCTTGAGGAACTTAGCACCTCTTTAGTGGTTAACACGATGACCTTGCAGTCATCATAGCCACAATCTTTGCAGCACAAGAGGCATCAGGCGGTTAGAACATAGGGGGAGGTATCGTTAATCAAGCCTCGACTTGCTTCTCATTGGCTTTTATCCCACAACCTACTCTAGAGACTGGTTCCAAAATAGTTAAGAGGAATAAATCATCTAGAACATGAATCTAACTAAAATAAACCAAAATTCTTGCATTTCACCTAGTTGTAAGATTTGCATCTCACATAGGCTAGTCAATCATCCATTAAGCAACAATTATTCATCTAGTTATTGGTATATAACTTATAATAAGAAAATAGTTGACTCCATAAGGCACTGGTCTAATCAATAATTTGATATAATGATTTAAAACTTGCTTAAATTAACCAAATGGCTAGGACATTCAACTGTGTCTCCTGGACTTGTTGATTTTCAACAAGTCTCTCATCTTCATTTTCCATAGGGACTACCCCCCATAGCCTATTATTGGGAGACATCTAGAATGGAGTGGGAAGGGATTAGAGTGACAACCCCTACCCTGGGTTGTTGTCGCAATGCATGTACAATTTGAGCGACAATAGGTCCTAAACTAACTAAACCTTTAATATACACTTTCTCATTGATCCAAATGGCGTCATGTGGTGGATAAAAATATATATGTTGGAAGAAGAGATCTTATCAAGTTGTTTCTCTAATAAGCCCTTGAGCAACAACATAACAAAATAATGGATCGTTTTCCTAGGTCATCTAATGACTCCCAACAATAATGGAGTTACCCACAATAATAAATCATTTCAAAGGAATGATAGCTTTAAAGGTGCATGTTCATTTTGATATTCCTATGTTTTAATGAAAAATAGGCATGGAAGGTTAACAATATGGTTACATGAATTAGAGGGTTATTTCTTCAATTATAAATTTTCCCATAATGAAAAGGTTACCTTTATATTTATGAATTTTCCTCCCCCTATCAAACATCAGAGGGATTATCACTAAGAGAAAAAAATCTGGAAATGGATTTGGAAGATAGGAGACATAACCCACTTGGGGGGGGGGGGGGGTTGTTTAAATGACGTTAACTAGAAGCATTACCTTGTTAGATATTATGAAGATTAGTAAAAGAGATGGATAGTCATGTTTTAGTGTGAGGACCAAATTATTCCAAAGTACACAAGTGTCTTCCACATCATACATGAAAATATGGTTACAAAGGACTTTAAGTGGAGCATGATTCTAAAATACAACAATGGCCTTCAAAGATAGATAAAAATAAAGAGGTATTTTTTATGCATCCCTTCACTAGGAGAAAGTTACCATTATTTTGTTAATACTAATGAAAGGTTTATGCATGAGGCCAAGAAAGTGTTTGGCACCAAAAATCAGCTACAACAAAATAAGGGTAAAGGAATCCCTAACTCTTATAGTGACATATCAAATATACCCAACCTCAATACAACCATTCAAATATACATGTGCAACAACAATAATGAATGTCATGCTAGACAATCCTTATTGATGAAGATAGGGACCACAAAATCCAATTAAATCTTTATGTGAGTAGATACCATGGATTATGGAGAATAAATCATTGACATGGAACTGAATGCTACTATTATGATTTCTAAGGTTCAACCAAATGAACTAGAGAAGACTAAGGAAGAGGAGCATCTCTTCCTCTCACAAATGTGGATAAAGGGGATACTTGTACTATTCATTGTTGACAATGGTATATCGATAAGAACTTGATCCCAATAGAGGTCATTAAGAAGATGAAGCTTTTAGTCATACTACAATGAGATCCATACATTGTCTTGATCCAAGGATGAGAAATTTTCATTGGTCAACAACCATGCCCACAATATCGCATCACACCCTCTAAAGATGAGGTATTATGTGACATTGCTCCACTCCACATTTGTTATGTTTTGTTAAAAAAACCATGTATCTGGAAGAATCATGTTCTTTTATGAGTCTAGGCCTCATAGTGTTATATTACCCTAGTATATTAGCTTTATACGACACAAAAGGTAGTGCCTATTACCACAATATATATGATCATTTCTAAGAAGTTAGAAAGAAAGTATTTGTGATTGGGAGATTTGTCCTCTATATGGTTTGATCAAAAGGAGTAAAGAAAATCATAGCGATCACTACAACCTATACAAGAGGTCCATCCGATGCAATTAAGACAAGTAGATTAGATGATAAAAGTATATAAAAACATATTGATCTAAAATATAGTAGTAACTTTACATTGCTAAGAAAAGCATGCATTTTATGTTGTGTGACCCTCTACCCAATAGCCATGTATACATAAGTTCTCTTCTAGATAATTTAGAGATCTCTACCTAATGACCATGTATAAATCTATAGCTTTTCAAGGGAAACATTGGTCCTATTCATTTGAAGGATTGCTTGGTTGTGACATTTTTTGTATCATTATTATTATAGGGTTTCAAATCCATTCTTGACCTCTTTAGACGGTTCTCTTGAGATCATCACAAGTGATAAGGGTTCTTGATAGGTATTGGAATCTTATTAGTTTTTTGAGACCTTAGTATATGATACAAGTAATTGTAGTTTGTTTCCCTTTGGTTTCCTATTATTCATGATACTTAATATATTTTCTTTATCTAGATATATTATTGTAATTAGTTAAAATTTTCTAGTATATTTTTGATATTTTCTCTCGATGCTTGTTGAGTTACATGTTAGAAGCATGCTAGTTTTCTTGAGGTAAAAACTATATAAGTTTATATATTACTTAAAAAAAATAATCATAGTTTTTTATATGCACATATTTTGTAGAACTCTACTCAAGTAGTTTTGATCCACATCAATGAGACTTCTATACCATGGACTGAATAGATTACTCATTTGTTACAAATAATGTGGTCCTTAATGGAAATAAGTTTGTACTAAATTTAGAGGATGGTACTCTCAGTATTGTTGACACCTTATATAGATATATTCTTCATATTATAGGTTGATACTTTTATATTATATATTTTAGTTGGTGAAAATATACTCTGCATTTGGTAGTGATTCATGATGACTCTAATAAGTTTGTGGTTGTTTGTTTGCAAGGAAAACCCATCTTATCTCCTTTGATGCAATTCCCACTCACAAGTCCCTAAAATTTCTCCAATTCTACTTTATTAACAAGTCTATACTTGACTATCAATTTATTTCAACGAATATTTTGATTGTGTGGATCTATGCCCTTCACGTTATGATATTTTTCCTTATGGGACATCCTCTCTACAACACACTTCATTGGATCCTTTTTTCATATCTCCGCTAGAGAACCATTTTCCCAATTATGGAAATATATTTCTCCTTGTACTATGGTGTTTTAGGGAGTTTCTATATTTATATGGTTACCCTTCAACATTACAAGGAGAAAGTGAAATTTTAATGTTTCTCATATTGTACTCATATCCATCTCATGGAGGATGTTATGCATGGGAGAAACCACATGTTTGGAGGGGTATTTAATAACCCTTTCATTTATTTATTTTAGCTAATGTCAACCATATTTTCGAGTTAGTTATCCACACATCAACTATCACTTTTACTTTGGTCACCTATGTTATATATTTTGGACACAACCTGTCCTTGTGAGGAGCAGAATATCTATAAAATCACTCTCATATTATATTTAAGGTGGGAAATCTTATCTATTTTCTATTATAAGATATTTTTATGACACCTCTTCAAATGGGAATCTTAACTTTCCAAGTAGATGCATAGTATGGAAAGGATATCTTTCCTCCCTCCTTCATTGATGAGCAAGTCAGTGACAATTTCTTCCAACAAATGAACTAATTAGTGGATGTAATCATTGTTCTTATACAAGATGTCTATTATGGAACCTATTTATATATATATTTCAATTGTACCAATCTCCTAGTATATGAGTGACATAGCAAGGATATGGATTCTTTTCCTCCTCCATTGGATGGGAAAGACAATGACAATATTTTCCATCAATTGAGAAAATATCTAGCTATATTCTCCATTTCTACATTAGTTGTTTCTTCCAGTACTATATTAAATGAGCATTAAGTGGAAAAACTTTACCAATATGTGCATAATGTGGTAGGGATATGTTTCCCTCCTTTGTTGGATGAGTAGGTTAGTGAAAATATCCCCCAAAAAATGACTAGTTTGGTGGAAATAATATTTCAACTCAATGCCTCCACTTTTTTATCTAGTTAGGTCATCACAAACCCACTCTCCGTTTCTCTAACTATGGATAAATTCACAATAATTTGGTTATGCCCACTCACTTTTATCTCTTGCACATATGCCTTTTGTCAACACTTCCTTATCAGATTTCCAAATTATTATCATTTTTTTCAATGTTGATTTGTGTTTTCCCTCTCAACTTTATCTCTTTTACTTATGCCTTTTCTCAACTCTTCCTTATTAGATGGCCAAAAAATTATGAAGTGTCTCCAAATGATAATTAATTTATTGATGGAATTTTCCAAGGATTTGATGAGTCTTATTATCATGGTTGGGTATTCATATATGTATCCATGCTTGTATTCAATTCGGGTCATCTCATGCCCACTATGATATATTTATTTTATCTATGAGTGTATCTCTATTGAATTCAATATGCCCGCTACTTGGGTCAAAGAAAGAGGAATTGATTAGGGTGGAAAATTTCATTACATTATACAATAATTTAGGGAATGATTAGGAAGTTAAAAATTGGGAAATCAAGTCATTCAAGATTTTGATAATTAATTCTTGGACATAGCGTGACAAAAGATTAACAATTGGAGCTTGTAGGATAGTGTCAACCCTACTAGAACATGTTAGGTCCCTATATTACTAGTATAATCCCTTATTGTTGTTAGTGTAACCCCCTTATTGTTATTATTATACCCTTGTAACCCCCATATTGTTATTATTGTGCCCTTAAATTATTATTGTTAGGTCGGCTAGGATTACATTGTGGCCCACTAGGATTACATTATGGCCACATGGACTCCTATATATAGAAAGGAGGTTTTGTAAATTGTATCATCCAAGAATTGTTCATTTATGTAATGTATTGGAGGTTTCCCCCTGGAAGTGGCTTATTTCTAAGGCGTTGATATCTCTTTTCTTCTATTTTTGGAGTTGGTTACACAACATTTGGTATCAGAGCTTTGGATTCTAGGGTTTTGCTGCTTCAACAGGTCATCGTGGAATTTTCGCTATAAATTTTTTTCTACGAAGTTTCAGAACCTGAAATTTTTAGGGTGCGAAGCCGAAATCCTGAGGAAGATTGTCTAAAAATTTCAGAGCTTGTTTCGCAACATTTTCGGAGATATGATCTGTGGAAGTTAGGTCCTTTTTCAGGCTCCTAAATAGGTCATCGTAGCATTTGCGCTGTAACTTTTTTTCTACGAAGGTTCAGAATCTGAAATTCTTATGGTGTGAAGTTAAAATCCTGAAGAAATTCTTCAAAAAATTTCAGAGCTTGGTTCGCAATATTTTTGGAGATATTATTTGTGGAAGGTAGTGCTTTTTCAAGATCCTGAATTTCATCTCAAAGAGGTGATCGTGGGAAAAGTTCAATAACTCTCTCTTTGGGCATCAGATTGGAGTGCCGTAAAACGTGGTTGTAAGTACACGGACTGCAGTTTCTTGGATATCAATTTTAGAGATGAAGGATGAAACAGTGACACGTGGCAAGTCGTACAAGTTCAATCTACTGAACCAGTCCATAATTAGGTCATTGTGGGAGATTGGACACAACTTTTTCTTGGAGAATCCAAATCAAGTCAGACCTGTGGCATTCGAAAGATAATTTATAGGGCTACGTTGGTATCGAAAATGAAATATTTGAGTTTTTCAATCACAAAGATAATCCAATTTTAATATCGAGCTCCTCAAAAGAAAGAAAAAGGTGTGTATTTTTTTTTCCGAATTGCATAAGTCTTGTTTGAAGAATCAATTTGAATTGATTCCAAGGGCATATTGTAGAATATATATCAGTATTGGGTTATAAAATATGCCCCGTAAAAATAATTCAACACCCATTAAGCCTTCAGAAGGCTCTACTATGACTCATGAAGATGAAGAATAGCAACATGATCTATCAAAATTACAAGAGCAAGTGGAACAAATTTCACTCTCGCAAAGAGCAACAAAAAATGAAATGGAAGTTTTGAAGAAAGGTGTGGAAGCTAAGATGGATGGCGTGGAAGCTAAGATGGATGGCATGGAAGCTGACATGGAAGCTAAGATGGATGACATGAAATACAACATGGAAAACATGAAGAATGATCTAAAAATAGACATCGAAGGTTTGACAAAGTTGATACAAGAAATGTTTCCTAATGGTGAAAAGATAGTAGAAGAACCTCATGATGAGAACAAAATCAATGTTAATCGTGATTTCATAAAATCTAATGTTGGCGGGAAGAACCACCATATTCAAAAAATGGATATGAGGAAGTTTGATGGAAAGGATCCTGTAACATGGATACTACAGATGGAGCAATATTTTGATCTCCATAATGTGCAAAACACAAAAAAGGTAGGCATTGCAACTTTACATTTAGAACCAAATACATTTGTATGGTATCTATGGTTTTGCTCCCGTAAACAAATTGTCACTTCGTCAACTTTTACGGAGTAAATGATAGCACATTATGAGGATACAAAGAGCAACACCTTCTTTAGCCAATTGATAAATCTCAAACAAAAGGGTTTAATGGGGGAGCACATTGAGGACTTCCAAAAATTAAATATAAGGGTAACTGATATTCCAAAGGAACACATGATTGATCTCTTCATAGGTACTTTAAAGGATAACATCCAACATGAATCTCGCGTTTTGGAACCTGATTCATTGGAGAAGGCATTCAGGTTGGCAAGAAAAATTGAATCTAAAATTATGGCGAAAAGGAAACCTACCACTCACTTCTATAAAGAGGGAAGTGTTGCTACTCCTAGATTTCCACAACCTACAAGGTTGACAGCACAACAATTGGAAGAAAAAAGAGAAAAAGGGCTTTGCTATAGTTGTGATAGCAAATAAACTAAAGGTCATAAGTGTACTGAGAATAAATTATTTTACATAGATTGTGAAGAGGAAGAAGAAAATGAAAAAGAAGAGGAAATACACCAAGAACCAACCCAAGAAGCGGAAGAAATGAGTCCGACCATATCATGTAATGCATTGGCAGGAATTACCACTCCTCAAACTCTCAAGATAGAAGGACATATCAAGAAGAAAAAGGTAATAGTGTTGATTGATTCGGGCAGTACCCATAATTTTATTCATTGTAAGGTAGCCAAGGAATTGAATTGTTTCCTATACCCAACACCAGAATGTCAAGTGATGGTTGCAAATGGAGGAACTATAAATTGCTCTGGAAAATGCCATAATATCAAGCTAACCATGGGGGAATATGTATTTAATATTCCAATGCTTTCCATTCCTATGGGAGGTGCTGATGTTGTACTAGGAGTACAATGGTTACAATCTTTGGGGACGGTAGCTTTTAATTTTCAAGAACTTTTCTTGAAATTTTTTTTAGAAGGAAAGGAAGTTGAATTACGGGGTATTGCGGGGAAGCCAGGAAGGATAATAAGCTCTAATGTCATGACAAAGCTTCTAAAGAAAGAACAGCGAGGCGTAATTGCACAATTATGCTCACTAGAAGTTCCAACATCAAAATCATCTATTTCTGCAGATCTCCAACAAGTCTTGGACAATCATTCCAAGGTGTTTGAAACTCCCAAAGGACTCCACCTATTCGTGATCATGATCATGCTATTCATTTGATTCCAGGAAGTGTTCCTCCAAACATCAGGCCTTATAGATATCCTTACTTCCAAAAGAGCGAAATTGAACGTATGATTGCGGAAATGTTAGAGGCGGGTATAATTCAACCTAGTCAAAGTTCTTTCTCTGCTCCTGTAGTATTGGTACACAAGAAGGATGGATCATGGCGAATGTGTCCGGACTATAGGGAGCTCAATAAGCTCACCATTAAAGATAAATTTCCCATTCCTGTGATTGATGAATTATTGGATGAATTACATGGAGCAATTTATTTTACCAAGTTGGATCTTCGTTCAGGATATCATCAAATTAGAATGAAGACTCAAGATATTCCAAAAACAACATTTCAAACTCATGAGGGTCATTATGAATTTTTGGTCATGCCTTTTGGCCTTACCAATGCACCTTCTACATTTCAAGGGTCGATGAATTCCATTTTCAAACCCTTCCTTAGAAAATTTGTGCTAGTATTTTTTGATGATATACTAATCTACAGCAGGTCTTGGAAGGATCATGTTGAACATGTTGACAGGGTGCTCAAACCATTGCAGGAGAAACAATTATATGCAAAAACATCCAAATGTTTCTTTGGAGTACAAGAGGTGGAATATCTGGGTCATATTGTATCTCACGATGGTGTTAAGGTAGACCCTAACAAAATTAAAGCCATTAAGGAATGGAAAGTCCCCACAACCATAAAGCAGTTGTGAGGATTTCTCGGGTTAACAGGGTATTATCGCAAGTTTGTTAAGAATTATGGAAGAATAGCAGCACCTCTAACAACATTATTGAAGAAAGATGAATTTTCATGGACTCCTGAAGCAAATAAGGCCTTTGATCATCTTAAAGAGGCAATGTGTCAAGCACCAGTCTTAGCTACGCCAGACTTCACAAAAACCTTTATTGTGGAATGTGATGCATCAGGAAATGGAATTGGTGCTGTTTTAATGCAGGAAGGAAGACCCATTGCTTTTGAAAGTCGTCCAATCAAAGGAAAGTATTTAGAGAAACCTATTTATGAGAAGAAAATGTTAGCAATACTGCATGCACTAAAGAAATGGCGAACATACCTAATGGGAAGACACTTCAAGGTAAAAACTGATCATGATAGTCTTAAACACTTTTTGGAACAAAGACTATCTTCAGAAGAGCAGCAAAAATGGGTCACAAAGATGTTGGGTTATGACTTTGAAATAATCTACAAAAAAGGAAAGCTTAATGTTGTTGCAGATGCACTCTCAAGAAATAATGAAGAGGTGGAAGCATTTTTTTGTGCCATTTCTATTATCCAACCAGATTGGATAACCGAAGCAAGAGATGAATGGAAGAAGGAAAAAGATGTATGGACACTCATTCAAAAGTTGCAGCAAGATCCTAGTACATCCGATACATTTAGTTGGAAAAATGATTCCTTATGGTACAAAGATCGCTTATATCTTTGTAGGAATTCCCAACTAAAACAAAAGATTCTTTTGGAACTGCACACTTCTCCTTTAGGAGGACACTCAGGATTTTTAAAAACTTACCACAGGGTGAAGAAATAATTTTTTTGGGATGGCCTTAAATCTGATATTCAAAAGTTTGTGGCGGAATGTTTGGTTTGCCAGCAGAATAAAGTGGAAACAATTAAGACCCTGTGACTTCTACAACCTTTATCCATTCCAAGTCAACGTTGGGAGGAGATTTCAATGGATTTTATCACAGGTTTACCTAAGTCCGAAGGAAAGAGTGTCATCATGGTGGTAGTTGATAGAATTACCAAATATGCACACTTTTGTGCATTATCTCATCCATTTAAAGCAAGTACAGTTGCTACTACATTTATGGACAGAATTCAAAAGCTACATGGAAGCCCAAGGGTTATTGTGAGCGACAGAGATCCCATTTTTACTGGAAATTTTTGGACCGAGTTATTTTCTTGTTTGGGTACTCAATTAGCTCATAGCTCATCTTATCATCCTCAATCTGATGGTCAAACTGAGATAGTAAATAAATGTTTGGAAGGATATCTTCGTTGTTTTGTATCCGATAAAAAAACACAATGGGTCAAGTGGTTACCTCTTGCTGAATGGTGGTATAACACTTCCTTCCATACTGCAGCAAAAATGACCCCATTTATGGCACTTAATGGATATCATCCACCATCCATCACATCATCTTTAAGGGAAAATTTGAAGGTTCAAGCAGTGGAAGATCACATCGAGCATCAGCAAGAAGTTCTCCAACTCTTAAAGGATAACCTGAATTTGGCACAAAACCGAATGAAACAACAGGCAGATCAACATCGTAGCGAGAGAAGTTTTGATGTAGGAGATTGGGTATTTTTACGGCTACAACCATACAAACAAATGTCCCTCAAGCAAGCAAAGAAGGATAATAAATTGTCGCCAAAGTACTATGGTCCTTACAAGGTGTTGCAAAAGATTGGTACTATGGCATACAAATTGGAGCTTCCTGCTTCTTCGCGAGTGCATCGAGTTTTCCATGTTTCATGCTTAAAGAAGGTTATAGGTGAAAATCTTCCAGTTCAAACAATATTGCCAGAACTTGATGAGGAAGGAAAAATCATATTGGAACCTGAAGCGGTCACGGAAACAAGAACTCGACAGCTACGGAATCGATCAATTTCAGAGTATCTCATCAAGTGGAAGAACTTACCCACTGAAGATTCTACATGGGAGGATGATAATTTTATACAGAAGCACCCGGAGCTACTCAAGCGTTGAGGACAACACTTTTTTGAAGGAGAGGGGCATGTTAGGTCCCTATATCACTAGTATAGTCCCTTATTATTGTTAGTGTAACCCCCTTATTGTTATTATTTAACCCTTGTAACCCCCATTTTGTTATTATTGTGCCCTTAAATTATTATTGTTAGGTCGGCTAGGATTACATTGTGGCCCACTAGGATTACATTATGGCCACATGGACTCTATATATAGAAAGGAGGTTTTGTAAATTGTATCATCCAAGAATTGTTCATTTATGTAATGTATTGGAGGTTGCCCCCTCGAAGTGGCTTATTTCTAAGGCGTTGATATCTCTTTTCTTCTATTTTTGGAGCTGGTTACACAACAGAACACAACGATTGAGAACATTATTATTGAGATGGGAATGGAGCCAATGAGAAACCTTAGCAAAGGAAAAAAGAGTTTGAGTGGATCTAGATAAAATAGTTGTTGGAGAGCTACAATTGAGAAGGACATCAGCAAGAAGTAATCTATAGAAGGGATATTCAGAGAGATAATATAGTTGTTTCAATGTTAGGAATACTCCAAATCATTTAGAAGTAATTGAATTTTATAAAAATGTCCTAAAGAAGGGCCTTGGGTTGTGGGTTGAAAATATTGACAACTAGGGATGGATGAAATTGAACAAACTCCAAAAAAATATATTAATATTCACATTGCAAATTCTCATTGATTCAATAATGTTAGAATTGTAAAAGAAATTTGTAAGAACCTAATACAAATTGAATCCACAGAAAGACAACTGGATATTAGCATAGGTTCTATGCTTATTAACATCGGTAAGGCTTGAGGCTATCGATGAGGAAGGGGACTAGTTGGTCGATATGAAGGGCCCCATGCCATCATGATCGATGACCAATTGTGCATTAATATGAAAACATAAGATAAGAAAATGAAATGTAAAAATACAATGAAAGTACTTTTTCTAAATATACCACATACTTAAAAAATAAAAGTATGATATTTCTCCTCAATTGTAATAAAGGAAAAGAAAAGGGAGGATACACGAGCTTGGGGAAGATGAAAGGATGATGAAAGGCTGGGATGCTTGACCTTCCAGCTATCCTCTTGTTGTGCCATTCTCTTATATATAATTTCCCCTCAAAGGAAGAGGGGCTCTTTGGATAAGAGTGAGGGAAATGTTTTCCATAATTCCATGTGGATAACATGGATGAAAAAAGAGCTTATAACATATATATTTAGTAGTAATAAAGAGATTGGCTAAATCCAATTGGATGTCGGCTTCTCCATATGGTTTTTTAGGGTAAATAATTTCTTGATGTGCATTGATTTTGCTCCATGTTATTTATTTTGTTGTTTTAGCTTGCATTTGCAGTCTAATGAAGCTACTATGTGTTTTAAATTACCACAATAATTATTTAATGGCTATTGTTTTTAGTTAGTGAGCTGAAATCTCATTCATAGCTATACTGAAGGCTTCATTCATATTTACAATAGTTTATGAGTAAGTGCATAACCAAATAGCTCTCTATCCTCTATCATTTGTTTATTTGTGTGATTGAATATTTTTGGAAACCGTTATTTTTCTATTGCAATCTTGTAGGTAGTTTTTAAATTTGTTTGTGTGAATTTGATCATTAGAACTGAGGAAAAACCCGATTATGATTTGCCATGTTTTCCATGAGTTGCTTCTCAATTTTTGTAGCTTTATTTGGTTATCTATAACTTATTGAGGGCCATCATATAGCTCAACAAACCTCAATTATCTATCCCATTGTCGGTAAGCACATTTTTAATCATCTATAAGACGTATGCCCATTTTTCTCAGTAGTTGCAATGCCATACAAGATTGTATAGGGTTATATGAATCACACACTTTCATATGGGGGATTATTTTATTGGGAGAGTGGCCTTGGATGCTTAAGTGAATAATAATATGTTTCCTTAACACTCCATTTTAAATCTGTGTTTGTTTTCTTTTCCTCTCATCAATTTTGATGTGTTTTCAAGATTTTGACTCCATCTTATGTATGCTAGTGAGTTGTGGTTGGATTAAAGTAGAATTTGGTTATGAACAATAAGGAATCAGAAATTAATACATATCCAAGCCAATAATTGGCCATTGAGTTTAGTTTCTTTGGAATTTAAGCCTTGCATTGTGGAAATATCAAGGAACAAACAATTATAGGTAGTACACAATTGTCTACTACATATTAATTTTGAAATTATTTACAGGAATTACAACAAATTATAAGTTGTTTGGGAATATATATTAGTGAGAAGGATAGGCTATAAGCCTAGCATTTATAGATCCTATGGTATCAAAGCCCAAGTTTTAATAAAATTTCTAAGGAATATATTGGGAACACCTATAGTGACAATATAAAAAGTGGACAAGAATTGTTGTTAGGGCTACAAATAAGAAAATCACCAATAATTATAGGGGGTCATCATGTAAAAGATGAAGAATAAGATCCTAGGTTCAAGTTGGATCAACTAGTGTAGATCGTTTCCATGTTAACTTTGATGCTCACACAAATATTGGTAGAAAAGGGCATGGAAACACTCTCAACAAAAAAATTTCATGAAGATTCCAAGAAAGAGGGAAAAAAACTAGAGATAAGAGTGCAATATTGAGATAAGGATTGGAGAAAGAAGCTATAACAAAATGTAGGTATATTTCTTTGTAGAGGAAAGGGTAGACATGAAGTCATATGTTGGGGAAGTTAATTCCATCAAAATAAACCAATGGCTACAATAGATGGAGCCATACTTAATTGCACATGAAGTCACTAGGAAACAAAGGATTGCATTTTCTCAATTGAAACTAGAAGGTCATGCTTTAGTATGGCGGGAGAGTGACACAGTGGGAAAAGTAGTAGAAACTGAGTTTCTTGTGACCAATAGGGAGGCGTTTAAGGACATGATGAAATATTAGTGCTATCCAATCAAATATTAGGGGTTCCAATAGATTGTGTGCCAATACTTCACGAAAAATTAATGGAAATCAATATAAAATTTCACCATAAAGTTCAGGAATAGAGATATTAAGCTAGGTGTATGTTTGAAATCCCATATATGATGATCAAATACTCGAAATCATTAGTACTACCTTAGATTCAATATAAATTAATGTTATTCAAACCTAATATGATCGATGAATCTAGTGTTCAAGCATAATAGCTCAAATAGAACCACAAGAGTAACAAATAAAAGGAAAAAAAATTAGAATGAGAAATATATTGTGGTGGTGACACAATAAGAAGCACCTTTTGTTAAGCAATGGAAGAGTTTTGATAGAAAGGGATACACATGGGAGGGTTGTTAGAAATTTCACCCTAATAAGTTCCCCAAGCACTTTCAAAAGAAAAATAATAATAAGACATTGATAATAGTGGATGTTAAGGAAAGGGAGGGTAGTACCTTATACCTAGAAGGGAAGATTAGTTGCATTTATCTTCAAAAGGAAGTGACACTAGTTGGTTGTATTCACAAGGAAGAGAAGGAGATGACTATGTTCTTAAACATAAAAATCCACATGAAATAAAGCAAGGTAGATTGATTTTTTATCCAAGCTCATGATCCAATTTTATCTCTAAATAATTAATTAAAAGATTGGTATAGATACATAGGATGATGTATAGATATACCCCTAAATTAGTTCAGGAAAGATGTAGAATTAGGAGTGAACAAGCAATGAAAATTCAAGTTTTCCATCAAGTAGAACTCCATGTATGAAGTGGTAACAAATGTGGTTTCATTGGATGTGTGTGGAGTATTCTTGGGAAGCCCATAGTTGTATGTGCAGATGTCATCTTCAAGAGAATAATAAACCAATATAGGCTAGTCAAGAATGGAAATACATGTGATATAAATGCACATAATGAAAAATCCAAACTCTTGTTTATTGGTGATCATCATGTTAGAAAAAATCATCGGTAGTAGAAAGAATTTTGACTTGTTGTTTCTTAGTGAAGGAGAGTAGCAAGGAGAAAGTAGTGACTTAGAGATGAAGGAATCCTTGGAAGGATGTAGTGGAAAGTGATGCCAACAAATATAAAAATTAATAGAATCCTACAACAAAATGTTCCAAAATCCTTAGGGAATGCAACCCAAGCGAGAGGTTGAGCGCAATATTTTGTTGTTTCTAGATTCATTACTACCAAAAATTGGGTTGCATAAGTAGTTCACCATCAAATTAGATGAAGTGAAGAAGCGACTATAATAGTTATTGGAGTAGGGAGTCATCAAGCCCAGTATGTCATTATGGGGTTCACCCATCATCATGGTTCCAAAGAAGTATGAAAGCTAATGAATGTGCATTAATTACCATTCCCTAAAAAATCACCATCAAGAATATATATCCCCATCCAAGGATTGATGACTTGTTTCATTAGTTGCAACAAACCAAGTTCTTCACTAAATTGAATGTAAAATCACGTTATCATTAAGTGATAATAAAACCATAGAGCACGTAACAATGTTTGCACAAGTGGTTAGTGATGCCTTTTTGTTTATGTAAAGCACTTGCAAATTTCATGTGATTGATGAATAATGTGCGACATCATTTCATTGAATCATTTGCAATAGTATATCTAGATGGAATACTAATATTTATTGATATGTTGCAAGAGAAACTCTCACATGTGACACAAGAACTAAAGACATTGAAGAAAAATCAAATATTTGCAAATTTTTAGAAATGTGAGTTTGGAAAGATATATTTGATATATCTTGGACACATGATTGGTGGAAGAGAGTTGAGGGTGGATCTAGAAAATATTACAACCATTACTCAATGGCCTATTCCCACTAGCTTAACAAAGGTTAGAAGTTTAATGAGAGAAAGAAAATGTTTGAGAATGTTCATAGCAAACTTTTCAATAATAAAAATTCCATTGCATGCCATGACCATGAAAGGAAAGAGTTGTCACTAGGGTAAGCCACGACAACAACCATTTGAAAACACCAAAAAAAATATCAATGATGCTTGGGTCCTAGTCATCTCAAGTGATTGTTTAAGGTATAAATAGATTCCAATGGGTATGAGTAGAGGAAGTGCTCATGAATAAGATTATTTGTTTCCATTTAAAGTTGTTTCATAAAGAAGTATTTTCTTGTACTGATATCCACCAATTCGTGGGTGATATACATAGGAGAAAATGTTTTCTCCATGATGGACCTCAGCCAGTAGCCAGTAGCCCCGTGCAACCCTCAACTAGCTCGTTGTTCCATTTCTCCGCCACCTGAGCCAGCCATTTGGTCCCTCACCCATCTGTATAAGCTGGGCCTCCCGAACCTAAAGGTGTGTCTTATCATTTGGTAATTTATTATTGGGTTTACTTATCATGGACACTTATGGGCATGGATTGTTGGGGGCATTCAACAGAAAGAGTGGGCTTAGTTTGTGCTTCTGTTGCCTTGACCTATTTTGGATGTTATCCTTGGATTTTAGTCTCGTGGGATCTCCTTTACTGACCATTTGGTTTTAGGGTGGTACTACTTGGGAAACCCTAACATTGGTTGTGTGGTCCCATTCCCTTATCCACATATACAATTCCCCTTTCATTCACGATACCCCCATTCATCGTCTCTCCCACCTGGGTCCACATTTCCTCACAGGGTCCACATAGGGTTAGCCTCCCCATTCCCTTGCCCCCACCTTGGGTTAGGCTTGGAACGATGCCCCGGAGGTTGAAGCAACTGAAAAGAAAAGTAAAAGCATGAATGGCCCCATTCAACAGGAAAATGTACATAAGATGCAAAAGATGGAAGGGACAAACATAATTAGTAAGTGGTAAAAATCCAATGCATGAGCTCTACCCCATACCCATGGCCATTACCCTGGTTCCATAGACCCTAGATGAGCCTCCTTTATCGTTCAAGAACCCATGATTGTCCCAACCCCTGGAGGAAATGAACCACCCTACCAAAAAGGGGGTAATCACTACTATATTTAAACATCGTGCTCTTATCCTTTGAGCCCCGAGCAGTTAATCAAAGAAAAATCATAAAAGGAAAAAGGAATATAAAAAAGGGTGGAAAGGTTAAGGCTAGGGAACCTCATGTAACATGATTTCTCCCTCCTACACATTACATACTAGGTTTGGACTTCCATTTCTCTAGCTACCCTTGTGCCCTGATATGTGGCCTAGTCCCTATCATTCCCTATTCCATTTCACCTCTTTATCACATGCCACCACCATTTGAGGGATGTACCTTGGACATACTATCCCCTCTAAAGGTAGAAACCACCTAATAAGGTACTTGGCTAACCCCCTTTGGATCTGGGAGATGTTAGCACATGCCAAAGCCCATTATGGAAGGGCATGCCATTATGAAGTTTCCACTTGTTGTCTATGGTTTGTAAGATCTTTTACCTGGTTACTTTAATGACTTGTTGTACTGGAAGGCTAAGGGATGCATTGGATCTTATGTACGATTGCCGATGGCGTATATTTAGGTTTTTTCTCCCTATACGGGGTCCTAACTGTCCAAAGGGTGACATTGGCACATATAGGGTGTGTGCAAAGAGCCATGGGCCTCCACAACAGTAGACAACACTCCATGGATCCCTAGAGATGTTCATATATTGCTAGAGATCCACCTTTTGGACGAGGAAGATGTATTTGGTACACTATGCCTAGATGGATCCACAGGTGTAGACATGGAAACATTCATTACATCATCTGAGCCCTTGCAGATAGTCTACAGGGATCTTCGACTCATATGGAGACCCATGAGGTCATTGGTGTCCCCCGACAACCAATGGGAGCACCACAAGTTCATTTTTTTGAGAACAAGGGGCCACTTCTTTTTCCATCACTTTTCAGGATCCTATTCATTATTATGGCACTTATGGACCTCATAAGGCCTCTTGGAGGACCCTACGACATGCATAGATTATTATTTGACCTCTTAAGAGACTTATTATTTTATTTGTGAGCTAGTTTGGTGGGCTTGTCACCAAAATTTAGTTAATTTGAACATTATTTTATTTTTAGGGGCTAATGTAGGCCCATTAGGCAATTCAAACTCCTAATGAGTGTATAAACAGGAGTTGGATGGATTCATTTTGGATCATCACTTGGATTTGGATCATTCTCTCATTAGAGAACTTCACACTTTTTCTTTGGTGAATATTTTTGGATAATGGGTGAATTTTGATGTATGTATCGGGTTATTCTTATCTTGGAGCTTCTTATATTGCAAATGTGTTGTTGGTTGGATATACTCTTACATGTAATGGCAATTTTAACGCTATTTTCTTTCATTATACTGCATACATTGGTCATGAGATCTTCGCTATTTTAGGGCTAATTAATGCATGCATTTAATGTAGAATTATGTTTCTATTTAGCTTATATCCATGTATGGGCCATGGTTGATGAATGAATTTTCCTAGATATTGTGTTATCTCAATAAGCCTCTTCCATTTGCAACGAAGTATACATGATTTTAAGGTCACTTTTCTTCTCTTTCCCTTAACATTGGATGAAGTTGACTTTGAGAGCCTATTTGAACAAGAAACGAAGTCCATCTTCACAATTCTCCTAGACTCCATATCCACAAGAGGAATTAGGAACTAATCCATCAAAGGGTGGTCATTTAAACCATAATTTTCATTTTTTTTCCTCCCTCTTCAAGGTCTAGCCACATTGGGCCACCTAGGGCATCAATTTCTTGGGAAACTAGTCCTAGAATTTTTTTTTATCTCCTAGGGTCTACTGCGTTGGTGTGTCCTCAAGGTCTACTCCGAATTTTAAACGATTATGATGGCGGGATTTCAAGATATTTGAAACCTTAGGTTTAATATCAAATCTTGCCCTATTGTTCCCAATGTTAGTACCTCATAGGATCAATTTGACATCTTTAGGTGAAAATTCTTGCTTGATCCTTTCCCCTTGCCTTGGTTAGGTTGATAATACCATTGATTTATAGATTCCATTCCCTTAACCTATGCTGGGTCTTATTGGCCCCGTGTGGTCCCATTTCTTATAAAATACAATTCATCAAGGAAAACTCGAGAATCCAAGTTACATAAGTATTTTAGGGATTGGGAAATTCCTTTTCAAGTCATATTCCTCCATCGTAACCCTTAAATCCTCATCTCCTTTCCCTAGAAAGTCTTGTACCTTTCTTAAAGAGCAAGAAAGCTCCATTCTTAATCATATCTTTGGGAAAGGGTATCTAAGGTCACTTCACACCTATTTGTTGATCAATCCATTACAAGTGACTTCCTAATTACCGGGTCTCTTCCCATTGGTGAAAGTTCGTAAAGAGCAAGGAGTCTTAACTGTAGTGACAATGGATAAGTCTCCATCGTTTCTCTTCACCAAGCAGTTTCAATCTTAGGAGTCCCTTTTAGGTCCCCTGCTAGTTTGAGTGGTAACATATCCCATGTATGATAAAGGGTTCTTTGTGATAGTACAAATGGTGAAGAGGTGTAAGTACTATCTCATAGGAAAAGAGACCATCATACACATGGATTATGAACCCCTTTAATACATAGAAATCTATAGTAATATGTAGCAAGTGAGGCATTATAAATGGTGGGGATCCATGTAATAAAGTCATCTATTGATCAAGTACAAGAAAGGTGCCACAAAAAAGTTAGTAGACATACACTACTAACCAATAATGAATAAGATCACAACAATTAGGCTGATAATGATGTGTGATCCCTTCACTCATAATATTATGAGTAAAGTTTGCGAGGAGATGGATATTTCATAGGAGTATACAACTAGTTGAAGGAGACATCAATCATCTCCATAGAAGAAAATGAATATCACCTCCAATATGGGTTATTATACAAGTTGGCCAAGTTGTGCATATGATAGGATAGAAGGATCCATTGATGAGAGAATCTCATGCTTCACTAGTTGCTATACATTTTGGCATGATGAATATAATGCAAATTTTGCAGTGGTATCTGTATTGTCATAAAAGGAGCAAGTGGCAATTTATTTTAGAGGATATATTCTTTGCATCACCAACAAGTCAACCTACTAAAATCTTAGGCTATACATGCCATTTCCAGTACCAAGTAGGTTTTGAGAGAGCATATCTATGGACTTTGTTAGAGGTATTCTTATGTATTATAAAGGCTATAACTAATTGTTTGTCATGGTAAACTTCTTTAACAAGATGTGTGTGTTTATTCCATGTAAGAAGATGATCTTTAGAGGAGAGGTAGATGAATTATTCTTCAGTCATGTTTGGACACATTTTGGATTACTGAGATCCAACATATTTTATTGAGATAACAAGTTATTGGGTAGATTCTAGACATCACTTTGGGACAAAATGGATACCAAGTAGAGGTATTCCATTGTATTCCATCCATAGATTAATGGATATACAAAATTTAACCATACATTGGTATATGTATTGAGAGGTTACAATAACAAACATCCAAAGATGTGGGACATTAAAATGGTTTACATTCAACAGTCCAAGAATAGAGAAATATATTCTTCCACTAACAAATCTCCTTTCAAGACTTGTTTTGGTCACTTATCTCCTTCACCATTTGACATTGTGTATGGACAATAAAAGGAAAAACTAGAGTTGAAAGGGGGTCAAAAGAAGGAAAACACATTTATGGACAATATCAAAAATATGCATTTGACGATATATGAGTAGCTTGAGAAGAGATAACAATAGTATACATCTAGACATTACCAACATAGATATGATCATGAGTTCCATGTTGGAGGCAAGGCGTGACTTTACCTCCATAAGGAGCAATTGTAGGGAGCAGTGAAGAAACTCAAGCCCCTCAAATATAAACCATTTTACATAATTGAGTAGTTGATAGATAATGCCTTTAGGTTGAGACTTCCTCCTTATATATAGATTAGTTTAAGGTGAATGTAGAGTACTTGGAAGATTTTTTAAACTTCAATTATGATGAGGAAGAGGACCTTTCTTTTCTTCCTACTCTGATAGAATTTTCACTGCATGATTTAGAAAAATTAAAGGAATATACAACTCTACAACATAAGGAATCAGTAACTTGGAGAGGATGGAAAAATATATAGTAGAGTAGTCCCAAAGGAAAAAATCTAAGGGGAAGGTGAAATGGTATGAGAGGAACTAGATTGAAAGCAAGTTCCCTCACGTATCCTTGGAAACTTTTGAGGACCAAAATCCTCCCAATGGGGAGGTGTGATATAAAAATCAAATCTACAAAAATATAATTGGTTATATTCAACTAGTTTTGGAGCTTTATTCAACTCATTGTGAGGACATTATTTAGCATCTACAGGCCTTATGACTATTTTTCTTATTGTTTGATATGTTGTAAGAGGATGCATGAGCCCTACGCTCTATTGTGGTGGTGTCTTTGATTGGGATAATGGTCTTAAACATTCAAATGAATTAAAAAAAAAATGTTTTATCAACACTCCCTTTACATCCTTATCTTATTATTTTTTATCTCATCATTTTTGATGTATTTTCAAGGTTTTTAAATCCAACTCATGTATGTTGGTGAGTGGTGGTTGAAATAAATTAGAGCTTGGTTATGAGCAAAGAGAACTTAGAAGTGGATACATCCCTAAGACAATAAGTGGCCATCACATTGATCTAATATAGTATTCAAGCCTCACATTGTGAAAATATATGAGAATAAAAAAGTAGAGGTAGTTTATGATTGTATATTACATCTCAATCTTGAAACTACATACAATAATTAAGACAAATTATAAATTACTTGGAAATATCTAGGGTAAAATGGAAAAAAACTATTGACAATGTTGTCATTGATGTCAAGGATGATATGGCCAAAAAATAAGAAGGTCATTAATGTGAAGGTTGAGAAGGTGGAAAGAAAAAAGAAGCAAGTCAAGAAGGTTGAGGAAGTAAAATGGTGAATTGGTGCATTTTGATGCTAATGTTCTTTTCCATCCAGTGACAAAAAAACAACCTGCTATTAGTAAATGACTAGTAAATTAGGTCCATCGAGCGACAATCTCAGGAGGAGTCTTAGGCTGAAGACTGAGAAGGGCGAGAAGAAAGAGACTTCTAATGGCCGAGAAGGTCAATGATCAAGAAGGCCAAGGAGGTTGAGAAGGTTATCCCCAAGATGAGGTGGTAGGATGAGCAATCCGAGATGATGTGGACACTGGGTGGCAGGGCAAATGACATGGAAACATGAATCTCTGACACATGGCACTCACTTTTGGTGTTTCTGGGTGGCCAATTGGAAAAGTGGTAGGAAAAATTTTGCATGTGACATGGAAGGACACATGGAAAAATAAAAGGTGGCACTTGGTGAATGGTCCATGATGGCATGATGCAGTAGACACAAAGGCCTTGAGATTTGTGCCTGCAAAAATTTATGTGGTAAATTTATTGCATGTTAAAAATTATGGCACTTATATTGTTCAAAGATGAAAACTTTGTGACAATATGAGCACAACTATGGTGGGTTCCTTATCAGATATTGAGTCATCGAAGCATTAGAGTGTTAAATGAAATTGGCAATAGATTTCCCGAGGTGTGAAGTCCCAAAGTAAAGGGAAAATTGGCTGTCAACTGCAAAACTTTTAACATTGGTGTTAGTCAAATATCAGTCATTGGAACTTCACATGATGAAATGAAAATGATACTGAATTGTCTTAAGGGAAAAATTATTGAGGAAATATAGCAATTGGTTGTCAGTTGTTGCAAATGGAAAGGATTGTTGTCTAATGAAATCTATTTAGCAATATCATGATTTTGGTCTCAGTATTGCATGTGGATAACAACAGTTCAACAACCATCTAGTGGATGTAGACACCAGTATAATGTTGCATTGTATCGAGGTTCATAGAGTTAGTATGTTATGCAAGTATCCTGATGAAATGTTTTAAGTGAGTGTTTTCTGGTTATCAGGGATTTGGAGGCCTTTGTGGTTGTTGATAGGGGCTTGGAGATCTATGTGCTTAATGATAATGTCCTGTGTGAAGAGATATTTACATGGTTGGATATGAATGTCTCTTGATTTTATATGCAATTGTGACTAGTTGCATGAAGTCATGCAGCTAATTGTTAGTACCAACATTTTTTAACATGCTTATGAAATGAAAGGGTCAATATCTTGCTTAATATTGCAATGTACCTTGTGTGTGTTGTGTATGACAATACATATGTAAAGAAATAAAAAATATGGTTTAATTGGTTTCATTCTAATCGTGGGTATGCTCTAAGCCACCAACAAACCCAAGGAAAGCTTGGTAGAACCTCGAGAACCCTTTGTGTCCCTAAATGTGTGCATCGTTTGCACAAACTTGCATTTTGGTTCAATAAGACTTGAATTATTTACATGAAACAACTTTTTTTTTAGAGGAGTTTTGGTGGACGTGAGATGGAAAATCCCCGTTAATTGACTTGAAAATACAAGTTGTGTCACGCCTCCCTTGTCAAGTTGCATGCATTGGTGCTTTTGGAGTGGTTGCTATTGATGGGTGGCGTAGAGGAATATTTCCCCAAAATTTGACGATAGGATTCATGCAACACCATATTCCCCCTCGATAGGTGGTATGTATGGATCATTTGGGTGCAGGTGCTACTGATGGAGGGCACACGACAAAATTTTCCCTTCATCACTTATCGCGAATATTCATATCGTGTCATGCGAGGATTGGCATAAATTCCCTGTTGTATTATGGAGCTATGGAACAATAGTGGGGAGGTAATATATACATCTTGAGGAACAAAGACGAGGAATGGATGTTAACCAAAAATCACAATTGGGAAATTTTTTTGTATAATGTAAAAGCCTAGTTTTGTTGATGATCTAACCTATGTGGCATGACACGTGGTAGGTGAAATTGACCCAATTAGATTAAGTTGATTTTTGATGACATGTGGAACCATAAGAGGATGCCACATGGAAAGGTGACATGACCTAGATGCCAACAAGAGGTAAGGTGTCAGGTGACGTGGCACTGGATGAAGTGGATGCCAAGTCATGCCAGAGGTCATGCCACATCAAAGGTGATAGAAAGCTTGACGTAAAATAAAGGAATTAAGAGATGGAAATGTTATCGATAGCGCCTTTTGTCTAGTGCTTGATGGAGAGTGCTATACAGGAAATCATCTGACAGGTAATGCAAATGTTTATGTCTCACTGCACTAGTTTTGGAATGGTGCTCACCTCTTGCCTTGACACGATGGAAATGGGTGCGCTAACATGGTGAGATCCATTTTATATTTTGAACAATGTAGCAGAGCCCCATATGTCATTTGGCATTGTCACATGGAAATGCATGCTAATGTGGCAAGGGTTTAAAGAGCTAAATATTCAGATGGGAATAACTTTCAATCTTGGGGTTAGATTGAGATAAAATTTATATTGTCGAATAGCTCTTGATAAGCCAAATGAGATGATGGAATTTATTTTGAGTTTCATTTAGTTTGGAAAAACAAAATTTTTGTGAACACATATTCATAATAGACCTAGAAGATCAAGTTAATTTTGATCTAACACCTTCCACAACCCAAGAAATACCCAAGGGGTTGGGAGGGTGTGTTACAAAGTGGTATCATAGCATGGTTCAACACTAAACCTAGATGGGCTTGAGTATAGGAAATAATTTAACTTTTAAAGCTAATATTTATGCATCCATGTGTAATTATGTGATATTATTTTGTTGTATATATACATTGATGTAATCTAAAGATTTATTTGAGTTTGATGCAACAAGATAAACATGCAAGATGCTCACTAGATTCCTTAGAGCATCCCAACATAATTGAAAAAGTTTATGGTTGAGTGATGTAGGCATGCTTGAAGGGGATTCTCTTAACTTAGCTCTTGCTAGTTTAATATTTTTCTTTAATATTTCAATAAATTACCATAATCTGATGAATGATAACATAGGAAAGATAAAAATGCAAGAGATGAAATAGATCATAAATACATGTCCAATATTAAACAATGATATGCTAGGTGCATACAATAATGGTATGTAAATAAATTATATATATATATATATATATATATAGATATAGATATATATTATTTAATGGATTTCGCTTCATGTGGAGGAAACATTGGGAAAGTGTGCAAGAATGACCATTTTGTTGTAAACTACCATTATTAATGTGCTTATGCTTCTGACCTTTGTTGTGTGCATGAATAAAAATTACAAAGGTTAGAAATTGACAACGTATACATAACATGGGATGTGTGAATGTGCAACACATGATTTTCAAAATGAATATGCATGAGAAATACTAAATATTTCAGCAGTAGGAATGTTACCAGAGAATTGGACCCCTTAAAAATGCTTCAACTCGAAGTGTTGGTAATGAAAAATAAGTAAGGCAACATAAAGGAAATTTCATATTTGAATTGTAGAGAGGAACACCTGAGAAGAGACTGTCCTCAAATACAACAAAAGGGGAAGAATAATCCATGTCAATTTGAGGCACATGAACCAATAACATGTGATACAAATAAAGATGAGGGAGCATCCCCTCAAGCTCTCTGAAACATTGAAAAAATCGCACTTGAGCTAGTTAGAGGGATATTAGAATTTTGAGGTTGCTATAAACCTCGAGAAGGACTCTAATTCAATTTTTTTGCATATGTTGGTGATGGCAACCTGAACCAACAACCTATAATGCAAAAGAGATGATGACTTATGAGATTGAGTTTGATGGGAACTAATGGATGAGGTATAGAGGGAATGATTTTCCTATCTTGGTTGTCATCATTGGCTTCATATTTTCTTGTTGTTTTGTTTGTTGACTTGAGCATGGACATGCTGTTTTTTGTTTTTTCTTGGTGTTTCCATTTTTGTCTTTCTTTCTTTTTCATTATTTCTTCTTTCATTTTGTGGCCTGATATTGATTAAATTGTTGAGTTGGGTCCACATGAAAAAAATAGATAATGACATGAAAACTATGAAAATGGCATATGAAGGAATTTTTCATAACCTTAATAATATTTGGTATATGCATATTATACATTTCATAAATATGTTAATGATGAAATGAATGTATATAATGCCATTTAATTTTACAATTCATTGTCGAGAATTATCCCAGTGGAAGGATGGTTGAATGGTATGTTTGGATTATCATGATGAGGTTATTCAATAAGATCCCTTGTCATGTAAGGGATCCATAGAGCAAGTATCCAAGGATGAACTCTTGTTGTTGGCTATTATTATGCTCATGTGCTTATGACATTTATGTGCCCATGTTTATATTATGTGTATGTGAAGGAAATGCTAAATATTTTATCAACGAGCATAATAACAACTAGATGGATTCCTTGGTCAAATCATGAGGCACATACACCCTTAAGTGCTAGCTTGGGGCTGAGAAACCACTCAGTGCATAAAGTTCAACTATTACCACCACCAAAGTGCTAGATAGCCACTTATATACATGTTGAACAATGATACCTACCTTATTAGAGGTGTGATGATAATGGAGGTGTGGTGGTAAATAATATTCCTATTGATAAAAGAATACCTTGATGACACTCATTGGGAGGTGAGTGAGAGGGGGTGGGGGTGGGGGGGTGCTTATTGGGACTTGTATGAAAAGACTACATGGAGCAATATATTTACCATTAAGTGCTTCCCTTGGTGGTGAAACTACTCAATGAGATGGAATTAAGGATGAAGTTGTATGAAAATACTAGATGGAGTAGTATATCTACAATTGAGTGCTTCCCCTAATGGGGAAACTAATTAGTGGGCTGGAATTAAGGATGGAGCTATATGAAAATACTACGTGGAGCCATATATCCATAGTGAGTGCTTTCCATGGTTGTGAAACTAATAAGTGAGTTGGAATTAAAGAAGGAAGTGGTTGAATACTACATAAAGATAAATATAAATGATCAGTTTGAATATTTCTCTGTTGAAGTTGTGATTTGAATTGATTTAACATTTTATGGTTAAAAATCATGAAGAATAAGCTGATAAAAGTGTTTAATTTTAATTTTAATTTTTTTTTGTGATTAATATCATAAGGATCATGTGCTTATGGTGTAGGTGAAATATAGAAATTTCCAACAGAAATACATGTTGATGACTATGAAATAAAAAAGAATCAACATATTAGAGTGCACAACATCAGTATAGTGGGGTTGAAGACCTCAAGAACTAGGACATTGCAATGCTGCTGGAAACCTATAAGAATTGATTTCCATGTGAGATGCCTTGACTAATATGATTGTGTTATTAAAGAAAATTAGAGAGATGCCTTGGTTGTGAAGACTCTTCTTATGTGAGGAAACCTTGCTAAGGGATGGGTTTCCTGGGGGACTTGGGAAGCAGAGAAGGGGATGCCTAGACTTGGAACGTGTGCGACTGCAAGGAAGAGGAAATCAAAGCAAGTTGGTTTCGAAAAGGGCATGCTCATACTCAGTGGGATCAAACATACATTGGATGTGTCCTAGGAAGTAGTGATTTTGATTTGTTCCTTGAATGAACTCTAGTCACAGTGAACAATGACTATACATAACCATTCAGTACATGTTGATGTAGTTGAGGTAAAGAGTTGTAAAGATAGAGCTCGGGTTTATTTGATATCTTGTTAAGTCCCTATAATAGTAGTGTGGCCCCCATATCGTTATTGTTGTGCCCTTACATTATTGTTGTTATGTAAGATCTGATCATATTGTGACCCTTTAGACTCCTATATATATTAAGGAGGTCTTGTCATTTGTATCATCCAAGAATTATTCAATTATGTGATGTAAAAGGAGGTTTCCCCTTTGAAGAGGCTTATTTTCAAGTCATTGATCTACCTTTTTTTGTACTTCTGATTTGGTTACATAACATTTGGTATCAGAGTAAAATTATGGCAACAAGAAGGTCTACCACTCACAACTGTAAAGATGGAACTGTTGCTTCTCCTAGCCTCCAACAACCTACAAGGTTGACACCAAAAAAATTGAAGGAAAAAAGAGAAAAGGGTTCTTGTTACAATTGTGATAGAAAATACAGTAAAGGTCATAAGTTTGTTGAGAAGAAATTATTTTACATAGATTGTGAAGAGGAGGAAGAAAAGAAAGAAGAAACATCAAAAGAAGAAGATATACAATAGGAACCAATACCATAGAAATAAGAAATGAATCCGACCATATCTTGTAATGCATTTGCGGAAATTACCACTCCTAAAACTCTCAAGATAGAAGGATATATCAAGAAGAAAAAGGTAATAGTGTCGATTGATTTAGGTAGTACCCATAATTTTGTTCGTTGTAAGATATCCAACAATTGAATTTCTTTATATATCCAACACTGAAGTGTCAAGTGATGGTTGCAAATGGAAGAACTATAAATTTCCCAGGGAAGTTCCATAATATCAATCTAACCATGAGGGAATATGTATTGAATAGTCCAACGCTTTCAATTCCAAGGGGTGGTGCAGATGTTGTATTAGGAGTCCAATGGTTGCAATCTTTGGGGACGATAAATTTTAATTTTCAATAATTTTTCTTGAATTTTTTCTGGGAAGGAAAGGAAATTGAATTACGGGGTATCACAAGGAGACTGGGGAAGATAATTATCTCTAATATCATGAAAAATCTTTTGAAGAAAGAAAAATGAGGCATAATTTCACAATTATGTTCGCTAGAGGTTTAAACATCGAAATCATCCCTTTCTCTAGATCTCCAAAGAGCCTTGGAAAATAATTCCAAGGTATTTGAGACTCACAAAGGTGTCCCACCTATTCATGATCATGATTATGGTATTCACTTGATTCTGGGAAGTTTTCCTACAAACATCATACCTTACGTATATCTCTATTCCCAAATAGTGAAATTGAACATATGGTTGCAGAAATGCTAGAGGAAGGTATAATTCAACCAAGCCAAAGTTCTTTCTCTTCTCCATTGTATTGGTGCATAATAAGGATGGCTCATGGCATATGTGTCTAGATTATAAAGAGATCAATAAGATCATTGTTAAAAATAAATTTCCCATTCATGTCATTTATGAATTGTTGGATAAATTACATGGAGCAATTTACTTCACCAAGTTGGATCTTTATTCCAGATATCAGAAAATTAGAATGAAGATAGAAGACATATCAAAAATAACATTCAGAACTCATGAAGGGCATTATGAAATTTTGGTCATGTCTTTTGGCCTTACTAATGCAATTTCCACATTTTAAGGTTTGATGAATTCCACTTTCAAACCATTTCTTAGAAAAATTGTGTTAGTATTTTTTGATGATACAATAATCTACAACAAGTCTTGGAAAGATCATGTTCAACATGTTGACAAGGTGGTTAAACTATTGGAGGAGGAACAATTGTACACAAAACCCTCCAAATGTTTCTTTACGTTACAAGAGGTGGAATATTTTTGTCATGTTGTATCTTATGAGGGTGTTAAGGTAGACCCTAACAAAATTAAAGCCATCAATGAATGGAAAATCCACACAACCCTAAAGCATATTTTAGGATTTCTCGGGTTGAATGTAACAAGTTTGTAAAAAATTATGGGAAAGTAACAACACTTGTAACAACATTATTGAAGAAAGATTCATTTTTATGGACTCTATAAGCAACTTAGGCCTTTGAACATCTTAAAGAAGCAATGTGCCAAGCTCTAGTCTTAGCTACACTAGACTTCACAAAAACCTTTATTATGGAATGTGATGCCTCACGAAATGGAATTGGTGTTGTTTTAATCCAAGAAGGAAGACCCACTGCTTTTGAATGTTGTCCAATCAAGGGAAAACATTTACACAAGCCTATTTATGAGAATGAAATGTTGGAAATACTACATGCCTTGAAGCAATGACACCCTTACCTAATGGGAAGACACTTCAAGGTAAATACACATCATGATAGTAAAAAATACTTTTTGGAACATAGATTAACTTCATATGAGAAAAAAAAATGGGTCATAAAGATGTTGGGTTATGAATTTGAAATCATCTACAAAAAAGGGAAGTAAAATGTTGTTGCAAATGTGCACTTAAGAAGGGATGAGGATGTGGAAGCATTTCTTTGTGCCATTTCTATTATCCAACCTGATTGGATAATTGAAGCAAGGGATGAATGGAAGAATGGCGAAGAGGTGTGGACACTCATTCAAAATTTGCAGCAAGATCCTAGTACATTTGATATATTTATCTAGAAAAATGTTTCATTATGGTAAAAAGATCGCTTATATCTATGTAAGAACTCCCAACTCAAACAAAATATTGTTTTGGAATTGCACACATGTCCTTTAGGAGGGAATTCATGATTTTTAAAAGCTTACTACAAGGTCAAGAAGAATTTTTTTTGGGATGGCCTTAAATATGATATTTAGAAGTTTGTGGGAGAATGTTTGGTTTTCCAAAAAAATAAAGTTGATACAAATAAGACCCTAGGTCTATTACAACCTTTAGCCATTCCAAGTCAGTGTTGGGAGGAGGTCTCAATGGATTTTATCACAATTTTGCCCAATTTTGAAGGAAAGAGTGTCATCATGGTGGTAGTTGATAAAATTACCAAGTATGCACACTTTTGTGCACTATCTCATCCTTTCAAAGCCAGTACAATTTCCACTGCATTTGTGGAAACAATTCAAAAGTTACATGGAAACCCAAAGTTTATTGTAAGTGACAGAGATCCCATTTTCATGAGAAAATTTTGGACAAAATTATTTTCTTCTCTTGGTACTGAATTATCTCATAGTTCATATTATCATCCAAATTCTGAGGAGAGAACTGAGTTAGTGAATAAATGTTTAGAATGATATATTTGTTGCTTTGTATCTGATAAAGAAACACAATGGCTCAAGTGGTTAACTCTGGCATAATGGTGGTATAACACTTCCTTCCATAGCATAACAAAAACGACCCCATTTATGAAACTTTATGGATATCATCCACTGTCCATCAACTCGTTTTTAAGAGAAAATTCTAAGGTTCAAGAAGTGAAAGATCAAATCGAACATCAACACCAAGTTCTCCAACTCTAAAATGATAAACTGACTCTGGCACAAAATCGAATGAAATAGCAGGTAGATCATCATTGCAGTGAAATCAGTTTTGATGTACGAGATTGGTTATTTTTATAGCTACAACCATACAAACAAATGTCCCTTAATCAAGCTAAGAAGGATAATAAATTATGAACCAAGTACTATGGTCCTTACAAGGTGTTGCAAAAGATTGGTACTATGGCATACAAATTGGAGCTACCCGCATCTTCTCGAGTACACCCAATTTTCCATGTTTCATGCTTAAAGAAGGTTATAAATGACAAGCTCCTAGTTCAAACAATATTTCTAGAACTTAATGAGGAAGGAAAAATCATATTGGGTTTGAATAAGCCATAGAAACAAGAACCCGACAACTATGTAATTGATCAGTTTCAAATTATCTCATTAAGTGGAAGAACTTACTCGCTGAATATTCCACATGGGAGGATGTGAATTTTATACATAACCATCCATAACTACCCAAGTTTTGAGGAAAATGCTTTTTTGGAGGAGAGAGGCATTTTAGGTCCCTATAATACTAGTGTAGTCCCCATATTGTTATTGTTGTGCCCAATAGAAGCCCATTATTATTATTCTTGTGGCCTTACATTATTATTGTTATGTAGGCCCTGATTATATTGTGATCCTTTAGAATCCTATATATAACAAGGATATATTTTCATTTGTATCATATAAGGATTATTCATTTATGTGATAAAAAGGAAGTTTCTCCCTCGAAGAGACTTATTTTCAAGTCGTTGATCTAAATTTATTATTATTATTATTATTTGGTTACATAACATATCCTTCATTTTTTAGAGCACGGAGGACGATGTTCCTTTAAGGGGGTGGGGTTTGTAACATCCCCTCGTTTCACCCCTGCTTATTGTAATAATGATTGTGATTTTAACACCAACGTAGAAGGACCATGATTGGATGGACATTTGATTAAACATATGATTATTATTATTATTATTTTTATTTAATTAACATAATTGAAGGTCAAATAGCCTTACAGATCCTTGGTAGGAGGGAAACTTGTTGCTCGCCTATTTTTCTTGAATCCATGTCCCTTATTAGCTAAATTAAAAGACGAAGTTACTATTGTTTTTTTAGTGAGTTACATCTATTGCGTGCTTTTGGGTGCCTATTGCATGCTATGAATAATCTCGTACTCACAGGAAGAGGGAGGAAGTCACAAGCCACCAACTATCACTTGGAAAATATGGTATTGGACAGAGAAAAGCATGGAGGTTTCATGTTGGGATGTGAAGACTTTCTCACTCCATGCTTTCCTCTGCTGACTTTCTCACTCTGATCTAGGAAAAATCAGTCCAATACTTAATCAATTCTATGCCTCTGTATGACCATCCCTACTTACACATTCTTGTAGGAATTGTGGCCTTATTAAAAAGGAAATTCCCAAGAATTGATTGCACAATTCCTTAAAGGCACCCCAATGACCTCATGCATTTCCTGTACAATTTTCTAATTATACAACTGATAGTTATCTTCCCTTTAACCCCAATCTCAACTGGGCCTTCCTTAGAACTGACATGCAAAAAATATTTATAGTGAATTATCAGTTAACTAATTTACCACTACTTGTGAATTAAATAAGATTTAATTCATTGGACCTATCACTAGTTCATCTCTTAGTTAGAACTAGTTAAACTAATTTTAACTCAAATAATTGAGTTAACTAATTACAACTCACAAATAATTGTAACTAGAACCCTTATGACTTAGAGTGGACTCTACATGCCTCCAGTTTGACCTCCAACTTGAATTAATTGAGCTAAATGCGTCTTCCTAATTCTGTTAACACTTATAAGCTGTTATGTGATGGAATTACAATTTTAATTCTAATTTAATTAAGGGAAAATTAAATGAGAAGCCCCCTTGAGGTGCCATTTCTGGGTGAAATTTCAACACTCCCTCTCAACAAGAAAGGGATTATCTTCTACCCCAATCCTGACTCTGTGGAACTTGAATTTTATTCTTGACAGTGCCTTCATCAAGATGTTTGCATCATGCTCCTCCATGGGAATGTACTCTAATGACATAATCTTCCTTTGCACACAATCTCTGAGATGGTGATATTGGATATCAATATGCTTGGACCTGTCATGAAAAAACTAGATTAACCGAGAGTTTGATGCAACTCTAGTTATCACAATATATCACCATTGGATCCATCTATCGACCAAACAAACCAACAAGTATATTTCTCATACATATGACCTCACATGTTGCTTGATTGGCCGCCATGTACTTTGCCTCTAATGAATTGAGTGAAACTAATCTCTGTTTCCTGTTGTACTAGGAAACTGGTGTTGATCCTATGTTGAAGATGCCCCGTAATTTTCTCTTCCTGTCGGATGGAATCCATGCCCAATCTGCATCAGTGAATCCATGAAGCTTCACTCCCTCTTTCTGTTTGTACCATAGCCCATACTCTGTAGTGCCTCTGAGATATCTCAACACATGCTTGTCTGCCTTCCAAAATATCTTGGTAGGCTTAACCATAGCTTGACTAAGTGGGTTAACTATGTAGCATATGTCTGGTATTGTGTTCACCTAATACATAAGTGAACCCATAAGTTACCTATAGATAATAGCATCTACTAACTCGCCTAATGTAGCGTCCTCCTTCCTCTAGTTTATTGCTAGAGGAGTCTCCATGGGTTTGCTACCCTCCATGTGGAAATTACTGAGGATCTCGTTGGCATAATTTACATGAGATACAAATATCTCTCTGTATATTTGCCATATTTTCAATCCTAGGAAATAGTGCAAGAGCCCTGTTGTGGATCATTATATCTGCATATCCTTTTTATTATGACAATTTTGAAATTTTGAAAAAGAATATTTTTCTTTGAAAAAATATATATAAGGATCCGAAAATATGCTATAGTATAAGGTTTTATACTTTAGTATAAAAAGAAGAAGAAGAAAGAATGCAATGTATTTCTATTTCCATTTTGATTCATGGAGCGGACTGACTTTAGGTTGATATTTTTATATTAAAGATAAAGTTCGTGCAACTTCCGGAGCGGAAGTCACAATCGTGCGCGGAAGCATTTGGATATGCAACTGCGGGGGGTCAACTAGCCCGACGGTTATCAAAACCCGACCTCCCGCAGTTGACTGGTCAGATCTCTGAAAATTGACGATCGACGGCCCTGATTAATTGCGGGGGGTATGGGTTGGAGTTCTCTTCCGTACTCACAGACCCCCCGCATTACGTCATCCGCCGAGGTGGCAAACAACTGTCATTCACTATTTGCTATCTTTCCACGTCACCCTTGCATTTATTATGGTTCTTCGTTGTCTATAAGTGGGGTTTTCCGTCCTATTGTGGTTCAATTGTGACTGTTTGCCTTGTTTCAAACTCCGTCCCGCCACCTTTGCGCTGAATTGTTTTCGAAATTCTTGTCAGTCATGGCCAAGCGAGCATCATTGTCCGGTTTGTCAAATCTGAGCCCTCTCCTAGATAGTGAGAAAGATGTCCGTGATACTGCGTCATCCGTAAACCATCCTCTTTTGCATTATCAAGTGACCTTGAACACCGACAAGTCACCTGTGTTTTCCGCTATGCAGAGTTCAGGAGTGTTGTCTGCCTGTATTCCTAAAACTCATGTCTTTCCCGAATTCATTTCCTGGTTTGTTTCGTCCATGTATCCCGGCAAGTGTTTTGTCATGAATTCCCAAGGGGAAGATATTTTGCAGGTTTCAACTCAATTAATGCGTCAGGCATTATGTTTTCCAGAGAATGATTCTCCTTTGCAGTTCTCCGAAGATTCGCTAATTCAATATTTCGAGGAGCTCTCAAATGAGGAGTTTAACCGCTGCATGTCATTTTTGGTATCAAGTCCGGAGAAGACACAATTTGAATCGGGAAAGTTCAGTTTGGATGTATTTAATGTTCAATACAGGTCAGTTCTTAGCTGTATTATGGAGATTCTGGGGAGAGATGATGATCACGAAATTGACAAGGCAGCCCTGGGGATGTTCACTCTCATGATGAAACCAGGAGTGGTGTTGGATATCCCATCCTTTTGGCAAGAATTGGTGAATTCTCAATTGATTGCTTTCCCATTAACAGGTTATTTCAGATTTCCCTCATTGGTAGTCTACTTGTTTTTATATCATAATGTTGAAGAATTCATGAGTGTTGGTTTGAATATAATGGATAGTAATAAAAGTAAACAGTCAGTTTTGCTTTGGACTGATATGGTAAGAAGAGAAGAAAACGAAGCCGATTTATTTGAATTTGTGGACCATTTCATGACCACTGCTTATAAAATTCTTAATGGAACTCTACCTCCATGCTTTCTGCCAAAGGCACAAGAGTTTTTGCAATTAGGACCTAATTGTAAATATGGAGACTGGTTTGTTTTTGAAGATTATTCTGAAATAAGGCTATATGGAGTCAGTATTGAGCCTTATAGGCTTCCAACATTCGTTCCCATGAGACTGTTTGCCTTAGAATTTATAAGGCAAAGTCTTAATGTAGATCAAGTTCATTTTCTTCCTATGAAGAAGGGATTAATGTATAAGTTGCCCATGAGTGTAGGCCCTTTTGTTGTTAACACAAGGCAAGCTTATGAGGAGGTAGCAAGGATATTGGAAGGAACACAGTTACTATTGGGAGAAAAATGAGCCTATGACCCACATGGGATTATTTCACAAAGAAGGGTCGAGAATGGGTATGCTGCTTTTACTCATGTGAGCAAACCGGATTTAGAGAAGTTGGCTAATCCAGGAGGGCCAATTTCATCACGGATCAGTATTCAAACACCGGCAATATTGGAAAAGATGGGCAAGAGAGGGAGAGACGATGTTATTGAGATCGATGAAGAGGAACCCCGAGAGGAGAAAAGGACTAAATTAGCAGAAGACCACTCCTCCAATTCACCTGGTTTTACTCTCCAGGTCAGTGAAGAACAGGGTGGCCCTTCATCTCCTAGCAGACCAGAACTTCATATGGAAAAGGCTCCTTCCATGAAGCAAGTTTTCTCACAAATTGAAGAAAGGAATCAAAGAATAAAGGCCAATATAGAAACACAAGTGGAGCACCAGATACCTGCTGGTCAAACAAGATTATTGACTGTAATGGATCTAGAGAAGGATCAGTTCAAAATAGCGCTGTCGCATCCAACAGGAATGTCCCTTGGACCCTCCGACAGTTTTAAGGAGTTGAATATAGTCATGGATGTGAAAAAGATCCCCTTGTGGGACAAAATGAATCTCCACATGCAGACAGGTCAGTTGATTGTTAATGATTTGGGCAAAACTCATGCTACATCAGTTAAGACAGAAAATATGCTTGCTAAGGTTGTCAAACAGTGTAGGATGGAGAAGGCCAATGCCAGGGCATTGACTACTCAAAATGAAGAATTGAAGAAAATCATAATGAAAATAGGGGTTGATCCAAATGATAAAAGCGCAATTCAAAAACTGATGAAGAGTGTAGAATCAGAAATATCTTCATTAAGGAAAAAACTGAAATTGCCAGTTGCAGAGCATTCGTTGGCAGCCGAAGTAGCAGAGGTTGAAAAGGAAAAAGAGGAGCTACGACAACAATTGATAAAGAAGGACGAGGAGCTTGATAAGGTAAAGAAAACTGCTATAACCTTACAAAATCAAATCCAGAACCATACTTGTACTTTTGATTTTTCTGCAGGTGGAGCCGACCCACAAGCCCAGGTTGTTCAGCTGAACACAGAATTAAAAATGGCAGAGAGAGATTGCAAACAGGCCCAGTCTGAATTGGACACAGCTCTTAGATTGATGCAGGGATGGGAAGGAAAGGCGAATGAAAACGAGCAGAAGCTACGAACATCCGAGGAAGAAATCAAAGAACTCAAGGATAAATTGAAGGGAAATATTTCCCTTATCAAAGCCAAGGATCTCATCTGGAATGAGATCATTTCTGAAATGCAAGCAAAATGGGACTCCATAAAAGTAATTGCCAGAGAGAAGAACATTGTTGCAGATCACGAAAAAGAGTTGTTATCGGATAAGCAAGCCGCTATCAAAAGATCAAATTGGGGCAAGAAATTCATGAATTTTATTAATGCCAAGACAGATGAAGAGTTGCAAGATATGGGGATACAGGATCGGTATTTCTATGCCGAAGAAGTAAACAAAATGATCATTAAAAATGACCTTCTGAAGGCATCAGAGAAGCGGCTACAGGTAATTAAAGAGATGGTTAGGAAATTTGATATTTCGTTTGATAAGCTGATAAGAACCGGTTTGCCCTCATGCTGGAAGGAGGGAGGTGAGTTTATGTCCTGGAAGCTTTATGAGGATCAATTGGTATTTGCAAAAAGCAGAGCAGATGGCCGACATGAGAAGACGCAGATACTGAAGGGAGAAACAGTATTCAATTTCTTACAAAGACATTTCCTTCTGCTGTGGATGGTGAAAACATTGTTCACAAGTAACCTCACTCACAGTCATATTGTTGCCTTCACAGTAGAATATAATCGTTATAAAAATGCTCCAATAACTCAAGATAAGCTCTGGAAGGAATGTAAGATATTTTCTATTGACACAAAAAAAGGATTTCCTGCCAAGCAGCCACAAGTAGTCGTTCAGCCGCAAGTAATCATTGAGTCAACTGCTATTCCAGGAACATCAGTTCCTTTAGATTATGAATTATCACCTTTTGTTTTGTTTTAAGTGAATTTATGCAAATGTAATGAAATATTTCTGAGGCATGTACCTCCGTTACAAAGAGTAGTTAAGTAGTTACAGTTAGTTAGAATCATTTTTATAACTAAAACCATTTTGGTTCAGATTGTATTTAAAGACATCTGAAGGAAGAAAGAAGGTTTCGAGTTTTGAGCCTTTGAACGCTAATTTTGTACTGAACAATATTGAATGAATGAAAATTTTTTGCAAGTTTCCAATATTCCATCTGTGTTGAAGATTTTTTCTTAGTTTCCATTTCATTTCCATATCTGTGAATAAAGTAGAGTGATTAGAGCTGCAGGTCTCTTGATATTTATGTATCTAAGAGTTAAATATCCTTAATGGGCGCTCCTCTTCTTTAGCTTATTTGTTTTTCACTTCTTCAGGATTTATGATGGCAGTTTATGTTTTAAGCAGCATGACAAATTAAATCCTTTTCTTTCTTCGTCTTCCATCCGCTCACTTCAATATAAATGAATATGGCATTGCAGAGTTAATAAAGATTTGATTTTTGGGAAGTATATTACTAATATTTTGAAGGGTTAAGAAACAGAGACACATATATACATTTTGTGACATAATCTTTAATGTCTTGAGCACGGATTCTTGTACACAGCCAAGAATTGTTTCTCAAGGAACAACATTAATTGGCGCCATTGCCGGGGAACGAAGAGTCGAAGTTCTTCCCTGGGTTTTGTTCTACATTTCCTCTGGTTGTTTAGAGAGGAGGAAATAGTACGCTGTGATTTTCGAAAATAGCTCTGGCTCCCAAGAAACCTCACACGAGGTCAGACACCTCTCAGCAAAAAGCTCCCGTTTTTTCAAATCCTGAGAAGCTTGTTTCCAAGAAGGGCCAGAAACCAAAAATAGTTGTTACACCTGAACCCACACTGCTCGCACCTGGCAGCAGTTCACACGTTTTTTCATCCAAGAAAGCTTCCAAGAAACTCATTTTCTCGGAAGAAGAATCATCACCGTCACCCATTCAAGAACCCACATTAGAAGAGCAATCTTTGGAGTTTGTGTCTTTCCTCTTTACAGAAACTCAATCACATACAGTTGCCAGCTCTTCTGCGATTGTTCAAAGTCCCATTCCCATATCAGTTGTTTCACCTCATTCATCTTTTCCCACAACTGGTATTCATTTTATCCCCGCTCAAGGAGCAGTTAACCCAGGCGCAAACATGGCAGTTCCTGCAGCCCCTGCTTTCTTGATGAACAGATATGCACCTTTAAATCTACCACAACCATTGCATGATTTGCCTCAGGAGTACCTCAAGTTACTCCCAAGATTTACAGGTGAAGATGAAATAACTGCAGAACAGCACCTGCCCCTGTTTTGCACTTTTGCAGAAAATTTAAACGTTGAACATTTGGATGTTGTCATGAGACTTTTCATTCAGTCTCTGAGTGGAGAGGCAAGGAAATGGTTCAAAGGATTACAGAATGGTTCCATTAATGATTGGGATGCTCTAGAAAGACGTTTCATTGAGAGATGGGGCGAAAAAAGGGACCATGGTTATTCTTTGACTGAATTTAATGCAATTAAGAAAAAATCAGATGAAAATATGAACGATTTTGTTAAAAGATTTAACAAATTGTATAATAGTTTGCCTGTTGAAATGAAACCCCCTCCAATTGGAGCAAGGGTTGTTTTTGCTGGTGCTTTTGAACCAGATTTCAGTTTCACGCTGAGGGAAAGAAGGTCTCCTACGTTGGAGCAGATTCAAACTGATGCTTTGGAGATCGAAGCAAATATGTCTGCTGCTGGTAAAGTTTCAGATAAAGGAAAAGCTAAGGAGGAAGCCTCAGTTCAGGATCAGAGAATTGAAGACATGACTAAGGTTATTAAAAATCTTTCAAATAAGTTGGTAAAGTTGGAAATAGATAGCAAGCCTGCCAGACATAATAGAGGGGTTTTTAATCCCCAATTTAAAAAACAATCTTTGCAAATTCTACAAAGAGAAAGGAAGGATCAAGATCAGGTGCAAGCACCTTTGTACATAGAAGCAGCCCCGTCGCGCTCAGCAGATGAAGATGATGACAGAGAAGATGATGCTCGAATTTCTGCTGTATATATGGAAGATGATGAAACAGAAGAAGAGATTGATGAAGAAGGGGAGAAGGAAGAGGAAGAAGCTGAACCCTCATTTGATCAAGAAGAGATGGATGATTACTGTAAACAATTCACAGATTTTATGCAATCCGAGTTGCATAAAAAATATGACTTGAGGTCAAAAAAGAGGTTGAGGACGCAAGAAAATGAAGAAAAAGAACCGGAAACAGCACCTACTCCAAAGGCGACTCCACTGCAGAAAGGTAAGCAGCAAGTTGAAACATGCCAGATGAAAGAGAAAGATTCTAACATTTTGGAGAAGGTGGTCACAGTTTCTAATCAAAATTTAAATTCCAAAAAAGATCAAGAAGACCCTGAAAAGTTGACAAGATCAAATCAAACTTTCAGTCTGTCGAAAGAGTTAGAAAAAGTGAAGATACAAGTACCTCTTCTTGAACTCATGAAAACCCCGGGTTACAAAAAATAAATCGCTGAATTTATCAATCTGTCCCAGCCTGACGAAGTGAGTGATACAGTGAATCTGCAAGAAGAAAAGCCAGTGGTGACGTTTGGACCTCATGTGGAAGAGGTAGATTCATCTGTTCCTCCTTTTTATATATCTCTTCTCTTGCATGATTTCGTTTTGCACAATTGTATGCTGGATTCTGGTGCATCACACAATCTGATGCCATTGAGTGTGATGAAGGAGTTAAATTTACAAATTACCAAGCCATAAAGAGATCTTTACTCTTTTGACTCGAAAAGAGTTAAGTGTGTAGGTCTCATTAAAGATATGGTTGTTTCATTGGCTCAAATCCCAGCCAAAAGCATTATGATGGACGTTGTAGTGGCAAATATTCCAGCCAGGTTTGGAATGTTATTATCTAGGTCATGGGGAGCAAAGCTGGGAGGAGTTTTGAAACTGGACTTTACGTATGCTATTATTCCCGTTTTCAATGGTGAAGAAAGAAGATTGTATAGAGAGACCAGATTCCAAAAGACTGCCACCAAGAAAGATGCCAGTAATTCACCAATTTATGGTCAAGAAAAGGACGATCTGTCATGTTTCATGTTGCAGAAGGTTGCAGAATTTGCTGAGGAATCTCAGGGGAAGCTTGATTCAGAAATTGTACATAAGGAATTACAGTCAGAAAAGCCGTGGAAGTGTTATTTTGATGGATCATTTTCCAAAGAAGGTACTGGAGCCGGTTTCATCTTTGTTTCTCCGGAAGGTAACTTGGTGCCTTTTTCTTTCAAATTGGAGTTCGAATCTACTAATAATGTCACAGAATATGAGGCATTAATTATTAGTTTGCATACAGCCAAGCAGATGGGAATTAAAGCTATGACTGTGTTTGGAGATTCAGAGTTGATTATAAGGCAGATCAAGAATTCATGCCAAACCAAGCATCCCAGATTACGAGCATACCGGAATGAAGTATGGGATCTGATTGAAAATTATTTTGAAGCATTCAATTTGCAGTTTGTGCCAAGAGAAGAAAACAGATTAGCAGATTCACTGGCGGTTGCAGCAAGTACGTTCAAGCCTCCTATCAGCGTGAAACTAAGGTATGAGATAGAAATGAGACATAGGCCTTCGATTCCTGATAATATTAAACATTGGCAGGTCTTCGAAGATGATGAGCAGATTAAGCAGTTTTTATTGATGACTGAGGATTTTGAAGATCATCAAATTGATCTGGAAAGTGATGAAGACGAGTTGGCTGGTAAGACTTTTAAAAAGGAAATCAGTGGTCGGGAAATTATTCAGTTAAAAGACAATGTCTTACCCAGAGGCTTAGTACCGCTTGAAATATTGTTTGGGGCTAATGATGTTGCTGTGGATCAAAAGCAGAGGAACCAAGATGAGCCAGTGGAGGATTGCAATTTGGGTACTCCACAAGAGCCTAAAATGGTCAAACTGTTCAAGGGGCTTCCGAAGGAATATAAAGAAAGGTATGTAGAGTTGTTTAAACAGTTTAAAGATGTTTTTGCTTGGTCGTATGATGATTTGAAAACATATGATAAGAACATTATACAGCACAAGATTCCACTCAAGGAGGGAGTTCAGTCGCATAAACAGAAGCTTAGGCAAATTAATCCCTTGCTGTTGGCTCCAATCGAGAAGGAAATTAAGAAATTGTTGCAAGCCAAGATAATCGTCCCACTCAGGTATTCAGATTGGGTTTCTAACCTTGTACCTGTTCTAAAGAAAAACAGAGAGATAAGGCTATGCGTGGATTTCAGGAATTTGAACAGGGCTTCATTAAAGGACAATTATCCTTTGCCGAAAATGGACTTTGTCTTACAGAAAGTGACAGGTGCTTATAGACTGTCTATGGTGGACGGGTTCTCAGGTTATAATCAGGTAGCAGTGGAGAAGGAGGATCAGAAGAAAACCGCTTTCACTATGCCTTGGGGAACGTTCATGTACGCCAGGATGCCGTTTGGCCTGATGAACGCAGGGGCCACATTCCAAAGGGCGATGGATATCGCATTTGTGGGAGACACGTTTGTAGTAGTTTATTTAGATGATGTCACAATTTTTTCGAATTCTGATGAGGAGCATTTACAGCATTTACAGAAAGCCTTCATGAAGTGCCGAAAATTTGGATTATCACTGAATCCAAAGAAGTCTTTATTTGCCCTGGAGGAGGGTAAATTACTAGGCCACATTGTTTCAAAAGAAGGAGTGAAGATTGATTCAGCCAGAGTTGAAGCCATTCAGACAATCCCTCTGCCACGAAGTAAAAAGGATATTCAGCGTTTCCTCGGAAAAATTAATTTCCTAAGACGGTTTGTCCCAAATTATGCTGAAATCGTTAAAAAGATTACTGACATGTTAAAAAAGAATGCTGAGGTAAGGTGGGACAAGGAGGCGAGGGAATATTTTCAGAGAATCAAAGAGGCTCTAAAAGAAGCCCCTGTTCTGGTCAGTCCAGACTATTTGAAACCATTTCAAATTTTTTCATTTGCTTCTCCCTCAACTATTGCAGCCGTTTTACTACAGAGAAATGAAGAAAAGCAGGAACAGCCAGTTGCATATTTCAGTAAAGTTCTCCGAGATGCAGAATTGAATTATAACATATTGGAGAAACAGGTGTATGCTCTGGTAAAGGCACTGAAAGCTTTCAGAACTTATGTTCTTCACTCTCAGATTTTAGCATACGTTCCCAACTCAGCTGTGAAGGATGTGCTAGTACAAAGCGATGTGGAAGGTAAGAGAGGAAAATGGATCGCTAAAATTCAAGAGTATGATTTGGATGTGAAACCAACCAAGCTGGTTAAAGGATTGGGATTAGCCAAATTACTGACAGAATCCAACTTCCGGGCTTTGGGAATCAGTTTGTTGGCTCCTATAGAAGAAGCAAATGAAGAAACGCGTGATAATCAGTCAAAGACAGCAGTTAAGTATAAATTTCTCTGTTCAGAATGGTATAAGGATATTGTACATTATCTGTGCTTTCTGTCATGTCCCCCTTCCATTAATAGAGCAAAATACAGAGCCCTGAAACTTAAGGCTCAGCCTTATGTTATAATCGAAGCAAAATTATATTGGAAGGATCCAGCTGGTATGTTGTTGTTGTGTCTTACAGAGGAGGAAATTTCAGAAGTGATAAAAGAGTATCATGAATGCTTGTGTGGAGGGCATTACAGCTGGAAGGTAACTGCTCACAAAATATTCAAATCGGGTTTCTATTGGCCGACTGTGTTTTCAGATGTTTACAAGACAGTCAGAAGCTGTCAAAAATGCCAATTATTTGCAGAGAAGAAAAAGTTGGCTCCGCTACCTCTTCTCCCTGTTTTCGTTGAAGAGCCCTTTAGACAATGGGGATTGGATTTCATCGGAGAAATCAATCCACCATCCAGTGGGCAGTTTAAATGGATTCTTACTGCTACGGATTATTTTACAAAGTGGGTGGAGGCAATTCCCACCAGGAAAGCAAATGATTTGGTAGTAATGAAGTTTTTGGAGGAGAATATTTTTAGCAGGTTTGGATGCCCAGTGAAGATTGTGACAGATAATGCTCAGGTTTTCAGTTCACTCAGGTTTATTAATTTTTACCAAACTTATAATGTGACATTGTCTCACTCTACAGCTTACCATCCGCAGGGCAATGGATTAGCAGAATCCTCCAACAAAACATTGGTTAGAATTTTGAAGAAAACAATCAGTGAGAATCAAAAGAATTGGGACACGAAGTTAGTTTTTGCCTTATGGGCAACAAGAATGACTACAAGAAGGTCTACTGGCAAGTCACCTTATGAGCTCATGTACGGCACTCAAGCTTTATTCCCCACACAATTGATAAAACCTATGATTTCTTTTCTCCAAGATGCCCAAGCAGAACCAAATGCCATGATACGAAGAATGAACAATGTGATGGAACTAAGTGAAAGCAGAAATCAAGTTCGGGACCGTTTGCTCACTTATCAGCAAAAGATGAAGGCAGCATTTGATAGAAAAGCAAAGGAAGTTTTGTTTCAGGAAGGAGATTTAGTTTTGAGATGGGATACACGAAGGGAAGATAAAGGCAAACACGGCAAATTTGACCCCTTGTGGTATGGCCCATTCAAAATTAATGAAGTCAGAGGAAATAATACGTTCGTGTTGGAAAATATGGAAGGAGAAATGCTGGATATGCCTGTGAATGGGCAATATCTCAAGCATTATTTCCGACATTAAGCAGTTGCTGGTTCATCATTGTATATATCCGGAGTGTTCATTGTACATTTTCCATCAAGCAATTTTTGACTCCATGCCCGAAGTGAAGGCACTAATCTGCAGGTTCTTAGTGTTTCGTGGTAAAAACACTATCCCCAGGTGGAGCCAGATGTTGTGGATCATTCTATCCGCATATCCTTTTTATGTTAAGTTTTGAAATTTTGGAAAAAGAAAAAATGTTTTTGAAAAAATATTTCTAAAGATCCGAAATATGCTATAGTATAAGCTTTTATACTTTAGTATAGGAGAAATACGAAGAAGTAATACATTTTTCATTTTGATTTATGGAGCGACAAACATTAGTTTGTTATATATTTTATTAATCGTAAAGTTCGAGCGATTTCTGGAGCGGAAGTCGTGATCGCGTGCAGAAGCTGTTGGATGAGCAACTGCGGGGGGTCAACTTGCTCGCCGGTTATCAAAACCCGACCCCCCGCAGTTGACTAGTCAGATCTACGAAAATCGTTGATCAACGGCTCCGATGGATTGCGGGGGGTATTGGTTGAAGGTCTCGGCCGTACTCACGGACCCCCCGCATTACGTCATTCTCCGAAGTGTCAAACAGTTGGCAAACTCGCCTACGTGTCATCCCACGTCCCCTTCGCATTAATTGCGGTTTGCATTGTTAGAAAGTCGAGTTTAATGTTCCATTGCGGTTTATTTGTGATTGTTGTTCTGTTTCAAACCTCGTCCCGCCACCTTCGCACCGAATTGCTTTCAAAATTTTCGTCAGCCATGGCCAAACGAGCGTCTGTGTCTGGTTTGTCTAATCTGAGCCCTCTCCTAGATAGTGAGAAAGACGTCCGCGATACTGTTTCCTCTGTCAATCACCCTCGCTTGCATTATCAAGTGACCTTGAACACTGACCAGTCACCTGTGTTTTCCGCTATGCAGAGTTCTGGAGTGCTGTTCGCCTGCATCCCTAAGACCCATGTTTTTCCTGAATTCATCTTCTGGTTGGTCTCGTCCATGTATCCTGGTAAATGTTATGTCATGAAATCTCAGGGAGAAAGTGTTTTGCAGGTTTCAGCTCAATTAATGCGTCAGGCATTATGCTTCCCAGAGAATGATTCTCCTTTGCAATTCTCAGAAGATTCGCTGGTTCAATACTTCGAGGAGCTCTCAATTGAAGAATTTAACCGCTGCATGTCATTTTTGGTATCGAGTCCGGAGAAAACCCAGTTTGGATCAGGAAAGTTTGGTTTGGATGCATTTAATGTTCAATACAGGTCAATTCTCAGCTGTATTATGGAGATTCTGGGGAGAGAAGATGATTGCGAAGTTGACAAAGCAGTTCTGGGAATGTTTACTCTCATGATGAAACCAAGAGTGGTGTTAGATATTCCATCCTTTTGGCAAGAAGTGGTGAATTCTCAGTTGCTTTCTTTCCCACTGACAGGTTATTTCAGATTTCCCTCATTAATAGTTTACTTGTTTTTATACCAGAATGTGGAAGAATTCATGGGTATTGGTTTGAACATAATGGATAGCAACAAAAATAAACAGTCAGTTCTACTTTGGACTGATTTGATCAGAAGAGAAGAGAATGAAGCTGGTTTATTTGAATTTGTGGAACACTTTATGACCACCGCTTATAAAATTCTCAATGGAACTCGGCCTCCCTGTTTCTTGCCAAAGGCCCAGGAGTTCTTGCAATTAGGACCTAATTGTAGATATGGAGACTGGTTTGTTTTTGAGGACTATTCTGAAATAAGGCTATATGGAGTAGGTGTTGAGCCTTATAGGCTTCCAACATTTGTTCCCATGAGACTGTTTGCTTTGGAATTTATAAGGCAAAGTCTCAATGTGGATCAAGTTCATTTTCTTCCGATGAAGAAAGGATTAATGTACAAGTTGCCCATGAGTGTAGGCCCTTTTGTTGTTAACACAAGGCAAGCTTATGAGGAGGTATCCAGGATATTGGAAGGAACACAATTATTATTGAGAGAGAAATGGGCCTATGACCCACATGGAATTATTTCACAAAGAAGAGTCGAGAATGGGTATGCTGCTTTTACTCATGTGAGTAAACCGGATTTAGAAAAGTTGGCTAATCCAGGAGGGCCAAGTTCATCACGGATTAGTATTCAAACACCTGTAATATTAGAAAAGATGGGCAAGAGAGGGAGAGATGATGTTATTGAGATCAAGGAGGATGAACCCCGAGAGGAGAAAAGGACTAAATTAGCAGAAGATCACTCCTCCAATTCACCTGGTTTTACTCTCCAGGTCAGTGATGAACAGGGTGCTTCATCTCCTAGCAGGCCAGAACTTCATTTGGAGAAGGCTCCCTCCATGAAGCAGGTGTTCTCCCAAATTGAAGAAAAGAACCAAAGAATAAAGGCTAATATCGAGACGCAAGCAGAACATAATATATCTGCTGACCAAACAAGACTTTCGACTGTAATGGATTTGGAGAAAGATCAGTTTAAAATGGCGTTGTCGCATCCGACAGGAATGTCTCTGGGACCCTCAGGCAGTTTTAAGGAGTTGAATATAGTCATGGATGTGAAAAAGATCCCCTTGTGGGACAAGATGAATCTCCACATGCAAACAGGTCAGTTAATTGTTAATGATTTAGGCAAGACTCATGCTACATCAGTCAAGACAGAGAATATGCTTGCTAAGGTTGTCAAACAGTGCAAGATGGAGAAAGCCAATGCCAGAGCGTTGACTACTCAAAATGAAGAACTGAAGAAAATCATAATGAAAATTGGCGTCGATCCAAACGATAAAAGCGCAATGCACAAACTAATGAAGGGCGCAGAAGCATAAATATCTTCATTAAGGAAGAAGCTGAAATTGCCAGCTGCAGATCATTCGTTGGCAGCTGAAGTAGCAGAGGTAGAAAAGGAAAAAGAGGAGCTACGATAACAATTGATAAAGAAGGACGAGGAGCTTGATAAGGTAAAGCAAACTGCTATAACCTTACAAAATCAAATCCAGAACCATACTTGTACTTTTGATTTTTCTGCAGGTGAAGCTGACCCACAAGCCCAGGTTGTTCAGCTGAACACAGAATTAAAAATGGCAGAGAGAGATTGCAAACAGGCCCAGTCTGAATTGGACACAGCTCTTAGATTGATGCAGGGATGGGAAGGAAAGGCGAATGAAAACGAGCAGAAGCTACGAACAGTTGAAGAAGAAATCAAAGAACTCAAGGATAAATTGAAGGGAAATATTTCCCTTATCAAAGCCAAGGACCTCATCTGGAATGAGATCATTTCTGAAATGCAAGCAAAATGGGACTCCATAAAAGTAATTGCCAGAGAGAAGAACATTGTTGCAGATCACGAAAAAGAGTTGTTATCGGATAAGCAAGCCGCTATCAAAAGATCAAATTGGGCCAAGAAATTCATGAATTTTATTAATGCCAAAACAGATGAAGAGTTGCAAGATATGGAGATACAGGATCGGTATTTCTATGCCGAAGAAGTAAACAAAATGATCATTAAAAATGACCTTCTGAAGGCATCAGAGAAGCGGCTATAGGTAATTAAAGAGATGGTTAAGAAATTTGATATTTCGTTTGATAAGCTGATAAGAACCGGTTTGCCCTCATGCTGGAAGGAGGGAGGTGAGTTTATGTCCTGGAAGTTTTATGAGGATCAATTGGTATTTGCAAAAAGCAGAGCAGATGGCCGACATGAGAAGACACAGATACTGAAGGGAGAAACAGTATTCAATTTCTTACAAAGACATTTCCTTCTACTGTGGATGGTGAAAACATTGTTCACAAGTAACCTCACTCACAGTCATATTGTTGCCTTCACGGTAGAATATCATCGTTATAAAAATGCTCCAATAACTCAGGATAAGCTCTGGAAGGAATGTAAGAAATTTTCTATTGACACAGAAAAAGGATTTCCAGCTAAGCAGCCACAAGTAGCCGTTCAGCCGCAAGTAATCATTGAGTCAGCTGCTATTTCAGGAACATCAGTTCCGTTAGATTAGGAGTTATCATCTTTTATTTTAACTGAAGTTATGCAAATGTAATGAAATGTTTCCAAGGCATGTGCCTCCATCACAAAGAGTAGTTAAGCAGTTATAGGTTAGTTAGAATCAGTTTTATAACTAAAAACCATTTTGGTTTAGATTGTATTTAAGGACATCTTATGGAAGAAAGAAGGTTCCGAGTTTTGAACCTTTGAAGGCTAATTTTGTACTGAGCAATATTAAATGAATGAAAAAGTTTTGCAAGTTTCCAATATTCCATCTGTGTTGAAGAGTTTTCTCAGTTTTCATTTCATCTCCATATCTGTGAATAAAGTAGAGTGATTAGAGCTGCAGGTTTCTTGATATTTATATATCTAAGAATTAAACATCCTTAATGGGCGCTCCTCTCCTTTAGCTTATATGTTTTTTCAGTTCTTCAGGATTTTATGATGGCAGTTTCTGTTTTAAGCAGCATGACAAGTTAAAATCCTTTTCTTTCTTCGTCTTCCATTCATTCACTTCAATATATAAGGAATATGGCATTGCAGAGCTAATAAAGATTTGATATTTGGGAAATATATTACTAACGTTTGAAGGGTTAAGAAATAGAGACACATATATACATTTTGTGACATAATATTTAATGTCTTGAGCACGGATTCTTGTACACAGCCAAGAATTGTTTCTCAAGGAACAACAAGCCCCATGCCCATCTCAAATTCTCTTGCAAGGTCCTCTTTGTAAGACTTGATGAGCTGCTCATCACTTGTCAGTATCAAATCATCGACATAAAGTACAATAATCAAAATCTTACCTTCTACCACAATATGATAAAGGTTCACATCTGATTCACTCTTGGTGAAGCCCAACCCGGTGAAATAACTATCGATCCTGGTGTACTAAGCACGGGGTGCTTGCTTCAACCCATGCAGTGCTCTCTTGAGTCTACACACATGTGACTCCTTGTCTAAGGTCTAAAAAAATTATGGCTGCTCAATGTACACCTCTTCCTCAATCACCCCATTGATTAAGGTTGTATTTACATCGATCTGATGTATCTTCCATCCCATCTTTTCTGAGAGTGCAAGGATGGACCTGATTGATGAGTACCTTACAACTAGTGCAAAAGTCTCATCATAATCAATCCCCTCCACCTGAGAGAACCCTCTCGCAACGAACCTTTCCTTGTGCTTCTCCACACTCCCATCTGCTGCCTGATTCACCTTGTAGATCCACCTAGATCCTAACACTGACTTCCCCTCTGGTCTTGGGATAACTTCCCGTGCACTATTTCTGATAATGGAGTCATACTCCTCAACCATGGCATCAACCCAAAATGGTTGTTGCAATGCTTACCCGAAAGAGGATGGTTCTATCTCTATACCTTCGCTCATAAGAGCCATGTATCCAATGTACTGCTCTAGGGACCATATCTGCCTACACTGTGATGTGGTTGCTCCCACATTCTATCTCACATCTAGAAACAATATGTTAGCCTCTCTGGTGTGCTTCCTTCCGTCTCAGGATGTATTTTCATGAGTGGGTGCATCCATTCTTTACACCTTTGCTTGTGGTTGCTCCACATCTCGAGGTTCTGCTTTTGGAGCCAAGAGCTCCTCAACTACATGCAAATGAAGGTCCCTCTCAAGGGAAATTCACATGGATTTCTCTTCATCGAATTTCACATCTCTTCTGACCACTATCATCCTATGTGCTTTCAAGTACACCCGATATTTGTGAGGTGTATCGATGTACCCCATAAATATCCCCACCTTAGTTGTTGGCTCTAGCTTCTTCCTGACATCTTTGGTCACATGGAAATAAACAAGATGAACCAAAAATTTTAAAATGCGATACATCCGGTCTCTTACATGAAAAAGCTTCCTTTGGTGTACTCATCCCAAGTATCTGATGAGGACTTTTGTTCTGCACAAATACTACTGTATTGCGTGCCTCTACCCATAGATGCAACGGTAGGCCCTAATCATGAAACATATTTCATGCTGCTCCCACAATATTTATGTTCTTCCTTTCTGCAACCCCATTCTGCTATGGGCTATGAGGTGCCATCAATTCTCTTTGAATTCCTTCTGAGGCACATTAGTTGTTGAATTCGTTACAGACATATTCTCCACCATTGTCACTCCTTAGAGCCTTCACCTTCTTTCGTGTATCTTTCTCGAAAAGTGCCTTGAACTCATAAAACATGGAGAACATTTGATCTTTCTTCTGCATGAAGAAAATTCAACACTTTTGTGAAAAATCATCTACAAAAGTCACATAATACCCGTGTTTGATGTCGAAGCCGTCAAGAATGGTACACACAAATTTGAGTGAACTCTCTCAAGGATCTCCTTTTGTCGGCTTTCCTTATCTTAAAAGGTGGATTTGGTATACTTCCCAAATGTAGACCCTTTGCATGTATCTCTCTGCTCAAGTGCACCCTTTGGAAGTCCCGTAGAAATAAGCTGCATGATCTTCAAAGCGCCATGGTGTAGATGGCCCAATCTCATGTGTCATAACTCACCGATGTCTCGACTCTCCACCTTCTCTACTTTCGTGCTCAAGGAAGCACAATCTTCTACATCCAATTTGTAGAGGTTCTTTACTCGAACCTCAATATTTTTCACCTATCTTGTGGCTTTGTAACAAAGGAACGCCTTTCCTTAACTGAATATCACATCATATCCATGGTCTTCCAACATGGCAACAAAAACTAAATTCTTCTTTAAACCAAGAACATATATCACATATTTTAATGTGAGAGTATTACCTGACTCCCTCTAAAAGGTAACTATACCTACACCGGTAGCACTATACCTCGCGTCATCTCCCATCTCGATGTGCATCTGGATATCCTTCTCCTCCAAGCTACTGAATAGTTCTTTATTATTGATCATATGGAATGAAGCTCCAATATATAAGTACCAAACATAACCCATCACTGATGACAGCATGCATGTGATGAGGGTGAAATCCAACTCGAACTGTGAAGCAAGTGCTTCACCTGTCGCTCCTCTTAAGGTCTCTTGTTGGTATTATTGTGTGGACATTTTGTAGCAGAGTGTCCAAGGTCATGACAAGGAATTTTTTTTACCTTTGACAAGTCTCTCTTCTTTCCTTCCTAACCAGACTCCGATTTGGAATGGAATTCCTTCCTTGCCCCTTTCTTTTCCTTTCCATCCAAGGCACAGTTCTCCTCATCATTAGTCTTTGATGAGGATCCATCTCTAGTGTTCCGTCGAATCTCTTCTTTTACCAAGTTGGATCATAATCACTCCCACTTTGGTAGCTTCTCCCTCCCATTCACTGAGTCCTGGTAGCTATGCCAGCTCTTGGGAAGGCCTAGAAGTGCTAGGCTAACCAAATAATCCTGTGAAAATGTTACCCAAACACTTATAAGCTCATCTCGAAATTGAGTGAACTTCGTCAACTATTTTGGAATCATGTTGCCCTTCTCCATCTTGATATTTTTGAGCTCTTCCTTTAGCACCAGCTTCCTATGGTTGTTCTTATTCTTAAACAGATTTGTTAAGGCCTTCTACATAGCATATGGAGTCGCCTTTCCATAGAGGTTCGAGACAATATGATCTCAAACTCCTTATAACAATATCCTTCTCGACTTTTCTACATTCTTCTTCCATGCATCAAGAAGTTGAGCATCTACTGTTGCGGGCTGGGGAATATCACTTTCTATGAATTACTTCAGTCTGTTTTCCTCTAGCACTGCCTCCATCCTATCCTTCCATGCTATATAATTCGAATTTCTATCAAGGGAATATTCGAGTCTCAAGCCAGTGAAATACATCTTGATCTACTGTTGGTCCTGAAAAATAAATCTACAAATTTGATGAACCTATTCAAAACAAACTATGGTTCTTTTCTTCTATTGTGATTCTTGCTCTGATACAATGTATAAATATCTAAATATATTATACTGATCTTGTAATGTACCAAAACAAAATATTGAATCAATCTACCAATTGTAGAAGCTAATATTGATCACAAAATCACATAACAAGAAAAAGAAATCAACAATCACACAACACAAGATGTATCTCGGGAAAGAAACTGCTCAAAACCCCTCTATCTGTATATTACATAAATTCAAGATCATGAAACAATACAATGATATTTCCCTTCCTGAGAAACCTCTACACTTTGTTGATTGTCTCACTCTGATCTAGGTAAAATCAGTCCAATACTTAACCAATTCTCTGCCTCTATCTAACTAGCCCTAATTACGTATTCTTGGAGGAATTGTGGCCCTATTAAAAATGAAATTCCCATGAATTTATTGCACAATTACTTGAAGGCATCTTAATGACCTCATGCATATCCTGTACAATTTTCTAATTATGCAATTGATAGTTATCTTCCGTTTAACCCCAATCTCAACTGGGCCTTCCTTAGAACTAACATGAAACAACTATTTATAGTGAATTATTAGTTAATTTATTGACCGCTATTTGTGAATTAAATCATATTTAATTCATTGGACCTATCACTAGCTCATCTCATAGTTAGAACTAGTTAAACTAATTTTAACTCAAATAATTGAGTTAACTAATTACAACTCACAAATAACTATAACAAGACCCCCTAAAACTTAGAGTTGACTCTACATGCCTCCAGTTTGACCTCCAACTCGAATTAACTGATCTAACTAAGTCTTCCTAGCTCGGTTAACACTTACAAGCTGTTATGTTATGGAATTAAAATTTTACTTCTAATTTAATTAAGGAAAAATTAAATGAGAAGCTACCCTGGGGTGCCATTTCTTGGTGCCATTTTAACATATTTAGATAAAAAAAAATTGGTATGTGATTTCTATTATATAAAATGTTGCAAATATCATGGTTCATTGCCTCATCGGATGCTGTAGAATTCCTCATGAGAGGAGGAAGTAATTTGGTGCATGGGTGCGTGAAGTTCCTTAGTTAATATGATATAACATGCGATTTCATTTATCTAGGTTTAACATAACTGCTTGTTATTTACCATTAATAAGAGCATATGGTGGATGTACACACCTGTATAATGTTGCATTGTATTGAGGTTTATAGAGGAAGTATGTTATGGGAGTATCTTAATGAAATGTTGTATGCACGAGTGTTTTCATGGTTATCATGGATTTGGAGGCCTCTATGGTTGTTTTTAGGGGCTTGGAGATCTTTGTGTTTGCTCATACTTTCTTGTGTGTAGATCTATTTACATGGTTGAATATTAATGTTTCTTGATTTTATATGCAACTGTGACTAGTAGCATGAATTCATACAACTAATTGTTATTACCAATATTTTTTAACGTGCTTATGAAATGAAAGGCTCACTATCTTGCTTAATATTGCAATGTATCTTGTGTGTGCTATATATGACAGAACATATGTAAATGAAAGGTTATTATAACCAAGTTTACATATTAGTAGCAACTATGGTTTAACTAGTTTCATTCTCATCATGGGTATGCTATGAGCCACCCCCATACCTAAGGACAACTTGATAAAGCCTCAAGAACACTTGGTGTCCCTAAGTATGTGCATGGCTTGCACAAGCTTGCATTTTGGTTATATGAACCTTGAATTATTTATGTGAAAGAACTATTGTTTTGGCGAAGTTTGGGTGGATGTCGGACATGGAAATCCTCATTAATCAACGTGAAAATACACGTTGTATCGCACCTACCTCATCGAGGTGTATGCCAATTTGTTATACCTTTTTTTCAATTTCAACATTTCCTCTTGCAGGTTCTGGAGGTCCTAATCAAAATTTTAATGATAATTGCTCCTAAACATTATCCCAGCTAACTTCAAACTCTAGTCGATGATAGTGCTTTGTTGAGGTAGTGATTTACACAAAATGGAAAGTAATTTAGCTCCAAGCTCTGAACCTACGACAACCCTGCCAACTTGTGGCACATAAATTAGAGCTTCTCTATTGCTTCCACACTCATCACTACTATAAATTCTAAGATTGATGACCACTTATAACAACAAATCCCCCAAATTGTAAAACTTTCCTTAAAATGTGGGCAAATTTCCAAATTTGTCTATCTAATTAAAAAGGACAAAGCACATCCTAACATGAAAGGGTGTCAAAATATGTTTTTATTGATCTCATACATCTACTCCCGCATATTTCCATCATTGCCATATACATCCATAGATCCATAGTCGTCGTTGTGGTTGATTCTCGTTTCATAATGTCAACTCCTCACAATGATGTGTGAATCAACATTAAACAAAATTTCATCACTTGTTCTCTAGTCCATCGAGTTTCAACATGGGAAAAGATTTTATAAGCCTTTTGAACATAATCCATAGCGAGTGGAGGCACTGAGAGTGAATGCTATCTATCTGCATTGATGGGAGGGACCATCAAATTCACCTTAAGGAAAATTAAAGTAGCCAGTATGACTCTGCACATGACTATGTTGTCACCCTCCATAGGCACACACAAAGAATGGAATTGTCGTGTTGTCAAACCTTTGTGCATGAAACAACCACATGGTTCAACATGACATAAGCCATGTTGAGGCCCCATCTATGCTAATTAGATAACTTCATATCAAAATCTTGTTTAATTAGGGGATTGGGAGATAATCCCTCATTCCATTAATACTAATGATAAAGGGGTCTAAGGATGAGCCTTGATTAGCCAAAGAGTTCGCTATTCGATTATTTGAATGAAGAACATGATAATATACCTCTTGAACTGCCACTTATTTGGTAAGAAAGTAATTCTTTTGAAAATGTTTCTAAGTTTGTAATCCATAGGGAAGGAACCTAAAAAAAGTTGGCATATTATTCATGAATCCCCCACTATAATCAACTACTTCTGAAAATTAAGAGCAAAGGCTTGAATCAACCCTTGAAAGAGGCAATGTGCTTCTTCCTAGTTATTAGTGACCTACACTAAACCCTAGGAAAATGAAAGTTCAACTTGTCTACCTAAATATTTGTCTACCCCACCTCATACTTCTACTACCCTTAAAATCTTAATTTATCAAAAATTAAGAAAGATCAAATTTCTTAATATATAAATTTTTTAATAATTTAATTTCATAATATATATTAAAAAATTAATCCTCTCAATATTTAATAATAAATTTATCTTTTAATTTTTAATTGAACTTTGTATTCATCTATGATAATTCCTTTTCTAGGTTCAACCATGCTTATAAATTAAATTTATAATTTTTTTTATTAATCACTTATCTTTGAAACTCAAGTCTACTACATCTTGAGACTCTCACCGCAATAATTAAAGTAAAATTAATAAATGAAGAGAATAGCTTTTCCGCATAGAACTCTTTTAGTGTTGGGAAAGAAGATACCTTTTGGGTATCAAACATTTGATAGTTATTATCTTATTCATTATTTTAAGAAAAACATAAAAAAGCCAATACGCGAAAAGAGCAAAAGGAAAGTCACAGGGTAATCAAAGGGATGTGCTTGATTGCATATAGCAACAAGAACATCCAGCATCAGCTTTGTTGGAACTCACAATGGAGTTAACGGTGGCCAGCTAGAAGACAGGATTGTCGTTAAGGAAAAAAACCATTAAATTAAATAAGGACATCACATGGGTTACAATATATAAGAGAAAATGTCAAATGCCGTCATTTTCCAGGGAGTGGACTTGTCAGAGGGAGGGCATTCGAATTTAATACACGGTGCAAACTCATAATCGCAATAGTATTCTATCTCCATTTCGAGGATCCGATTTACGCGTACAAAGACTCACTTTCCGATCGATGCGTGCAAAGATTCACATGCCGAAGAAGTAGCGACTTGTGGGATAGAGGCTCAAAACTCATGCAGTCGCAAAACTAAGGTTTACCTTCAAGGAAAGAACAGGTAGCCAAATTTAGCGTGTCGTTGGGTATTTTAGATGAGATATGAATTTCACTAAAATTCTTCCACTGAATTTAAATGGGGAAGCATTAGCCTGAAGAACTTATTTAGAATGTAGTAGTTAGGTGGAAGAGTTGATTTTGTTTTGATTCGCTAGGCGGTGGCTGCGTGTAAAATCGCAAGCTAGCCCGTGAAGGAGGGCCTGTGCACACAGATAAAGTAAAAATACGCACCGCCTCTGATACTTGCAAGCAAAGGTCTCCATCCTACAATAAAGCTTAGCAATTCAACTTAAAAAAAATTGTCTTCAGTATAGGCCGGTTCCTGAGAAGCGTCTTTAAAACACAGGTGGTTGAAAGGAGAAAACATGTAGACAACAGCTACGGCCAGAATGCCGTTTGCTAAAGGAACTAAAATCTTTGGAAAGTCGCGATCTTTCGTCAAGTTTTCAACGTTTGTCTTTCTATGCAGTAGAAAGCAAAGCTCGCTTCGACGAAGACAGGGACACCACAACAATAATGCTGACGCAAATGCCAACAATATGCATAAACAAAGCTAACGGAAGCAGCGAAACTGTTTAAATTCGCTAAGCTTTTGAAAAAAAATCCAAAATATAATTAAAGACCTGAAACAGAAAGATGCAGTCTGCAAACATAATGTACAAGAACGCACATTAATAGTTATTCGTCTGTTCAGCCCAGCTTAAAGCTGCTCAATTTTTTTTGCTTAGTATTATCACTCCACCTTAAATCTGGATAAAATAGTTACTATTATTGTTACTCCACTTTAAAGCTTCAGCTCGTATCATCGGTTCAAGCTAAAATTTGCAGAAATTGTTCAAATCTAGGGAAAAAAAGCATGACTTTGCGAAGTAAACTATGAAAATAAGGAAAATGCAACAGCTACCTGGAAATTTAGATGATCTGAAGATAAGTCGAGCATTGTCCCTCAGCAGTACCTCGAAGTATTGCTGTACATAAAAATGACTTCTTTAGCATTGCAAGTATTATCACTCCACCTTAAAGCTGCATACAACAAAATATTTACTGTTATTAGCATTTCACCTTAAAGCTGCAAAAAATATTTACTATTATTATCGCTCCACCTTAAAGCTATATTGCTCGTATCATCGCTTCAAGTTAGAATCGAAGAATCTGTTCAAATTGCAAGCAAAAAAGTACATCTTTGCAAAACAAACCATGGAAATAAAGAAAATACAACAGATACCTGGAAATTTAGATGATCCGAAGACGAGTCGTATTGCTGTACATAGAAATGACTTCTTTATCTGTACATAGAAATGACTTCTTTATTAGCATTGACGGTCAGGGAGCTGAACTGTGAGAAATCCCGGTGCAAAATCAAAATTAAGCTCTTTCCCTAGCCAAATTTCTGCGGCTGATTTCAAAATCACACCAAATTTAAGTTCAAAATCAGATAAGAATATCTTACCTGAAGCCACCTGTACACAGAAATCGGAGACTGCTCCGCTCTCTTCCCCTCCTATGAGAAGAAGCCTCTGTTTTCCGTAAATCTGTCGAAAATTCTCCGTATTCTGAGCTTCTGGGAACCCGTAAACAGTCTGAAAGTAATTATTTTGTCATTCTGTCATTCATGCCGAAAACATTTCGAGAAAATCCCGATACCGCACGCGATCTCTTCCACGAAATTTCTGCTACAGAAATCTGAAATTTGTCAGTCTTCTAGCATTCACGCTTCTAGTGCAACGTATCTGATAAAAATTCCCAACATCTTAAAATTGCGCTGTATATTGATGTCATGTCATTTTAACATCAAAGATCCAGTGACAAGCACTTTATGTCAACTTAGAATTATATTATCATTATGGGGGCCGAGTGAGAGGACAAAAGGGACACACACATCATACAGAATCAACATTTAAATAAGCCTTCTTTACAAAATTTATTATGTGGCCCTCCCATGTTCATACGATAGCCTTGCAATATTTACATTTGTGTCCCTTGCACACCTAGCCCCACGGGTTTCAAAATTCAAAATTGCGCTTCCTGATCACGCAACACTAGAGACAAACTTTGAACTTAGTGGAGGAATAGACACAATAAATGAATAATTTTTTATACTTTTGTTACTTTCCTCGAGAACAATGTCTCTAATTAGTGTAAGATTAAAATAAAGTTAGTGGGAGGTCTATATTTTTCGTGCTTTTGCAACTTTACTCGAAACCCAATGTCCCCATTAGTTGTAAGACCAATAAAGCTAGCTTATAATTCGATACTATGAATCATTAAATTAGTTGATGAGAAGACTGAAAAAAAAGAGTAAACAGAAATTTGAGTGTGCTAAAATTAAATAGGAAAATGAATTTCAATTAAAGCCTTGAAATATTTGGAAATATTGGTTATTAAATGCATTTTTAAAAGTTAATAAAATTCATATACAATTTTTTTTTTTAATAAATTCTTAATTTTGTTTTTTTTTATAGATACATTTGTATATACATTTTATCTATTTTATTAGAGTGGGGAGATCCAATTATTCCTTCGAATCATTTGGAATAATTCTAATTAATAAATTAGAAAAAATAATAATTATTTCTAATCAAATTTTAATTGTATTAAAAATTTAATTTTAAAAGATATTTAAATTTTATATATATTTTTTTCTTTCTTATATAAATAATATTTTTATAAATATAAAGTTTATATGTAAAAACAATCACTTTGAAATGTTAATTAGTAAATGATGATAAGGGTTCAATTGTGTTGGAAATATACTTTCTTCACGATATTTAAGGGATGTTTTTATTCACAAACATGATCTATAGATAAATATATATTTGGTTTTTTTAAAAATGATGTTTAAAATAATTCTAACAATCTAGCCTTTTCATAATATTCAAGGAATATTTCTATTCACAAACATGATTTATTTATAAATATATATTTAATTTTAAAAAAAATATGTTTAAAAAAATTCTAATTTCCGTTATTTTCACTTTTGAAAACCTTTATTGTGGAGAGGTTATGAGATTTGGTAATAAAGTATATTATGATGAGGGTTTCTTAACAAATAGTATAAAGATATTAAGTTTATAAAAAAATTATACCAGTATGTAAAAAATAAAAATAATAAAAATATATATTAAAACATATTTTCTGTAATATTTTGTATTAAAAAAATAAATAGATGTATTGGAAATATTTAGATTAAGATGTCTTAACAAATAATATGGAAATATATTGAGTTTATAAAAAAATATACATAACAAATAAGATAAAAATACATTAAGTGTAATTTTATTTTAATAGTTTTTTGGGTGTTTTTAATTATAGAAGTATTTATTTTTTGTATTGTTGTATGATTAGTATAGATTCATTTTCATTTTCAATTTGATCAAGCATCCATAGAGATCAAATTTCTCAAGATGCAAATTTTTTTTTGAATAAGAAACTTAAGAAAATATTTGCACCTAAGAGATTTGATTCCTTTGAGCTCTTGGTAAATCTAGAGTTAAGATGGATCTATGTTAATTTGAAAAAAACTATTAATAAGTCTTAATTACAAGAATTTTTTTATTCACTAGTTTTATATGATATATACATAATTGACATTGAAACAATTTATTTATGATTATATTCTCCATATTAAAATATTAATATATGTTCCTTCATACGAGAAAGTAGAAAACATATATTCATAGGATACAATCACATATAAATTATTTTTGTTATTAATATTTTTTATAATGTTATATGTCAACTCCATATTAAATATTGAAGTAATTATAAATATCTCTTGTACCTTGAATTTAGAAAGAACCTATGTAATAATAAATTTCTAGTTCTCTCTCTTTATATATTTAATGTTAAAATCTTTTACTCAACATGCATATTTAAATATTTGATTTATAATCCATATTTTTAGTTATTAATATTTTAAAAATTTTATATATCATATAAATTACACATCTCCTTCATAATGAAAATTGTATATATATATAAAATTTATTTTCTGTATGAAGTTGATATAAAATTATGTTATTTAATATAGACATTGAAATATCTTATTTATTGTTGACATATATATATATATATATATATATATGAACTAAAAATAATGAATTATACATCATATGATATCAATAATATTATTTTTATAGTGTATTTGTCAACTTTATATTAAGTAATGAAGAAATTACATCTCAATATATATATTTTTTAATTACTTTATCTCTATATATAAATTTAATATAAAACTAAGGTGGAAACTGAAGTATTTTGTTTGTGACCAATATTGATATTTTTTGTTATTACTATTTTTTTATTTGTTAATGTAAATATTATTTTATTATTGTTAAATGCACTTCATCTCATTATGTGTATAAAATGTCTTTCCATACAATCACCCTATTGTAGATATTATTGTGTTGTTATATTCCTTAATTACTTTGATTCACAAGTAAATTTGGTTCAATTTAATTTTTTTATAAAATAGTTCGATAATTTTTTTATATGATACTTTACAAATACACCTAATATAAAAGGAAAAGTAAATAGTTAAACCTAAAAATGCATTTATTAACATGAAATAAATTCATAAAATTTAAAACATTAAAAAATTCAGAATACATTCATAAAACTTAAAATAATAAAAAAATTCCTCACTTTTATTGTGCATTTTATAATACCTATGTGATTCTCTATTATAAATACACCATTAAGTGTGTTTGTTAAAAAATCACATAGACTTAATGCACTATGTAATGTCACATACCTTTACCCGTGCCTTCATACACAATAAGCACCTCATTAAATTTAATTAAATAGTAAAATTTCCTGGCTTATTAATGTAGTACTTACTCTTTATTAAGCACCCTTTTATGTTATTTGAGTATCTATCCTTCCCATTTGTCCTCATTTCATTGGTCATCCCAAACCATTATTCTTAGTGCGCTTTCAACTTGCTTTATGTACTCATTAGAATAATAGAAATACATGTATGCCATGCTTTCCTCTACCATAGACTCCTTGGGATTTTCCATTTATCGAACAAATCCTTTCAAAATTTTCATGTACCTCTCTAAAAAGAAAATCCAACAACATGAGAGAAACTAATTCAACATCATTAACTAGGTGAATAAGAAGATGGACTTGCAATTCTATGAAAATCATTATTAATTCCTTGTCAAACATACAAATACGCTCAACTATCTTTCAATGTCACCATAGCATATTATCCATGCAAATCTTGTTTCATTTAATCCAATGTGAAAATGAAAATAATTTAGATATTGCATGCCATAGGACTTTAAGGAAGTCATGGTTCCCACAACGACACTCAAGAAAAGGATAATGACATTGCTATAAAATAAACAGAAACAAATATAATTGGCATAGGATGAATAACATATTATAACCTACATTACAGAATAAGGAACATATAACTAACATACCCACTATTAGAATATTCATATTCTTATAAGATTTCAACCTTGACAAATTTTCATCTAAAGTGGAGCAACATCATAGAATTTACCCATATAAAGAAGGCACATTCACACCCAATATAACATTCTTCACCATGTAATATGATTATTCTTCAAAAATCCATGAGACATCATGTTCTTTAAAATACCAAGAGATACCAACTCCTCCTCTACTTTATTTTCTTGGCCTATGTTTCTTTTTAGTGTTTAAAGAAATATGAACTCTCCTAATACCCAATGTGCTAATTTCTATCAATGATATGTTTATATTAAAAAAAAAAAATTATTTCGAATATATGCATGGGATCTCGTAAGTGGGCAATCTTAAAATGCAACGAGCACGGAACCTCATAAATATAGATTTCCTTTCCATATCAATTGGAATTTTATAAAGACAAGTATAAAAAATTTTCAGATAATAAAACGTAGAGCTCATAAATATAGATTTCATTTTCATTTTAATGTATTTTTCTGAAGACAACTTTCAAATTGTTTAGGACGATCAAACATAGACTCCCTATTTGAATTGAACGATTAATTATTTTCTTTCTCCTTCTTAGTGTCATATTCCCTAAGCTAATATGTTAGTGGCAATATATCAGTTCTTTGGGTTCTCTCTAGGTCACAATAGAAAGTTGATGTTTCTCTTCTATAAAAGTGCTCTTTTGGAAGGAATACCCAAAAGTACTCATACATTAGCTTAATAAGAGGTTGGATCACCTAGTGTTTATAGAATGTCACAACATTTACATTCATGATACCATTTTGTTACAAATCATGTGATGTTATGTATATGAAACACCTTAGTGTCAAAGAAGAAAAATTCACCAAACTAAGTATGTACATCAATGATGCCTTTTTGTAATAAGACTTATGAACAATTATGTATATGAAGCACATTTGCGTCAAAAAATATAGTTGCACCAAACGAAGCATGTCAAATAGCTTTATGAATATCAACGGATCAATCGATACACTCATTAGAACAAACTCCTAGTCCTAGGTAATCGTGTATGGTGTATGCACATATGTCACACAATGTAAAATACCTCTTTGTTGGGTGGGTCCTAATGCATCATCGACATGCATGCTTAATTTCATTTATCAATGGTTAGATGTAGAAATCCACTCTCTTTAGCTATATTCTACCAAGGACTATAAGAGTGAACAAAATAATTTCATTCTTCATGAAAAAATAGCGGGTCAATATTGTTGTTGATCACAACCATAGGCCAAATAGAATAGATGGTGTTTTCAAATGAATATATGTTAATTCCATCAATTAATATGCTTGATCGAAGGCTTTGTACTTAATCCTTGACATTATTAGTCCATATCCTGTATATGCTTCATGGATATTGAATTCACCATGATTCACATAACTCCTACCTCGCTTATGTGTGAGGTATGGCACCCCTGTAACATGGATAACTATTTTCAATGAAAGAGCCCTTGAATCCTTGGGATTATTTCCTTATTCCTTAATATCTTATGAGGAGGATAATGTTCCTTTCCCTTGTTGTTGTTGTTTTTGTTTTTTGTTTTTTGTTTTTAATTTCTTATGCCTATGACGTCCACCTTTTGGACACATTTCTTTATCATTGTATTTCTCTCTGTGTAGAATGCAATCATTCGAACAAGTGTGATATGCTATTTACTCAACACCCAACATTTTCAACAATTTATTTTACTTATCACAATTGTTAGGGATGTCATTGTTAATTGGAAATACCTTATCATCAAGTAATTTGCAAGTAGTGGGAAATATAATGTAGACTATCATTGAGCATGCATAAAATCACTTTTCAATATTGGTTACGTGACGGATATAATAAAATACAGGGGAATTAATGGTCAATTACCTCAGTGGTGCCAACATACCATACATTTCCTTCAAGTTGTATGGTAACATTCTTGTTCTTGGTTGGGTATAACTTAACCCATGTGGAAAGGCAGGGGCAATGAGAGTAGATTTTAACCTTTTGAGGAAGATATTGATGACATTAGCATCATCCCCTAGGCCAAATTACTAGAATATATGTATCAACATACCATCCATGGCATGGAAATCCCATAAGAAGTCTTCCATACCCACTTCCATATTATTATCTTCATCCCCAACATGTGAAAAAATAATGTTACTATAAATGTTCTAAACTAGTGACTTAGGACATAGTGGGAATTGAATAGATGGTTGATCCAACCATGCTTGGTATGCTTCCTCTTTGAGTTGTGATCATTTAACAACCTTATCTCAATTTTAGATTGTAGTGGGGTGAAACTATAGATGTTAAATATGCCACTATTTTCAAAATATTGATTGGAAAACGTTGAAAATTAAATCAGTGATATTAGTAAACACAATGCATTTGGTATGTTCAAACATTAGACCAAACATTCATTAGAAGAATGGACTTTTTGTTTTTATTTTTTCTTATTTTTCCCAATAACACACATTAAAAAAACCACATCATGAAGAAATTATTTAATTAAGCAATACATTTACATTGATTCCATTGAAAATCCAAAAATACAATTACTCAATGATATTTTTCTTATTTCCCAACATGACATCTAGAGGTAGTCCTAATGTAGGACATATTTGATGAGTTTTTGTTGGTTTATGAAAGTTATGGTTTATTAACAAATTGTCACTAAAAGACAAACTAGGTATTACATGCATAACAATAGAGTCTAGATGCCTTCCTTTTCATTAAGAACTCTTTGTCATTAGAGTGTTCCTCAAACAAACAATTTGTACTAAACAATGAGAACCTACACCTATTTATAAACTTTACAAGGTTAACATGAGTGGATGGATCCCCATCAATATAACATGTTCTTCTTGTTAATTTTTTTGGATGCATAGCCATTCATGCACATACTATACATGGAAATGTTGTGTTTTTAGTTAACAATATTCAAGTAATTAGGTTGAATATATAGAGGGCCATGAAATGGCATAAGTGATATTGATTTATTGGGAGGAATGAATACATGTAAAATGATAAATAACCCAATATTTGTAGCATCTATTTTAGACTTGAAAACCATGTAATTATTACCACAAAAGGAGAATTCTATTGTAACAGCCCTGGTTAAAAATCCAAGTAAAAATATGTAAGACCACGGTGATGTGACATGTATTCCAAGCTGAATGTTGGGAAGAACATCCTAGTGGGTGTTCATTTCAGTTATTATGGCTAAAGGAATTGGAAAAGGAAATGGAAAAGGATTTGAAAGGCATGAGGCATTAATTGGGATTCTATTTATGAAAATAATGGAAAATAGGAGAAAAGGAAGGTGAAAGGTCACAAGTTGCATGTGACGAAGAAAATGAAGGAAATAATGGAAATTGAAAAAATTAGAGTTCTCATTGATAAAAAGGATTATGAATATCAATTGGTAAGCTTTTGTTCAGTTCAGTTTTGGAGCTCTCATTTCTCTCTCTCTCTCTCATACTCTTGGAAACTTAAAGTATTCTTGGAGCACTCTTGGAGAGTGTGGATACTTGGTGATTTGGAGAAAGAAGGAAAAGGAAGAGCAGGAAAGCGTAAACAAACATCAGGATGATCAGTAGCTACAACAAGTTTGTATTGCAAGTACCGAGTTTCATGTATGTTTTTATCACTAATTTTGGCATGCATGGTGTATGAATGTGGTTTCTTAGTCATGATCTGTCATTACCATGGAGGATTTCTTGGATTGACTATGGATTTTCCTAGCCTTTCCATTTCCTGGATAGACATGGTGTTGTGGGTTTATTTCCATTGATTATTTTCTGGTTGGTTCTCATGATTCCTTTAGTTCTAGGTTTAGTTATTAGTTCCTGGAAGCCTTGGCTGGAAAAACGCTTTGCAAGCCTCACAGAGAACTATGGGTTGAGTTACTCATCCTGGAAGCCCTAGGTGGGTTGAGTTACTAGTCCGGGAGGCCTTGGTTGGAAAAAATCTCTGGAAGCCTTGTAATAGTTGGGGTTGAGTTACTAGTTATGGAAGCCCTGGTTGGAACAAACACTCTAGATCCCTGGAGCCGCTTGGATAGAGATTAATCTGTGATAGTTGTGATGTCCTACCATGAGGTGGAATCACTGGTTGAGGGTTGAGGTGGTTTGGCCTCTGGAAGCCCTGGATTGGTTTTGATTGATGTGTTTGTTGATGTCCCACATTCATGCTTGGAATATGACATAGGGGTGATTGGCTGAAGTGAGATTTGGCTCAGTCGATCTATGGTCGGGTGGAACGTGGAAGTCCCATCTCTGGTTGGTTTCTACATTCATTAATGAGAAATTCATTCCCTTGGCATTTGGTATGAAAATGTACTGGTTTATATGTGGATTTTGTTGCTGTTGTATCCATGACATTTATTTTGTTATTATGTTGGTTAAAAGCATGTATTTTGATAGTAGTGATGCATGTCTCTCTCCATATTTTTAGTTGTATGTTTGTCATTCTAGTATTATTATGGTTACATATGTGATAAATTTGAGTTGATCATCGTAGTCATATGCATTATGGTTATGTGTATGCCTTTCATTCTATTGATTTTATGGTTACATACATGATAGATGTTAGTTAATTAGTGTGATCATATGTACATGCGTTGGTTAGTCAAGCATGGTATTAGCTTGATGATTATGTTATATTTTGTTAATGAGCATGTTATATGCTATATTGTAGCTAGCTCAATGATTATGTTACAGGTTGTTTTTAAGCATGTTATATGTTAACTTATTGTTGTTATATGTTAGCTAAATTGATGATTAGGGTTGTAACATTAATATCTTGATGTTATATGTATCATGCTAAATTGGATTGGCCTAGGTAGATGGTTAGGGTTATGACATTAAGGTATGAGCTTGCTTATGTCATCTACTTTGTACTTGAATGTTTGATTATGTCGACTATTTGGTGTTTGAGTGTTGGTGTCTATTATGTCATATAGTTATTGTTGAATGTAATCGCATGATATGAGTATGTGTCTATAAGATTGAATGAAGAAATGATTTGGCCTTAATATGGTTGTACTAACACAATATGTGTTGAGATAGTTGATGTGTTCTTGAATATAAGCAGGTGATATTTGTAGTATCGTGATTTTTATTACTAGCTGATTATGATAAGACTGTTAGTCTTGGTAGAGGTTGATTTTAGTTAATAGATATGATGTCTAGATATTTGGAACATGTTATTGATATGTGTGAATAGTTGCAGGGAAACATGCTTGGCATTAGCATGACAAGGATAGATAATTAGTATATTGTATTATACACTGAAAATTATATGTTTATGGCAGCATGATATAGGGGATTGCATGGCAAATAGACTTCCATGAAATCTTGGAAAAGGCTCAGGTTGATATTTCCTTTGGAAGCATTGGGAACCATCAGTATTGAGTCATGGTGTTTGATACTAGTTTTTTTATTTTGGTCTTTTGTGATTTTATTTTACTTGATTTGCAGTTTTGTTTAAGTCTAGTGCAAGGCCTTTCCACTTTATTCGTTGTGTCGTATTGCTATGGGTTTTCATGGTTTTAATCTTGTTTTTTTCTTGTCTTTTCTTTGTTTTGAGTCTTGGGAATCGACTTGGGAAAGTGGAAAGTTGATGGAGCTCGGGGAGAGCTGTGTGGTACCCAATAGGTAATGAAATACTTGAATGAAGCCTGGTGCATGTATAAGGGAAACTGAAGATAATAATATGATAGCTAGTTGGATTGGTTAGGTCCATTGAGGTAAATGGACGGTGGCAGAACAATCGTGAGAAAGGTAAAACAAAAGGTAAAGTGAATGGATATGAGGTGTTAGATGCCTTGGCTATGTTGGTAATTGTTGTTCTCAATGTTGTGCATACTATGCACGCATAAAGGGAGTTCTCTTAACCTAGAACTTATGATATCTAGTAATTTTGTTGTGATCATGATTATGATAATGCCTATATATGCATGCATGTATGTATGATGATGTATGACATGATCATGATTGCTTTATGTTGATGTTTATGTATGCATATATGTATTTCGTGTCTCACAGGGTCATCGTGGATCATGAGTGTTTAATGCTAATGTTTATATGTATATATGTATATATGTATGTCGTCGTATGCCATGATTATGATTATTCTATATATATATATATATATATATATATATATATATATATATATATATATATATATATATATATATATATATATATATATATATATCGAAGTATGTATCTATGTCACTGTCAGATAGGGTTGTCAAGGATCATTCTTGTGGAGGAATGAGTTCTTATACAGGTGAATGGCATGAAGAGGTTTTTGGTCTTATGAGGAATCAAGTGGGAAGAGTAAGTCTGACATATCTATGAGGTTAGTCTCATGTGGACATAAATTGATATTATATGCTTGTACTATGCCTATGTTTATGTTATAGACAGGTAATACTAAGGGGTACATCAGCTAAGTGAAAGTAGTGTGATATGTGATATGCTAGGATAAGCATGGACAGTGGAAATAAACTAGAAGCAAGGTTGCCTGTGGGTTCAGTGTGTGGTATATGGATGTATAACTCTATTGTTCTGTATATGTTGCACATGTTGTATATTCAGTGATTTTACCTATGGTGATGTGTACATGTAACATATGTAGTATTGTGTACATATGATGTTGTATGCATGTTGTATATATGGTGTTATGTGTATATTGCGTATGCAGTGCTAAGTATAGATGGTGTTAAGAACATGTTGGACATGTGGTGTTGTGTACATATCATACTGTACGCATGTTGGATATGTGGTGTTGTGTGCATATGGTGTTGTGCACATGTTGGATATGCAATGTTATGTACGTATGATGATATGTACATGTTGTATATGCAGTGCTATGTAAATGTGGTATTCTATGTGTGTTGTACATATGACACTATGTACATATGGTGTTGTATGCATGATTGTAGATGTGGTGTTGTGTACACGTTGTACATGTGATGCTGTGTTCAGGTGGTGTCGTGTACATGTCATGCATGTGGCACTGTGTACATGTGGTGTTGTGTACATATTGTGCATGTGGCATTGTGTACATGTGGTATTGTGTACACATTATACAGGTGGTGCGATGTGCATTTGGCGTTGTGTACACGTTGTGCAGGGGCACGTCGTGTACATGTGATGTTGTGCACACATTGTGTATAGGTGGTATTGTGTACATGTTTTGCATATGGTACTAGTATACATGTGGTATTGTGTTCATATCGTACATGTTGTGTTGCGAGCATGCGGTACTATGTATCCGCGTGGTATAGTCATGGTATTGTGACATGTGTGTTTGTTGTGATGTACTCTGTATGTGTATATGTATATGTATTGTGTTGTATTGTACACCGAGTGTAGGTGTATGTGTTGTGTGCCGGTGTAGGCGTATGTATTGTGTTTTATTGTACATCGGGTGTAGGTGCATGTGTTGTAGCCGGTGTAGGCGTATGTATTGTGTTGTATTGTACACCGAGTGTAGGTGTATATTTTGTATGCTGGTATAGGCATATGAATTGTGTTGTATTATACACCGGGTGTAGGTAAATGTGTCGTATGCCGGTGTGGGTGCATGTATTATATGGTGTTGAATCTTGTGTGTGATGTACACTGTGTATGTGCATGTGATTGAAGAGAAGAAAAGGCATTGGGTGATTTACAGGTGTGGAAACTGATCTAGTGTGTGTACATAAAGAACAAAGGCATAACTAAGGGCCGATGAAGGATAAGTATCGATATTTTATTTCAGTTCTATTATGCATGTGATCTACGATTCTTAATTATGATGGTTACATGTGATTTATGATGATTACATACGATTCATGATTTTGACCTATGATGGTTGTGTTTTGAGCTAACTACATGTGATATGTTAATACATGATGATTTGATCAAACAACTAGTTTGACTTGTTGTTGTAGGAAGTGAAAAAAATTGCAAATGTACCTTATTGACGAGCTACCAATGAGGTATGATATAAATTTATTTCAATTTATTTTGAATCTAATGGAAATTATGTGCTTGGTATAGGAAATCATGTAATGCCCGATTTGGGTGGTTGAAATCGACTGCAAGAATTAACAATGTCAGTGAAGGGAATTAGAACATGCAGTAGTATGTTGGCAAAGCACTTCAGAAGTAGGGTCATTGTGGGACACTGGTACCCAATAGTGTCCATTTATTTCCATGAGCATGCTATGACCGACATGATGGTTTTGAGGTAGGCATATGCCTTGGTTGCTTGAACTTTTGATGTGAGGAAACCCTGCCAAGGGATGGACCTCATGGGATGGGGGTGTCATCGAAACTTGGAAGGTGAGTGACTGCACGAAAGGGGTGACCAGATTTCCTAAGGGACTATTGAGATTCAACAAGAAGATTCAGCGCCCACTCCTAGTGAATTAAGCACCTGGTTGCATTAAGCACCCAGACTAGGGTGGGGCCCACAATGTTATTTTTGGGTGCATGTCTATTTTGGTTATCCCTTAATTAAGATGGACATTAAACTATAATCTATTCTCAATGTGGACTTGAACGAGTTAACTGAAAGTGATAAATTCAGTTAGCTAGTGGATTTCGAGTTAGAGGTAGTTCGTGAGGAAAGCAGAGAAATTCTAGTTGTAACAGAGTTCAAAGTGCAGTGGTGCATTAGTTAATGCAAGTTGTAAATAGTTTAACTCAGTTAAGTGAGTTAAACTCAATTGTGTTAGTTGTAACTGAAGATACACTAGTGAGAGATCAAGTGAATTAAATATTAATTAATTTACAATCAGTGATCTCACATGCAACTGAGGATTTACTATTATTAGCTGCATGCATGTCAGATTTAGTGGAGACCCAGTTGAGTTCTAGGTGAAAGGGAAGTTGACTATCAGTTGTAGGATTATTGGCTTGCACACTTGCAACCAAACACCCATTGGAGTGCCTATGATACTTGCGCAGTCAAGGCAGGAAAGAATTCATATCTTTTAGGGATATTTACCATCAGGGATTGCGCAAGAAAGGTAGGCTATCTAGAGGCTAAGAATTGGCTATTTTTTGGTCAGTTTTGCATATGACAGTGTGAGACAATTAACTGAGTATTGGAGGGCTCTTGTGAGAAGAGTTTTATATGTAATTGTTTCATGATCCATGCTTAATATACAATAGAAGATAGTGGGTTTTTTAGCTGTAATATTTCCTCGAGAAATTATATGTGTTGTGTCTGATTGATCTTTCTTCATGTTCATGTGATTAGCGATTGTGTTTTTAATTCCGCAAACTATTTGTAGAAGCGATTCAGTATTTAAATTTAGTACATTGTTATATCGGGTGAATCCAAGATATACATGCATGTTGTATAATTTCTACATGGTATCAGAGCACAGGAAATTGTAGAAGTGAAGCAGGAGCTAAGTTTGTGATTGGATAGAATTTGAATTTGCAGAAAGACATTCTTGGTGCTACAGCTGATTCAAGATCAAAATGGCTTTCAATGGCTTGAGGTTACAGTATGCACTCAAGGGTAGCTCGAACTACATTTCTTGGAAGGACAAGATGGAGGCATTACTTGAAGACAATGGGTTGAAGGAATTCATTGACAAATATTTTCCTAAAACCGATGCTGCAAAACTTGATGCATGGAAAAAGAAAGTGGCAAAGACGAGGAGGATCCTGTTGGAGGGAGTACGAGACCACATTGTCTCAAGCTTCCATGGGAAAGCCACACCATATGAAGTGTATAAGGCTTTTACGGATCTATTCAAAAGCAACAAAGACCATAGGAAATTGGCCCTCAAAGATAAACTCAGGAAGATCAAAATGGAAAAGGGCGACACCATTCCAAAATATCTAACAAAGTTTGTCCAATGTTGGGATGAACTGGGGAGTGTTGGAATAATAGTTGCTGATGATGATTTGGTGAGCTTGGCTCTCCTGGGACTTCCCAATATTTGGCACAATTATCAAGACTCTGTCAACGGAAGGGAAAAATTTCCAGATTGGGAATGATTGTGGTCGGATTTGGTGCAGGAGGAGTTCAGATGGAATACCAGAGATGGATCTTCATCTAAGAATGAGGATGAAGAGGATTGTGCTTTGGCTACCAAGGTGAGGAAGGAGAAGGGGAATAAAATCCATTCTAAATTTGAGTCCAAGAATGGCAATAAGCAGGACATGTCCAAGTTGAAGTGTTTGCACTGTCATGAGCATGAGAATTTCGCTACTGACTGTCCACAAAAGAAGAAGAACAAGAAGTTTGGAGGATCTACAGCTAGTGAGGCCCTTGCCTCGCAATTTGAGCTTGAATTCTCATTGATCACATGCATGGTGTCTAGTGCATTGGGATTTGTGTGGTATTTGGATAGCGGTGCTTCCTTTTACATGACGGGAGATAAGGAACTTTTTAGTGACTTGGAGGAAAAATATATCTAGATTCATATTGAAATGGGCGATGACAGACGGTACAATGCTACCAGGATTGGTACCATTACCTTTCAGAGGGAGCAAGGTAAACCATTTGAATTAAAACATGTAATGCATGTCCCAGGTCTGAAGAAAAATTTGGTCTCAGTCTCAATGTTGGAGGATAGAGGCTATGATGTTGTTTTTAGTGATGGAAAAGCTTTCCTATGAGATAAACAACGGGACAAGAAAAGAGGATAGGGATTTGATTTAAGAATCTCTACTAGATGGAGGTAGATTGATGCACAAAAATGATGGGTAAGGAAGCTCAAGTGGTGAGCCAGGATGAGGGCGAATTATGGCACAGGCGATTGGGCCATCTTCACCATGGAGCCTTGAAAGTCATGTAACAAATTTCTGCTGGTCTTCCCAGGGGTACACTTGCGCAGTTAGATATATGCAATGGATGTAATATGGGAAAATATGTAAAGGCTACCTTTCATGAGAAGGAAAACCGAGCTTCGGGGATCCTTGAGAGAGTTCACACAGACGTGTGTGGTCCTTTCTCAGTTGATTCAACAACAAAACATAAGAACTATATACTATTTGTTGATGAATTTTCTCGCAAGTGCTGGATCTTATTCATGTAGAAGAAAGATCAAACATTCTCTAATTTATGTGAGTTTAAGACACTGGTGGAGAAAGAGTCGGGGAAGCAAGTGAAGGCTCTTAGGAGCGATAATGGTGGAGAATACATCTCTAACAAATTCAATAACTTCAGTAGCAAATAAGGAATCCGAAGAGAACTCATAGCGCCTCATAACCCACATCAGAATGGGGTTGCGGAGAGGAAGAAAAAAACTATTATGGGTGCATCATGAGTGATGTTACATGATGAAAGCCTACCGATGCAACTATGGGCGGAAGCATGCAATACATCGGTACATGTGCAAAACTGTTGTCCTCATAGAGTACTTGGCATGAGTACACCTGAAGAGGCTTTCACTGGTAAGAAACCTAATGTTTCACACTTTAATATTTTTGGCTCATATGTTTATGTGCATGTGACCAAGGACGCTAGGAAGAAGCTGGAGCCAACAAATGAGGTTGGGATTTTTGTGGGGTACACTAAAACACCCCATAATTATCGTGTGTATTTTCCAAAAAATAGAATGACTGTTATGTGACGGGATATCAAATTTGATGAGGAGAAAGCCATGCAGTTGTCCCTTGAGAGGGAGCTGGACTTGCATGCAGAGGAGGAACTGTTGATTCCCAATTATGAGTCTCAAGATGTGGATCAACCACATGAGGAGGTTCATGGAGTGGAGGAAAACACTCATGTAGAGCCATCCATAATAAATGGCAAAAGGCATACCACGGAAGATGATAGGTTGAGACTTGATGCTGTAGAGAATGTAGGAGCCCCTACTTCACAACACAGACAAAGACAGTCTCCTGACCGATTTATTGGATACATGGTTCTTATGAGAAAACGTATTGTGACTGAACCATCTTCCTTTCAAGAAGCAGTGTAGTAGCCAACTTGGTTTGATGTAATGGTGGAGGAGTATGACTCCATTGTCAAGAAAAAATCATGGGAGATAATCCCAAGATCGGTCGATAAATCAGTGGTTGGATCGAGATGGATCTGCAAGGTAAAGCAAGCTGCTGATGGGAGTGTGGAGAAATATAAGGCTAGATTTGTGGCTTGGGGATTCTCACAGATCGAGGGGATATATTATGATGAGAGTTTTGCACCTGTTGCAAGGTACCCTTCCATAAGATCCATCCTTTCACTCTCAATGAAGATGGGCTGGCGCATTCATCAGATGGATGTGAAAAATACGTTTCTCAATGGGATCATTGAGGAAGAGGTATACATAGAGCAGCCTAAAGATTTCAATATCTTCAACAGTGAGTCGCATGTGTGCAGACTCAAAAGAGCATTGTATGGGATGAAGCAAGCACCCTATTCTTGGTACACTCGGATAGACAGCTATTTCACTGAATTGGGCTTCACCAAAAGTGAAGTAGATGAAAACATGTACCATATTATGGTTGAGGGTAAGCTATTGATCATTGTTCTTTATGTTGATGATCTAATTTTGACTGGTGATGAGCAGCTTATACACTCATGCAAGGAGGATCTTGCAAGGGAGTTCGAAATGAAGGACATGGGACTCCTTCATTATTTCCTTGGATTGGAAATATGGCAGTGGAATGGTGAACTTTTTGTGTTTCAAGGCAAGTATGAAAAGGAGATATTGGTTAATTTTAACATGGAGAGTTGCAAACCCATGGATACTCCTCTTCCAGGAAATTGGAGGAAAGAGGATGCTACTTTTGGAGAGGTAGTGGATGCTATTGTCTATCGACATTTAGTGGGTTTGCTAATGTATTTGGTGAACATGAGACTAGACATTTGCTACGCATTTAACCAGTTGAGTCAAGCTATGATTAAGCCTACCAAGATCTTTTGGAAGGCGGGGAAGCATGTCCTGAGATACCCGAGGGGCACATCAGAGTATGGTCTATGGTACATACGGATAGATGGAGTGAAGTTGCATGGCCTCACGGATGCAGATTGGGCTAGCAGTCCATCGGACAAAAAGAGTACATCAGGGGGGATATTTAGCATTGGATCGATAACAGTTTACTGGTACAAAAGGAAGAAATGATCTGTGGCACTCAATTCAGCGGAAGCGAAATACATCACAGCAAGTCAAGCTCCATGTGAGGCTATTTGGATGAGAAAGATCTTGGTTGGTTTGTTTGGTTCTCAGATGGATCTGACAGTGATTCATTGTGATAATCAGAGATGCATTAAACTATCGATTAATCATGTGTTTCATGATAGGTCCAAGAATATAGATATCCGGTACCATCATCTCAGAGATTGTGTGCAGAGAAGGATAATGTTGCTTCAGTATGTTCCCTCGGAAGATCATGATGCAAATATTTTGATGAAGGTGCTCACCAAGAGAAAATTCAAATACCATAGAGACAGGATCGGGGTGAAGGATAATCCCTTTCTTGTTGAGAGGGAGTGTTGAGATTCAACAAGAAGATTTAGCACCCACGCCTAGTGCATTAAGCACCCAGACTAGGGTGGGGCCTACAGTGATATTTTTGGGTGCATGTCTATTTTGGTTAACCCTTAATTAAGATGGACATTAAACTGTAATCTATTCTCAATGTGGACTTGATTGAGTTAACTAAAATTGATAAATTCAATTAGCTAGTAGATTTCGAGTTAGAGGTAGTTCGTGAGGCATTCAAAGTAATTCTAGTTGTAATAGAGTTCGAAGTGTAGTTGTGCATTAGTTAATGCAAGTTGTAAATAGGTTAACTCAGTTAAGTGAGTTAAAATCGGTTTTTCTAGTTGTAACTGAAGATACACTAGTGAGATATCAAGTGAATTAAATATTAATTAATTCACAATCAATGATCTCACATGCAACTGAGGATTTACTATTATTAACTACATGCATGTTAGATCCAGTGGAAACCCAGTTGAGTTCTAGGTGAAAGGGAAGTTGAATATCAGTTGTAGGATTATTGGCTTGTACACTTGCAACCAAACACCCATTGGAGTGCCCATTATACTTGCGCAGTCAAGGCAGGTAAGAATTCCTATATTTTAGGGATCTTTACCATCAGGGATTGCGCAAGCAAGGCAGGCTATCTGGGGGCTGAGAATTGGCTATGTGTTGGTCAGTTTTGCATGTGATAGTGTGAGACAATTAGCTGAGTACTGGAGGGCTCTTGTGAGAAGATTTTGTATGTAATTGTTTCATGATCCATGCTTAATATACAATAGAAGATACTGGGGTTTTTAGCTGCAAGCTTTCCCTGGGAAATTATCTGTTTTGTGTGTGATTGATCTTTCTTCATGTTCATGTGATTACCGATTGTGTTTTTAATTTTGAAAAATATTTGTAGAAGTGATTCAGTATTTAACTTTATTACATTTTTAGATTGGGTGAATCCAAGATATACATGCATGTTGTATAATTTCTACATGGACTGTGTAGCAGAGAAGGGAAGGCCAAGGATGGATTTGTTTTGGTCATTAGAATTTCTAGATGGATTCAAATAAACATTGGGAGTGTGCCTTGGAACAATGTCCCAGTAACTGTTCATTGAGCGTACAATAGCAAAAGATTGTAGGGTCGGACATTCAATGCAAACTTTGACCTTGGCGGTTGTTAAGAAGGTAAATCCTCTCTGCGGACAAAGACGATCCCTCTAGCCCTAGGGTGGGTCTAGTAACAAAAGGACATGCTAAAGTGTTGCTTCCTAGTTAATGAATGAACAAAAGACATGGTAGATTGACCTACCTTGAATCCAACGTTGTCGATGTTGCAGAAAGAGTAGTGGCCTCTCTCTCTTGCCTTGGAAAATCACGATCCGTTCGTTGTCACTCTCAAATACTTGCACATAGGACAAAGAAAAAGAACAATATATGACAGAATAGTTTCACTCACAACTATTAGCCAGTAAAAGAGGGCTAAAAATATCGCATCAAATAAACATCATAACACAATAGTGGAACCAAAACAGTAGTCATGTATATTAATGAGTAGAAGGAAGAGTACAACCGATGCTTTGACGTCGCAGTCTCCTCCAGCGGGGTTCAGACGAAGCACGTCTCAAATGTTGTTCAGGGAATTCCGACTCGAGCTCTCTTAGAAGTCATCGACTCGACCTCGCTCAACACAATATTTCTTACTCTATCTTCTCTAGTAGCTTAGCTATAGTATAATTTAGCTATTCAGTCGTTCAACTATTTATCTATAATGTGTTCAGCTAGCTTCTACTAAAAAAGATAGTTTCTTATATAGAGGAAAGGGAGGAGGTTGGGATCCCTACAAAGGTGGGAAGGAGTCCTATCCTTTAGGAGAGTTCCAAGGGAGGTGGAAACTACTAACTAAAGGAAGGAGTCCGTGGTTGATTTAGTTCAACCACTCCCAATGACTCATCCCCGAGGTGGTTGGAATGGAACCTCCGCCTCTATTTTTAAAAAAAATTCCATAAACAGCTTGGTGTGGGTGTCTAACTGGCACGAAGCGCCAAGTGGCATGGGCTCAGTGTTAAATTTCCTGGTTGGCGTGAGGGTGTAACAGGCTACTTGTGCCAAGGCAAAAATAGGGATTTTCACAGCTCTGCTTAGGGAAATGTCAACAAGAAGAATGTTTCTTTCATTAAAAGGGATGAAAGGATGGTATTTGCAAAGAATGACACTGCTTATTGGTCACAGAAACGACCCTCCAATGTGTGAGTTGGGGATTGCAGGGACAGTGAAAAAACACTGTGTAATAGATGCTCCCTAAAGCATGAAGTCTGAGAGAGAGGGAGGGGTGAAATGCTTTATGAGAACATGTTCGAACCAAACACTGCTGTCGGAAGACCTGCAATTACAAATACAACTGATATATGTGATACATGAATCATGTGGCATGGCCGCAGCCATCCATAACAGAGTATATAAAAACTGAGATTCGAGGTATGGACACATCCATCCAGCAAGAAGGATCATTAAATAGACTCAAGTATGGTCGCAACCATCCAATCAAGAGAGTCATGCAATAAGTCATAATAATCCACAAAAATCCACAGCCTAGGGTTTATTATACGAAACCCAGGGTCTTGCGCTCCATCTCGACCTGAACAAGTACAATTTCGAGCATGCGAATGTATGAGATGAAGTCGAACATGCAGGAAAATCGTCTGATTACCAGCCAATGATGAAAGCTGTTAACGGACGCGAGAGAAACCACCAATGATGACGATGGCCCTCAAGGTACAAAAGGTACAATCCACAGAATGTGAAAAATGATCTGACGTCAAACATCGACATAATCACTCGATCGAAGGCCAATGATGTGAACCTTGCGTCGAATGCGAAAAACCTGCCATTGAGGCATGCAGGGTCCAAGGTACCAGAAGGGAGTCTTTAGATCAAATTCCTAGATAATGAGCTGAAGTCAACAGGAAGTGACCTGGTCGAAGGAGGGCCATAATATTTCCCACATGGTCGACACGAGACAGAGGAACATGATGAAAGTGGATCAGGACCAACAGGAGATCAGAGGAAGGTTGACAACTGTAGAGGCAAACTTCTCTTGAACATATCAACAACACGACAGTGGATTTGGTAGTATTTGACATCAAAGGATCTTAGGTCATGATGACGTGGCAAAGAGCGGATGAGAGGTCAAAATAGATTACCCAAACCTATGAAGGAAAAAATGACGAAATGAGATGTCCCCAACCCGACAGAAATGAAGAAAAGTGCCATGTTCAAGAGCGACATACTGCCAACATAACTAAAACTTGGTTCCATTTTCCCGCACCATTTCTGGCGAGTACCCCAATTATTTTTTAAAACAAGCTTGAAGGGGATAGCATATGCTTGTGCTGTAAGTTTTTCCTTTGGACAAATCCAACCTAGTACATTTTACGAGCCCTAGGAAGGAGGAACTCGAATAATGTCATGGTGACAAAGTCCGATGTCATCAGGCTTTAACGAGTCTAATAAGGGAAGAACTCGACATATTTTCATGTTTTAGATTGTTTGAAAAGAAGGCAGAAAAGAAAAATCCAACAGCCCCTTTTTGTAGGTAGTCTCACAGATCCGAAAAGGTAGAAAACTGTGTCTGAGAGAACCTCTTAGTCACGATAGGCTAAGGTATTCCTTTTTCGTAAATAATCCATTCCAACCCGAAAAAGGGTTAAACATATACTGGGTAGATATCGTTTTGCATCCATTTAACGAGTTCAAAAACGACAAGAGTCTCGACAATCTTTTAGATTTTAGAGAGTCAGAAAAGAGCTGAAAGATGACTCCAGTAGTGACTTTTTCGTGTTTTTACCGAGTCTGAAAAAGTATAAAATATAACTCGTTACTTCATCATTGTCGCATGAAAAACCTATTGCTGCACAAAAGACATGTGTAAAACCCATTTCTCGAAAATAATATAGTAAAATAATCGAAAAACATGCCTTAAAACCTAATTAGGGTTGTGAAAAAGTTATAAAATGCTAAAAATGGTAAAAATAATTACTTTTCACTTTTTACCTCTTGTGGAGCAATAGTTACCCATTTCACTATGCAATCTTGTGGCGACTATAGTGGTCAATCCAGCAGATCAATTGCAAATCTATCAACTCTAGGTAAGATCTGAGATCCCTCTCATTATTTTAAGTCATTTATTGCTTCCTGCAATTGTCAATTTCAAATTTTGGGGGAGGAAATGTAAAAATCAGGGCTTCGCGGTTGGCGCGGGTTTCGGGCACAGAGTCATGCCAATCGCCCAATTTTTTATACTAGGGCGCGCCCATTGGTGCGACTATTTTGGAAACAATCACACCAACGACGAAACCATTTCTGACAAAAATGTTGATCAAATACCCCAATTGTTTATAGATTTAAGGTTCGAAATGGACTAATACCACTCATGTGTATGTGTTTGCAGGTAGAAAGAGGAAAAATGATCATTGAATGGAAAGAACGAGAACATAGCGAAGAATATGAGCTAGCCATGGAAAATGAGGGAGTGATGGAGGTTCTCAGAAACTGTGGTCTGAAAAAATTCTTCCTAACACCATGTCTCCAAGCCCAACCAGAATTACTATAGTATCTGATCATTATATGGGATGAAAATAAATAGAAGTTCATCCTTCGGGATCAAGAACTTGAGATTGATGTCTCTGACGTGTACTTCATCACAAGATTATTGCATAGGGGTGTAACACCAATCCTAACCGGCACCTGGCCCTGCATGGAAAACATGACCATGGTGATAGACAAGGTATGTTGAGGAGCATGAAAGGGATCAGGTAGTGGGAAAGTTGATATACAAACTATCCCATATTTGACACTACGTGTGGTATTGCATACCATCACATGGGATGTAGGATCACAAGCACCGCACGAAGCAACAAAGACACAGTTGCTTCTTGTTGTAGATTGCATGGCACTAACCATCTACAACTGGGCAGAGGCCGTGACCATAAACATGAAGCGCCAACTAACCAAATGCAAGAAGATCAAACAAAAACAATTTGGTTATGGATCTATCCTGGTATCGTTCTTCTTGGAACGACTACCCATTTTTTAGCGACAGGAGGTTATAGTCCCAACACCACTAGCGAGAGAACCACGGATGGCTCGATGGGTAGCTTTGATGTCAAGGGCAGGGGGCAGTCAACAGATGTCCTGGAGACCGGAATTCTTCGATTGGCTTCGACGACAATTGATTGTCGTGGAGGATTGGCCCTACTCTGGTATAGATTTCACTAATGATTCGAACCTCCCACTCCCAGAGGGAGAATATTGGGTTGAAGATTTAGATGAGACTCATTTTTTAAGTTTTATGAGTATTATGATTTTTTATTTATGCATGTTCTGACATTAAATCCATGTAATTGCAGACGTTGGCCCAAAGAGACCTGCCGGCATGTCACCGATAGCGAGGCGAATCCCTCGCAATTTTGACCCTCAAGGCGAGGGCGGCGAGGAAGATGAGATAGTGCACAACCTGGAGGGGATCACATGAGGAGTCCTAGATTATGCACGTTTTGATGATGTTCCTCGCGCCTACCAGAGACATATCGTAGGGGTGCCCAGCCGAATTCACCGCTTGCTGAGGCGGCTAGTATGGGCCGTGACATGTTATCACGAGCACCATGCTGATTAGACACCTAGGTTTTATTTTTATCTGCATATTTTGAGAGACATGATGTCTCGGGATGTAACAGAAACACACATTTATTTTTTGAAGTTATGATGCACATGGTTGCAAACATGCGATATATATATATACACATCTATTTCCCTACATGGATCTTTTACATATGATGATGCTTTTACAAATTATGCAAATGTCTATCTAATACAATGTTAGGCACTGTATCAGTTAATGTGTTCATTTGTCTAGGAATATGTTGATAGGTAATAAAATCAAAATGTCTTTCCAACAAACGAATACGTAAATACAATCTCAGAATGTGCGGATTTCTAACTAAATAATGATTATTGAGTTGCAGAACGACAAGATGTGAATCTAGATTTACAAGCAACGCGTGTATGTTGAGGTTGATCACCTTGGTTAATAGCTCAATGACAGTGCTATATTCAGCGACATTGTTTATAGTTCGTCCTAGACAAATACCTTGCAGATCTATCAACTCACTAGTAGGATCATAAATTACCCAGGCTTCCGAAGACAAATTCCTGGTACTGCGAGAAGCACCATCCGCGAAACTGACATAAGGGGTAATAAACATCTGCATAATAAGTAAGACCCAATAAGTAGGAAAATGCTCACAAAGCACACCAAACCAGAAAACATGTACAAAAATGAAAACAACACCTATGTACACCTATTACGCATGAATGACTCACACATAATATTTTTTGAGATACAACCCATTTATGGGTTTTTCAAGAGGATGACCTTTGTAGTCAATTAGCTCATAGGCCCCATTCTATAACACATGTTTAACGATGTAGGGTTCATGCCACATGGGTTGAAATTTTCCTTCCCCCAGCTTATCACAAGCTTGGTCATACAGGAGGACGAGATCTCCTTCAACAAAAGAACGAGGGGAATCTTACTGATCAAAATGAGCTTTGACCCGCTTTTTCTGTGCTTCAATAACGAGAGAAGAAAAACTGTGGGTTTCATCTAGAATTTCTAAATAAAGGAGACACTTTTCTTCTGGTGAAGTATTCGGCAGTAATTCAACAACCAACTTGAGCAAAGGTATTTCACATTCAATCGGAAGAGTAGCTTCCAGGTCATAAATCAACTGGAAAGGAGTGAACCTGGTTGCTGTCTTAACTGAGGTTATGTATGCCCAAAGAGCCGAAAATAACATGAGATTCCATTTTGATTTGTGGATCCCAATCGTATGTTGAAGCATCGTGACAAGAACTTTGTTCACAGCTTCAACCTGGCCATTGGCTTGAGGGTAGTACTATAGTGAGCTGTCGTGACGCAAACCCAACTTAGAAGTCAACTCCGCCACCATATAATGCCGAAAATGGGAACCATGATTGGTAACGATGGCTTGAGGGACACCAAACCTAGCAATAATGTGATTGAACATGAACTGAGCAACTGTCTTACTGTCAGCGGGAAGTGTAGGCATTGCTTCGACCCATTTGGTGAATTAGTCCATGGCTATGATAATATAAGCATGCTCCTCGGTCGAGTGAGGGTTACACGTCATAAAATCGATGGCCCACTTTGCAAAGGGACCAACGGTAATGACACGATGAAGAGGAACGGGTGGCGCACACAACTTGCGTTGATCAATTTGGCAATCATGGCATTTACAAACTGTGACAATACAGTCTTTGAAAATAGAAGGCAAAAAATAACCAGCACGAAGAATATTCTGTGTAGTAGCATAACCAGAAATGTGACCGCCACAGACGCCACTGTGATAATCATTCAGAGCTTTCTCGGCTTCCTCAAGAGTCAAACATCGTCGGAGTATGGATTCGACTCCAATACGATAGAGAGTATCTCCAACTATATGATAAGGTTGCGACTGATGGCGGATGCATCGGAGGGCATCCTTCGACAACTTAGATCTAAAAGATGAATTTTGGAGATAGACGATGATATCACCGTACCATGGATCGAGGGTGCTAAGCAAGAAAAGCGAATAATCTGGAATGACGTCCTCATAATGAGAAGGGGTGGAATCAGAAGGGAGAGAACAAAGTAAATAATCAAAGACCAATGATTTCTTAGATTTTGTAGCAGTAAATTCCAAATCAAAATCTTGGAGGATGACAATCCACTTTGAGTATTTTCCCCCTAGCAATTGCCGAGACAATATGTAGGTCATGGGGTTGCATTCAGAAATCACCGTCATTGTATGCAAAAGAATATAATGATGAAAACGTTGAACAACTTGAATAGTGGCAAACGCTAACTTCTCGACGTGGGCATAATGCATTTCAGGGTCGAGAAGGTTACGAGACAAGTAATAAATAACATGCCCATGATCGTCATCATCTTCTTGTACCAAAACCATGGAAATCGTGTTGAAAGCGGCAACCAAATAAATGGAAAAATCATGATGATACTCTGGAGGGCAGAGGAGAGTAGCATTGACCAAAAATGTTTTCAACACATCGAAAGATGTATGAGTGATCTCATCCCAGTAAAAGGGAACGCCCTGCTTTAACAATCGTGTGAATCCTTTAGCTACTTCAACATAGTTAAAGGTATAAAACGATGAAGAAAATTAGCTTTTCCTTGTAAAATATGCAACTGATGCAATGAAGAAGGAGAGGGAGATTGATAATAGCCTCAACCTTGAGAGGATCCATGCGAATATCGTCTTTGGAAACGATAAACCCCAAGAGTCTACCAGAATCGATGCAGAAGACACACTTGTGCGGATTAAGCTGAACGTTATAGTGCCTACAACGAAGAAAAATCTGACGAAGATGGTCAGGATGATCCCTATGCTTAGCTGAATGAGCTGGAAGGTCATCCAGATAAGGTTTAACGATGTGATGAATATCATGGAAGGCATAAGACATCGCACACTGAAATGTGGCCTCGGCATTCTTCAAACCAAAGGGAAGCTTCTTATATGAAAATGTACCCAAAGGACAGATGAAGGCAGTCTTGTGTTGATCAGTCGAGAGAATATTAATCTGATTATAACCCGAAAAACCGTCCATAAGGGAAAATATCTCACTCTTGGCACAGTCATCAATGATTTGATCGATGCATTAGGGGAATTTTGTGGTTTAAAATGGGCCTCCTAAGGAAAATGTACAATCAAAATTCACTTTATGAGAACCAATCACATTTTAGGAGATGGCATCATCCCTAGTGGTTGAGGTGGCATTGATTGAGTTCAAGATACTTACTTGTCACATTCTCAATGGTGGATAAAAACTCATGGTTAACCATGGTAGTGCTCTAAGTACTTTTAAAGTCAAAGTAAAGTGCTCATAATAAATGCCATTTCATACTTTTTGAATAAAAATATATTAAATTGTCATTTCATATTTCTTGAAAGAAACAATGCATATCCCTATACATTTATTATATTATATTATATTATTTTTATATAGTATATTAATTATATGTTATTATAGAATTTAAATAATATAAATTTTAATTAATAGCATATAATTATTAAGAATTTATAAATTTATATTTATATTTTATTTTAAGTTATTTAAGTACCAAGGAAAAATGCATTAGTTTTTCAATTATAATGACTTTTTCTTGAAAATCTCATTCTTATTTATAGTCGCATCAATACAATTTTTTTATTAATTTTATTTTGATACAACTTTTGAAATGAATTTAACTATGGTTACATGGATTGTGGTGCAAAAAGTGAATTTCCAATTCATAAATATTATTTTATTGGTTTGGCTATTATTTTATTATTTCCTTAGGAGGCCCATTTTAGACCTCAAAATTCCCCTAATGAAAGGAGTAGGATAATTATCCTTAGGACAAGCTCGATTGATACGATGATAACAAAGACACGAATAGTGCCCTGTTTCTTGTCTACAGGAACAATATTAGAAACCCATTCTGTCAAGGGAATCAGATAAATGAAACCAGCTTTGAGAAGTTTTTCCACTTCGGCTTTAATGGCAGCAGCTTTCCTAGGATGCACAGGATGAAGATGCTGACGAACAGGTTTCGAACCGGGGTAGGTAGGAATCTCATGTACCACGATGCTAGGATCAATGCGGGGCATTTCTTCGTAGGACCATGCAAAGACATTACGAAATTCGTGAAAAAGGCTAGTATAAACTTGTACTTCATCTGAAGAACAAGTAACCCCAATATGGATGTTCTTGACAATTCCTGGTTTAATGGAAATGTCGATAGGCATCGTCTGAGTGATGTTACTCATGTTACCTTCCGAAAAAACTTCATGGACTTGAACAGGTGTTTTAAGCGGAGGAGAAGGAACCCGAGAGGAAAAACGCTCAAGACAGGTAGATATGGCTCCGAGGCTTGGTAGAAACAAGGAACGATGATGACCATCATCCCACGGTAGATCGTTGAGAGACAAGGTTTCCACGATAGCCTCATCAGAAGGAAACACTTCTTTCAAAGGATCTGGTGAATCAAAATCACGAAGCCAAGGGGATTGAGAATAGATGTCAAGAGTCATGCTCGAAGGAGTAGAATCAAAGGACGAAGTGTCTGATGCATCAATGAGTTCACAATAATCAATTTCAATCGGACTCAACGACATTGAATCCCCGAACGAATCGATCTATTCAGGAGAAGGGATAACCCAGGGGTCATCGGTTCGAGAAATGATGTTGACCTGAACAGTATTCGGTGGTGGAAGAGGGAAAACACCCATGAGGATAGGATCCTTGAAAATGCCTAGTCCTACACTCTTGTAGGGAGGAGGAACCTTGTCGACATATGAAACATTATTCTTGGAATAAGAAGTGAAAAAATACAATTGATCAAAAATAATAATATTTCCTTCGTGCGGGAACTTCAAAACACGAAAGAGAGTGGATGGAACGCACAACATGGCATGATTCCAATTGCGATCGAGGAGAAGATTATAATTGAGTTTTTCATAAACGATTTTGACCTCGACATTGACTATCTTCCCTTCTAACGTGATCGGTAAAGTAGCGAGAACACCAAGAGGTTTAGATTCTATTCCATCAAATGCTTCAAGGGCATTGGGTGATGAGGTAAGAGCTGGAGAACCAATGGCTTTCCAACAAGTAGATGACATAACATAGGTAGATGCACCCTCTTACATGACGACCCAGTGAATATTCAAACCATTTATACCAACTTGAATGATGAGCGCAATTTGGTGCAGGAGTCGCGGGATGAAATTCTCTGAATTGAAAGCAAGAAAGCTAGTATCAGTAGGATCAATCCCACCTATCACTGATAGAAAAACCTTCCATTTCAAAGGAAAACTCTGAAATACTTCTAACGCAGACATTGCGGACGACGCCTGAGCCAAATCCTCAACAATACTATAATGTTGAGCGGCACGGGCATTGGGATTGTACGAAGACTTGCGGAGCACACCTTTGGAAGGTGATCGCACAACTGATTCGGTGTTAGGCCATTCAATCTCTAGAGGGCTTGAAATAGGAGGAGCAGGAGGAGGACCATCAACGATCTCTTTCCCCGCTGCTTAACGGGAACTAGAATAATATTTTGATCGAGTAGCAGTAGAAACGGGTGCAGAACCGTTCATCATGAACACTTGTGAACCAGATGGAGTAGAGGACTGAGGGTGCTCTACCATCTGAATCTGCTAAGGGAAATGTTCTTTAAGAATGGCTGGAGCTCCTTGGGTTCCTTTGAGCAATCGAATCACTTCAAACTGTCGAGGAAAGTCTTTGGTGAAGTGCTCTTCATCATAAATCAAACAAGGATACTTCGGTTTGTGTGGAGAACTATCATCAGAACGAGGTTTTGGAGAATCCTGTTTCGGGGCATCGACTTTGGCCTTACCTTTACCCTTCTTCTTACCTTTGGAAGTGTTATCTGTAGGATTGGCCTGAACAACATTCACTTCTACGGGTGTGCCAAAATTCGAAGTTGACTGAGAAGCTACATTATTGGAAGAAGTAGAATTCTGCTTCCCAGAGTTAGATGAAGGAGACTTATGAGAAGTATGCGATACGAAACCAATAATACCATCAACGGATGGAGTCGTTGGTGGTTTAGAAGTTCCAGGTCAAGGAACATCAGGAAAGATATCATACAATGTGCCAGACTGAGAGTACACGAGATCAAGGTACTAGCATAAGCAATGGCTTATTCCTCGGTTACACATGCCCCCATGTAAATGTCTTTGGTAATCTGATTGACAAAGGAGGTAGTGAACCAATGAGTCAAAAGTTGATTAGGTATCTCAAATTTGATCATGTGACGACGACGTCGCCACTCACGAATATGATTCGAGATATGAGTAGCTCGGTCCTGTTTCAATGAAGTGAGGCGATGCGTCCTAGTCTCATAGCGGATCGGTAACTGAAAATGTGTAAGGAACGCCATTGCCAAAGAATTGAAATCTTGGAAAACTCCACGAGACAGCTCAATGTACCACTTTACAGCGGCACCAGTAAGATTTTGTTGGAAAAGAAAAATACGAATAGAATCATCAACCCAAGAGTTAGAAGAACACCACAGGTGGTAAGTCATCACATGCGTTTGGGGGTCTTCACCAGGTTTACCCTCAAATTTAGGACAATAACCAGGAATATTGGTCGGTACCAGAGGCCAATATGGACTATAAAGAATAGTATCATTTGTCAACTTTGACACATTGGGTAATTCCAATGTAGTAAGAAATGGTAACTGTGTATTGAAAGTTATCGAAGGTATTTGATAAGAACCTGTATGTACATTCCACCTAGTTCGAGCAGGATTCTGTCCCCATATATTCTGTCCTGAAGGATTCAGATAATAGGGATTAAAAACAGGATAATTCGGTTGATACTGGGATTGAGGACCAGGATATTGAGTCGAAGCAAACCACTGAGGTCCTTGCTAAGTAGCATAAGGATTCTGCTACGGAATGTAAGTATGAATTTGAGGTTTTTGATACACAGGTTGATTTTGAGGGTAAGGAATCTGAGGTGAACCATATATTGGTTGATAGGAAACTTGAGGGTAATAGACGACCTGCGGATGCACAGGTTGACCTTGCGGAGCAGGTTGAGTAGATTGTTGAGCAGGGTAAATAGGTAAAACCGGCTGCGGAAACGAAGGAATCTGCTGGTGGGAAGGTTGCAAGGGTTGCTGGGCTGGTTGAACCAACTGTTGAAATGGTTGTTGAGGGCCACCAGGTTGACCTTGTTGGAAAGGTTGGCCTGATGGTTGTGACGGACCAAGTTGTCCCTGATGACCAGGTTGACCCGGAGAAGGACCAAAGGGTTGTCCTGGTTGCACAATATTTGGGCCATACTGAATGTGCGGCTGTGATTGAGGTCCAACAGGTTGTCCTTGTGACGGATAAATTCCCCCCCTAGGACCAAAAGATGATATGGGTTGATTCAAAGGTTGACCCGAGGGACCAGAGGGTTGTCCATGTTGGACCAAAGGTTGGCCTTGTGGACCGTATGGTTGTCCCTATGGACCAGAAGTAGGGCCTTGCTATGCTAAAGGTTGTCCTTGTAAGCCAGAGGGTTGCATAGGAAAAGTAGGTCCCAGATGAGTAACAGTCTGAAAAGGATCATAAACAGCCTGATAAGGATCAATAGGAGGCAAATAGACCGGATTACCATACACATCATAATGGTGTGGATAGATATATACAGGATTACCAACAACATCATAGTGATGGAATTGAGGATTAGCCGGAGCAGAAGACTACTGAGAACCCTGAGAATTTTTCTTCTAAACAACCAACATATATTCTTCAAAAGTAAGACTGCCAAGAATCACAGAAGTAGTGGAAACTGAACTAGAAGCCACGCAAACCGTTGGTTGAACTGGAACAGATGTGAAAATAACTAACGAACCAGGATTCGAAGGTGATAGCCCCAACGAAGGTAGGAGTGAACTCGGAGGAGAAGTTACTCCACTGGATTGCACAATGGAAGCAACGTCAGACATAATCTGACTCAGAGATCTATATCCAAGCAAAAGTGAGACCGACGGTGGTGAAGATTGGGTGGAGGCACGAGAGAGATTTTTAGGAAAGAGTTGATATTCTCCTGTGGAAATAGGCATTCCTTCACTGCCAACATATCTGTAGGAGTCCATATCTGAGTCCAATGTAAGATCTTCGAAAATACTACGGGGACTAGGAGGTACCGCAGCAACAACAAAAGGTGATCCAGACATAAGAGGAGAAAATTCCCCTTCTTCCCCAAAACCAGACTAAGCACTTGAAGGAGGCCAATTGAATTCAACCGGTTCGTCAAGCGGAGATCGAGTAGCAAGGGGTTGGATAGAAGGAAGAATAGGCTGCGAGAACTCGAAAGAAGCCTCCGAAAAAGAACCACCACTAGGAGGCAGTGAGGATGACGAAACTGGATGTTCCGCCACTTTGACTGTAAATCAGAACAGGAAGGAAAAGAGAGAACCAATCGAAGGTACCAAAATCAAGAACCAAGGAAATCTATCAGACCAAGTAACAAACTTTTAATGAGCGTGTAATCCTAGGTGATTAATTTTATAACACTGAAACCAAAATTCAATGTTTCATGTTTTAAGAGTCGAGAAACAAGAAAAATATGACTCTAGTCACTTTCAATTTGAAACGAGCATGAAAGGAAAAATGTTCGATGATCTCTTCTCTTTTTTAAAGAGTCACGAAAAGATCGAAATGACTTCTCAGGAATTCTAAGCAAGAGGGTGTACCAGGTTTCCGTGAACTGCCATATACACCTTGGTGATCAAATGAAACAAAAATGACCAAGGACTTGACGTACGTGCAGGTAGTCTCCCCGAATGCTGTGTTCGGTGTATCATGGTTACAAGACGGCAGACTCGGCTTCCTATGGATAAAAGGATTACAACCTATAGGGGTCTCCCTTTATATACGTAACGGTACGGGGAGCACATGTTCGTACTAGCATTGTCTGAAGCCAAAAGGCGAGCGATAGCTACTAGGTTTTAAGACGCCGGAACACGTCTCTAGCCTAGACCACTAGAAATGTTTTGTTAGGTTCCAATGTTACCTTAGGTTCATTGAGTAAATTTTAAAGTTAATCTTGAATTATGTTTCAATTTCTAGGCCTTATCGAATGTGGAGCTCAACTTCCTAGATGCAAACTATATGCAAATGAACATCATTTCAATTCGATGAATGCTAGTTATAAGAAGGATAGAAATATTTCAAACAAGAAAACAAAGAAAATATGCAAAGAAACTTCTAATTCCCTTAATGCAATTAATCGAAAACGAAATTCCTTCCTAGATTGACAAATTCTAGTTATGTAAAGGAACGTTTCACTTTCGATGCAACAAAAGAATGCAAAGATATTTTTTAATTTTTTTTAATTTTTAATGAAATGAAGCACACATTGTACTAATTCAATGAAAAAAAAAAAAAACACTCGTTTGAGTTTTGTGAATGTACGGTTTTGAAAGTGAATGACTCAACCAAAGCGAAACAGACACAAAAACATGCAAGCTAATGGAGAAAACTTTCAATCGAAAAAGAGAGTTTCCCAAAGCGACCCAAAGAAGCAAAGTAATCGATGCTCAAAGTATTGAAGAAGAAGGACAAATAGAAAAACGAAGAGACCATTCAATAAAAAAAAAAGGGATCAAGAAAAACTCAGTCTAATGACCCGAAACGAGACTGATAACAATCAAAGAGACTTGTTCTCGAATAGAAGGCTCGGTGTGCCAGAACATTAAAAAACCCTAAGGTCTTAAATGACACCGACAAGAAAACGGACAAACGACTGAGGGAAGCAAGTATACAGTAGTCAACACAGTCTGAAAAGGCTTAAACACACTAAAAAATAACCCAGAAACAAGAACAAATGACCAAAATACGCATTAGGGAGGTCAAACCAAAGCCTACAGGGGTTGGCGTGACTGTAAGTCTGTAATCCGCGCCATACAGAGGATGGCGCGAGTGCTAAAAGAGCAACATGCGCCAATCAGTGCGACTGTCCAGACAAAAAACGCGCCAAGCTGGATACCTATGGGAAAAAGAGGAAAAAGCCCTAACCTAATGAGCAGAGGTCAACCTTGACACTCTGGAGCTGAACAAAGGATGGAAACTTAGAAAACAAACCAGAAAAAGATAGATAAATAAACCAATAATTGAAACCGACCCAACAGGATGACACGACAAACTCGCACTGTCCCCAGTGGAGTTGCCAATTTGTTATGAAGGTAAATCCTCTTTGCGGACAGAGACGATCCCTCTAGCCCTAGGGTGGGTCTAGTAACAAAAGGACATGCTAAAATGTTGCTTCCTAGTTAATGAATGAACAAAAGACATGGTAGATTGACCTACCTTGAATCCAACGCTGTCGATGTTGCAGAAAGAGTAGTGGCCTCTCGCTCCTGCCTTGGAAAATCACGATCCGTTTGCTGTCACGCTCAGATACCTGCACATAGGAAAAAGAAAAAGAACAACATATGACAGAATAGTTTCACTCACAACTATTAGCCAGTCAAAGAGGGCTAAACATATCGCATCAAATAAACATCATAACACAATAGTGGAACCAAAAAATTAGTCATGTATATTAATGAGTAGAAGGAAGAGTACAACCGATGCTTTGACGTCACAGTCTCCTCCAGCGGGGTTCAGACGAAGTGCGTCTCAAATGTTGGTCAGGGAATGCAGACTCAAGCTCTCTTAGAAGTCATCGACTCGAGCTCTCTCAAGACAATATTTCTTACTCTATCTTCTCTAGTAGCTTAGCTATAGTATAATTCAGATATTCAGCCATTCGGCTATTTTGCTATAATGTATTCAGATAGCTTCTACTAAAAAATATAGTTTATTATATAGAGGAAAGGGAGGAGGTTGGGATCCCTACAAAGGTGGGAAGGAGTCCTATCCTTTAGGAGAGTTCTAAGGGAGGTGGAAACTACTAACTAAAGGTCCGTGGTTGTTTCAGTTCAACCACTCCCAATGACTTATCCCCGAGGTGGTTGGAATGGAACCTCTGCCTCTATTTTTAAAAAACATTCCATAAATAGCTTAGCGCGGGTGTCTAACTGGCACAGAGCGCCAAGTGGCGTGGGCTCAGTGTTAAATTTCCTGGTCGGCGCGAGGGTGTAACGGGCAACTCGCGGCAAGGCAAAAATAGGGATTTTCACAGCTCTGCTTAGGGAAATTTCAAGAAGAAGAATGTTGCTTTCATCAAAAGGGATGCAAGGATAGTATTTGCAAAGCATGACACTGCTTATTGGTCACAGAAACGACCCTCCAATGTGCGAGTTGGGGATTGTAGGGACAATGACAAAATGCCGTGTAATAGCGGTGGATTCTAGACTTCATGGGAAGGAGTTGAATCCCGCTATTACTTTGAGGGTGTAGGTGTTATCCTCTGGATTCCCTTGTTGTCGATACAAGAATCACGTCCTTTTATTTTCTGGTTGAGAAAATGTGTATATGTGTATATTATTTTAAATACTGTATCGAGCTGGTTTATAAAGCTCCACAAACAATATGGTTATTTTTTGTTTGAAGCAAATGTGAATGAGTATATGTGGTTTTTATTATAAATACCATAATGAGCTATGCTATAAAGCTCCGGTAAATGGTATGTTTGTCATGGTTCAACAATGATCGGTGTAAATACTACAACGAGATGTGTTATAAAGCTCCACGGGAAGTATGTTTTTCTTTAGTAGTTTGCTGGTTTGCAGGTGTCATTGAACACCGAGGACAATGTTCCCCCAAAGGGTAGGGTTATGTAACATCCCCAGTTTAAAATCCGTGTAAAAATATATAAGACCACGGTGATGGGACACTTATTCCAAGCTGAATGTTGGGAAAAAAATCCTAGTGGGTGTTCATTTAAGTTATTATGGCTAAATTAATTCTCAATGGCAATGGAAAAGGCTTTAGAAAGGCATGCAAAATTAATTGGAATTTTATTTATATAAATAACATAAAATAGGAGAAAAGGAAGGTGAAAGGTCACATGTTTCATGTGAGGAGGAAAATGAAGGAAAATAGTGGAAATTGAATAAATTATAGGCCTCATTGATAAAAAGGCTTCTGAGGATCAGTTGGTAAACTTTTATTTAGTTTAGTTTTGGAGCTCTCATTTCTCTCTCTCTCTCTCTCATATTCTTGGAAACTTAGAGTATTCTTAGAGAACTCTTGGAGAGTGTGGATACTTGGTGATTTGGATAAAGAAGGAAAATGAAGAGAAGGAAAGCACAAGTGAACATTGGGATCAACAACTACAACGGGTTTTGATTGTAGGTACTGAGTTGCATGTATGTGTTCCTCACTAGTTTTGGCATGCATGTGGTTTCTTGGTCATGATATGTCATCGGCATGGAGGATTTCCTGGATTGAAAATGGATTTTCCTAGCCTTTCCCTTTCTTGGATAACTATGGCGTTGTGGGTTTATTTCCATTGATTGTTTTCTGGTTGGTTCTCGTGATTCCTTTAGCTGTGGATTGTGTTATTAGTTCCTGGAAGCCTTGGTTCGACAAATGCTCTAGAAGCCTGATAGAGAATTGTGGGTTGAGTTACTAGTCATGGAATCCTTGGTTGGACAAATTCTCCGGAAGCCCTAGGTGGGTTGAGTTTCTAGTCCTGGAAGCCCTGGTTGGAAAAATTCTCTGTTGGGGTTGAGTTACTAGTCCTATAAGCCCTGGTTGGAGCAAACACTCTCGAGCCCTGGAACAACTTGGATAGATATCAGTCCGTGATGGTTGTGATGTTTAACCGTGAGGTGGAATCAATGGTTGAGGGTTGAGGTGATTTGGCCTCTAGAAGCCCTGGATTGGTTTTTGTTGGTGTGTTTGATGAGATCCCACATTAATGCTTGGAATATGGCATGAGGGTGATTGGCTGAAGTGAGATTTGGCTCAACCAATCTATGGTCGGGTGGAACGTGGAAGTCCCATATCTGGTTGGTTTCTACATTCATTAATGAGCAATTCATTCCCTTGGTATTTGGTATGCAAATTTATTGGTTTATATGTGGATTTTATTGTTGTTGCATCCATGATATTTGTGTTATTATTATGCTGGTTATAAGCATGTATTTTGACAGTAGTGATGTATGACTCTCTCCATGTTTTTACTTGTAAATGAACGCACAATATATCTATGGTCAAATAGATTGTATTGCAGCTAATGATATAAGGGAGCAATGTTGCTTAGCGATTCTCAGATAAGTATGAGACCCCTATGCTCAGATCTGTGGTTCACACCTATCGTTTCAATGCTTGTGATATGTTTGACAAAATGGTTGTCATGGCTAGGAGGGATCAATAAGAGTTATCATTAATGTGATTGCTTATGTGTCATTGTCTTGTTGTTATTTACCATCTCTGAACTTTTCATGAAGTTATGGGCAGAGTACTAGGTTTTGGGCCTGAAAATGTGGCTCAAATCCCGAGGATGTTGGCACAAAACTGAGGAATTGGGGCCTTGGACTTTGGCATGCTATGTCATGCTTACGTCTATAGCCTCCTAGACGCTAGCTTGCAAGATTTTTCTATGGCTCAAAGAGGTCAAAAGGTCAATGTGATCCAGGGGTAAGAGGTATGAATGGTTGGGTTACCTCCTGGGGTGTTGCTGTTGTTGTATAAGGAATGTATGTTGTGTTTATGTCGGTTTCACTTCCTTAAGATCACCTAGGAGTTTGAATCTCATTGTAGTAGGCTCTCATAACATGTTTACATTGGTTGGCCGGTTAATTAAGTGGATGTGGGAAGTGGGTGTTACATCTATGCCAACATTGGGCATTAGTAGGGAGTACAGAAAAGTTGCATGGAAAATTATAGTCATAAAAGTTTGGTATTTACTTTAAATATGGAAAAGAAGAGAGAAGGCATCACCATCATCTAATAATTAAACTAATTTTGGTTTATATGTGCCATTTATGCTTAGTTTGTACAACATTTTAGATTTCCTAGTAGAGATATTTTAATTAGTATTCACATCATACTTTAGCTCACTATAGCTCTCAATTGAATCAACAAAAAAGGATGGTTGGTCAAATTGAGATGAAGCATGGTTGATTTGACTTCCAAATTTTCAAAGAAATAACACATGGAAGTGTTTCCACATGTATTTTCTTATCACATATTGCATCCTTCACTATAGTGAGATGTATTATATCATGAACACTTGGTAGTTGGGGATAGTGTGCCACACCCAGGGTGCACCTTCATCCTTGTAAATTTTGAACAACCACAAACTATTAGGGTTTCATAAAAAGATATTTAGCTCCCCATCATGTACAACTAGCCTACTATGGTTTTTGGAAGATGAGATGTTACAAGTGCAAAGATAAAGTGGCTCTTCATTTTCATCTATCATCTATCTATAGTATTTTGCTCCTAATAAGAGAGTGTGTCAATTTTGAAAAGGTGGAATATCTTTCTCATTTAAACTCAAACACAAATCAAGATTGTACAAAATTCAATGATAATTATTCAAATACATAGGTAAAGGCATCACAATTTCAATGAGATAATTAAAATATAAATAAAATATAGACTTGTTGTTGCAAATGAAAATAGAGAAAGTGGTGAATTTGGAACAATATGCAATGAGTTAGAATCTAGGGTATTGGCCATATGATATTATCAATCTTTTTTATTACGAAAATGTGCACTTCTCTTTTCTTTACACAATGTTTAATTAGTGCATTTATGTTAACACATCACACTTATGTGATTAAGTATATAAGATTAACCATGAGCCAAAATGAAAAAAAATAATACATGTGTTTATTAATAATACACCAAAATATAAATTGAAAAATACGAAATAAAAGTTAGTTTATAAAAGAAAATTGTAATCCATAATTTGTTATTTGCTACATGTTTGAGTGGGACTTGTGCAAGAGACATTTACTAGGGACAAATTTAGAGTGAATAGATTATTCTAAACAACCAAATTTGCAAAATAACATCGTACATTACATAAAAATCTATATTTTAACCTAGGTAAATTCATTCTAATCATATCAAATTTACCCTCATTGATTAAAAAATTTTGCAGTTTAAAAAAAATTATTCTTATTAGTATTTGTAGAGCACTTGCAAGAAAATAAAAAGTGCTTTAGAGTTACCTTTAACACTGACACCTACGATTTATTCTCCCTAACATTTGAAAATGAATTTTGTTTTTAGCAACGAATATTTATTGTCTTTGTGTACTTGCATGGGACTCTTAATTCATTGGATTTTGGACATTCTCATTATTAAAAAAAATATTCTTTCGTGGTCCACAACGCTCCAATTCACATTATACAAAAATAATTCATTATTGCATTTTTTTAATAAGATCACCCTATATGATGTCGCCTTTAAAAAATACTTATAGCTTTCGTAATGTCTAATATACATAAATGAGTCACTGAAGCAATATATTGTATAAAGCATATTGTTTTATCATTGAAATGATTAAGTTGTTATTTTTACTTAAATGAGGCACTAATTGGGTAATGTTCTTTTTATGGTTATAAGAACCTATAGTGTGTAACTTGTTATATGAATAGATACTTTGTACGTATTAAATGTGCATTGGTGATTTCATGATACAATATACACATTAGGGTTTAATAATAATATACACCATTGCGGATAATAAATGTAGCACATTGGTGTGAATTATTGATATAATTTTTTTAGTGGTTTCAATGTCTAAAATATGTTTTGTGCGAGTAAAATATGTTGTACACATTGGTGCTTAGGTTGGTATTTTGATGCATAGTACATTGTGCACTAGTCAATCATAAAATAAGTATTGCACCTATGTGCTTTATTAATTTAAGTGCATTATGTTGAAAACATTTGCTATAATGGTTAGTTAACAAAGTTTTTAGTTACTGTGGAAATCTTTTAAAACCTCTATTACTAAGAGTAGAAGTTTCACTAGAAGATTTTTTGATAATTTTGTGTAATCTTGTAACACAAAAAAATGTCTAGAAGGTATTTTTCTTTTATTGAAAAAGTAACATTCAAAATTAACTTTCTCGACACTAACTTTTTCACCTCATCCCTTAGGTTTAAAGTTTTTACTTTGGAATTTGTGTGCTTTAGGGTTTTGGATACATATTGTAATGAATTGAATATATATGCTTAGGTTTAACGTCTTCCATCTATTCTCATAGTTAACTTACCACCATTCTAAACCCCGTATATTGTTACATACCTTGAATTGTTTTTCACCTCATTCTTAATAGAAAAATAAGTTTTCATTGTGATGATTTTTCTTTTTTTCTTTTTCCCATATTATCTCATGTTGTGTTGTGAAATATTTTGTGTTATTTTTTATGTTTTGTTCAGTCAAATCTAGGTCAATGGTATTAATGAAATATTCCCTTTGTTGTTTTTCATGCATATCTCCCATGAGGTTGGGGCATAGGAAAATGGGCCTTGAACCTTTAGTAGGGACTTCCTCATTGACCCAAGTGGTCTCACATGGAGAACATATAGAAATATGATTGAGTTGGTGATCCTATCAAGTTGTTTCTCTAGGGGTCCTTTGAGTGATGGAGGAGAAAAGTGATGGATCATTTCTCACAAGTCCTCTAATGACTCCCAACAATAATGGATACGTCTTGGACAAGAAGTCATTCTTGAGAAACAAAATTATTTAAGATAAAAATTCATTATGATATCCCCATCTTATGTATAAAAACAAGTATTAAAGATTTAGAGAGATGGTTAGAATAATTAGAGGGTTTTTTTTTTTTTTTTTTCTCTATTTCTATAACTTTCCAACAATGAGAGAATACCCTTGTGCTCATGAATTTCCTTCCCCATATAAAAAAATAATGGGATTCTCACTATGTTCACAATTTTTAAGATGGATTTGGAGTGTAAGGTGATGAGAAGTGCAACAAGAAAGTCTCAATTTGACTTTTCCTTGGTCACTGATTGAGAAAATTTGAATTTCCACATCAACATACAACTTGGATGTAGTTAACTTGTGTGTCATGGCTCTTATCACTCAATTAGCTTAGTAAATTCAAGTTGGAGGTCTTGGAGTTCAGTTAAGCATGTGTGATTACTAAATTTTAGTAATCCAGTTCAGTTATATCTAGTTGAGTTCAGTTAAACTAGTTCTAATAGTTAGAGGAACTAGTGGAGGGTCAGTTGTGTAGTGGGATAGTAGTCTAACTCAATGATCATCTAGTTAAATGCTCAATTATAGCCTAAAATATCTAATTCCCAATAGTGGTGGAGACTCCAAGGCAGTGTAACAAGCAGTTGTAAACTAGTTTGAGTGTACATGTGTTGTGTGCAGTTAGATGATCAATCCTTGGTAATTGCGCAGAAAAGTGGAGGAAAATTCCTAAAAATAGGGGATACTTCTCTAGGAAATGTGCAAAGAAATAGGGGCTCAAGTAGAGACATAAATTGACTAAGTCTAGTTCAGAGCTTCTGATTGAGAAAGATAGATTATTCACATGTAGGTTGTGCTCAGTGCATACAAGCAATTGTAATACATATATATTCATCTCATTAATGAAAATAGGCTTAAGGGTTTTTTTCCAGTTGAGTTCCCCTAGAAAAAATTCCGTGCATGTGTGTTATTTCCTATGGCATGTCTAAGATTACTATTCTAAATTGTGAGTTGAATTTCACAGATCAATAGAGTAGAATTGCTTCTCTTGATTTTAGATTAAATTTCTTTAGAAATTGAAATTCTATCACCATCTTTCTACATGGTATCTTAGAAAGATTCACATTAGAGCAAGAATTTCGAAGTTGTTCCTCAGGAGGCTCAAATTTGCAACTTTAGTGTAGTAGAATCTCTTAAGAGTTAGGAGAATGACCTTCAATGGACTAAGATTAGAGTATTCCTTGGAAGGAACCTCAAATTTCATTGCATGGAAGGATTTTATGGAGGAGGTGCTTGATGCCAATGGCTTGCTAGAATACATAAAGAGAGATCTTGCAAAACTAGCGAAATTTGATGCCCCGAACCTAGCCCAATGGAAGAAAGATGTAGCCAAGGTGGGGAGAATAATCTTGAAGGTAGTGCGAGACCACATTGTCTCAAATATCCATGGGAAAGAAACTCATTTATGTGGAAGGACCTAACAAAGTCGTTCGAGTATAACAATGATCATAGAAAATTGGCCCTCAAAGAAAAAACTTCAAAACATATAGATGCATAATAATGACACTATTCCGCTGTATCTTAGTAGATTTACACAAGTTTGTTATGAGCTTGAGGGGTTGGTGTGAATGTTACATAAGATGACCTGGTGAGCCTAGCTATTTTAGGCCTTCCCAAAAGCTGGCATAACTACAAGGACTCGGTGAACGAGAGGGAGAAATTATTGAATTGGGAATGATTGTGGTCTGATTTGGTACAAGAAGAGATCAGGTCGAATAATAGAGATGGAACCTCATCCAAATGCGAGGATGAATAATTTTTTTCATTGGTTGGAAAGGGAAAGAAAGCAAAAGGGAAGAAATCTCAAACTAAACCAGAACCCATCCAAGGGGGCAATAAGAAAGAATTTTCCAAAATAAAATGCTTCAATTGTCATGAATTCAAACATTATGCTACAAATTGTCCACACAAAATTCTGGCAAGAAGAACTCAAGAGGAGCAACAGGTGAGGCATTTGATTCACAGTTTGAGCTAGAATTCACCCTTATCACATGCATTGATAGCACTGTGATGGGGATTGTGTGGTACATGGACTTTAGTGCCTCATTCCACATGACAGGGTATATATATTTTTCAGTGACCTAGAGGAGAAATATCTCCAGAGGCATATTTATCTTGGGTGCGACAGAAGGTACAATGCTACTGGGATTGGTACAATAACATTTCAGAGGGATTCTAGATCTCCTATTTGCCTCAAAGATGTCATGTTTGTTCCAGGCCTAAAGAAGAATCTCATCTCTATATCAGTTTTGGAATACCATTGTTATAGGAAAAGGGAAAGCATTCTTGAGACACATAGCCATTGGACAAGTGAAGTAGATCAAGGTTCGGGTGTAGAACTTGTATAAGCTAGATGTGGAATATTTCACCGCATTAATCAGTAAGGTAAAGAAAATGCAGATCCGCGATGTCGGTGAATTTTTGCATAGGATATTGGGCCATTTGCATCATGGTGCCTTGAGAATTATGTAGAAAATAACCACTAGACTCCTAAAAGGAGCACTTGAGCAGCAGGATGTTTGCAAAGGTTGTACCTTAGGGAAGTATGTGAAATCCACATTCCATGAGCGAGATAGAAAAGCACATGCAATCTAGGAAAGAGTTCACTCTAATGTTTGTGGATCTTTTTCGACAACCTCCACTACTAGACACAAATATTTTGTCATTTTTATTGATGATTTCTCAAGGAAGTTTTGGATATTATTCATGTAGAATAAGGACGAGACATTCTCAAAGTTTGTAAAATTCAAGGCACTAGTTGAGAAAGAGACCGACAAGAAGGTGAAGGCTCTCAAGAGCAACAATGGATGTGAGTATGTTTCGAATGAATTCAAGGAGTTTTGTGTGAAAGAATACATTCAAATAGAGTTGATAGCACCCCACAACCCACATCAGAATGGGGTAGCTAAGAGGAAGAACCACAACATGGTGGGAGCAAGGAGAGCTATGCTACATGAACAAGACATACCATTGCATTTGTGGGAAGAGGCATGTAACACAAAAATATACTTGAAAAACCAGAGTCCTTATCAGATTCTTGGTATGATTACACTGGAGGAGGCTTTCTCAGGGAGAAAGTCAAATGTGTCTCACTTCAAGATTTTTAGAGCCTATGTTTACTTCCATGTCTTCAAAGATTCAAGGAAGAAGCTTGAGCCGAAAACAAAGTTGGGAGTTTTTGTGGGTTAGGCAAAAACTCCACAAAATTACCTTGTATACCTAGCTTCCCTTAGAATGAAAATTTTGTGAAGGGATGTAAAGTTTGATGAGGAGAAAAAGATGCAATGCTCTCTTGAGAGGGAGCTTCAGATCCCACCAAAAGAGGATTTTTTAGCTCCAAAGGAGAAAGCTATGGAAGTTGTGGAGCAAGTAAATTTCTTATCATTTTTTTATATGTTAATGATTTAATATTGACATGTGATGAGCAGCTGATTAGTTCTTGCAAGGAGGATCTTGCAAGGGAATTTAAAATGAAGGAAATGGGTCTCATGCACTACTTCCTCGAATTGGAAGTATGGAAAGGTGATGGGGATTTTTTTGTGTCTCAGGGCAAGTATACCACTGATATACTACAAAGATTCCACATGGTGAGTTGTAAGCCCTTGGAGACACCTCAAGCGACCAAATCGAGGAAGGAGACTGCCGCTTGAGGTGAAGAGGTGGATGTTACTATTTATTGAAATTTAATGGGTTCACTAATGTATCTCATGAACACATGACCAGATATGTGCTATGCATTCAAATATTTGAGCCAAACTATGGTTAGGCTGACCAAATTGTATTGGAAGGAAACTAAGCATGTTTTACGATACCTCAGAGGGACTACCTAGTATGGATTATTGTACAGATAGAAATAGTGAATGAAGTTGCGTGGCTTCACATATGCAGATTGGTTAGGGATTCCATCCAACCAAAATAGTACATCAGGGGGAACATTCAGTGTTGGTTCTGCAATGGTTTCCTAGTGCAATAAGAAGAAAATATATGTGGTGCTCAACTTGGTAGAAGCATAATATATGGTTGCAACTCAAGCAACGTGTGAGGTAATCTAGATGAGAAAGATATTTGTCGAGCTATTTTTTCAGATGGTGGATCAAAATCTAATCTATTGTGATAATCAGAGTTACCTTTAGCTCTCTGAGAATGCGTTACTTCACAATCAATCCAAGCATATAGATATCAGTATCATCATTTAAGGGACTATGTGCAAAGGAGGATATTGTTGCTATAATACATTCAGACAAAGGGAAAAAAATCTGACATATTAACAAAGGCCTTATCAAGAGGGTGGTTCGAATTCCACAGGTGTAGGATAAGGGTGGTTAACAATCCCTTTCTTGCTAAGAGGTAGTGTTGAGAAGTCCAACAAGAAAGTCTCAATTTTACTTTGCCTTGGTCAAATTGAGAAAATTCAAATTTCCACATCAGCAGACAACTTGGATGTATTTAACTTGTGTGACATGGCTCTTGTCACTTAGTTATCTTATTAAATTTGAGTTATAGGGCTTGGAGTTCATTTAAGCATGTGTGATTTCTAAATTTTAGTAATCCAGTTCAACTATATCTAGTTGGGTTCAATTAAACTATTTCTAATAGTTGGAGGAACTAGTGGAAGGTCAGTTGTGCAGTGGGACAATAGTCTAAATTAGTGATCATCTAGCTAACTAATAAATATTCCTAAATTAGCTAGTGCATGTAGATAATTTGAGTTCCTATATGTGGTGGAGATTCCAAGGCAGTGTAACAAGAAGTTGTAAACTAGTTTGAGTGTACATGTGTTGCATGTAGTCAAATGATCAATCCTTGGGAATTTTGCAATCAATTGGAAGAAAATTCCTAAAAAATAAGGGCTAATTATATAGGAATTGCACAAGGAAATAGGGGCTCACGCATAGGTAGAAATTTACTAAGTCTGGGTTACAACTTCTCATTGAGCAGAGAGATAGGTTATTCACTTGTAGGTTGTGCTCAGTGCGGGAAATAAATTGTTGTTCATCTGAACAATGCAAAGAGGCTTGAGAGGTTTTTCCAGTTGGTTTCTCCTAGGAAGAATACTTTGTATGTGTGTTATTTCCTATTGCATGTCTGAGATTATTATTCTAAATTGTGAATTGAATTCCGAAGATCAAAAGAGTAGAATTATGTCTCTTGATTTTAGATTAAATTTCTTGAGCAGTTGCAATTCTATCACCATATTTCTACATAAGGCATTTAATCCACATGAGGGTTTTTGTTTAATGCCCTCAACGAGGAAGATCACCCTGTTGAAAAATATGAAGACTAGAAGGCTAGCATATGATATGGATAACCTCGAGAATGAGAGATGACTAATCCATACTAAATTAAAATGTGTTCCACACCCTACATGAAAAGATAGATATAAAATATTTTTTGTGGAACCCGGATCTTAAATACCACATTAACATACAATACCTCATCAGCCTACGTATAAGCATATAAACATATATGAATTATTTTTGCATCCATTCACTAAAATAAATTTACCATCGCTCAAGATGAATGGAAAATTTTACCATAAGGGTAAGAAAGAGTTTGGTGATAAAAATTAGTGACAAAAATAAGGATAAATGCATCTCTAACTTTTGGAAAAAAAGGAATAGAACAGATAACCGACCTCAATACAACCATTAAAATATACATGTATACAAGAAGAATAATAAGACAAAAATGGAAATATAAAATGGTGCAAAAACAACAAAATGTGCACAAAAATGATGGATAAATGTTACATACTCCTTGTTAGATAAAATGAAAACCTAAAATATTATTCAACCTTGATGCAACTAGATACCAAGGATAGAGGGAACGGATCATTGAAATAGAACTCAATGTTATTATTTCCACCACTATGGTCCAACTAAATGAACCTTATGAACCTATGGAAGGGGAGCATCCCTTCCACTCAAAGATATGGATGAACGAGACACTATTGTAGTTTATTGTTGATTGTGTATCCATAAGAACTTGTTTTTAAAAGTGGTCAACAAAAACATGAAGCTTCCAATGACATTGCACTCTAATCCATACACCATTGGTTTTTTGAACCAAGGATGATACATGCACATTGGTAGAAATTTTTTCCATAAATATGGTATCTATCCCTTTAAAAATAAGGTATTTTGTGACATTATTCCACTTTTAGTTTGTTTTTTTTGTTAAAACAACCATATACGTGGAAGGATTATGTTGTTGGAATTATGGCAGGTATTCATGTTGTCATTGATGTAAACGTGATATTATTGGTGGTTGGCATGATTATTACTAGTTTTATGTTGCAGATGGAACACAATTGATTATTGTTGAAGTGGTTATGACAATGTGTGAATGCTTGATCAAGGGATCATCTTATTAGTGGTTGGAACTAGTCCCCTACAATTTTTGAATGCTTTGATTGGTTCTGTTATTGCGTTGATTTGGTCCTCCAAGCTATGGTCGATTTGATCGAGTCTCCAAGTCGAATTGGTCTTCATGAAATGAGAAGTGTCATTGATCTAGTCGAAGTTAATGAATTGATTTGGTCAAGGAAGAGAGCACATTCATTATGTGATTTGGTCTAGTATTTGTGATCAATTTAGTCATAATCATAATGTGAAATCATTAATTAATCATGTTATGGATATAATTATTGAATTGGTCTCAAGTTTATTGAAATTATGTGCATGGATTGGTCGAGGAGTAATGGTTTAGTGGTAATCACTATCTTAATGCTTGGTTGGTCCAAAAATCCTTGATTGATTCCACTTGTTATGCATTGACTGAATAAAATATTTTGTTAGTGGATAAAATTGATAATGGAGGTCGATTTGGTCAATCGATAGTGTTGGGAATGATTATTATATATTTTTATGTGTCAATCATTGTTAAGGTTGGTTATATGTGAGTGAAGTGAGAGTTTGAGACTGAGGTGTAGAGTATATCTCATACACGTTTTCAAGTGGAACAAAACAAAATGGGAAAAATCGATGAAGTTAGATTATGCATGGTGTGAATATAATTAACTTTTATGCATAGTTTGATATGGAGCAATTTGTGTACAATTAAAGAGAAAATGCATGGTGCGAATAGAATTAACATGTACACATAGCTTGAAATAAAACACTTTGTGTATAATTGAAGAGTGAATGCATGGTGTGAATAGAATTAATGTGTACACATAGTTTGAGATTGAGTGCTTTGTATATAATTGAAGAGTGATGTAATGTAATATTAGGTTTATAGCATATGGTTGAAGGTTTTGTGCAAAGGAAGGAGTGACATACAATTCGTTGAGGATAGATAGAGAGTATGTTCACATAGATCAAATATGAATACCTATAGAGAGTGATCTGGAGCTAGTGTGCATACCCAAAAGAATGCAATGTGATATGAAGGTTGAATAGAGAGGTAGAGTTCTTGGATAGTTCATGAGAATGCTATATTGTTGTTTTAGATAGAGAGAATGGGCGAAAATAGCAGAGGTGAAGATTGATGTAGCTGGTACACTGATCAAGTGTGCATAGTTCTAATTGATTCACACATGTAAATGATGCACTTAGTTTGACAAAGTATAGATCTTTGAAAGAGACTCCTATACATTGTTGTAGTATAAATCGAATAAGGATTGTTGGTCCACATAGTGAAGTAGAGATAGTGTTAGGGGATCACCTGTAGAAGAGCATGGAGTGGACAATGTGATAGAATGGAAGAGTTTAATTAACTAAGTCTATTTTAGGGGTTATGTGTTGGTATTTTTTATTGACATATTTGTTTTGCAGAGAAGTTATCACAAAGTGTCACATGTAGTAGAGAGCTATATACATACTTTTCATTTTATATTGAAGCTCAATAATTTTGAGTGAGTTTTGTTCTTAGGGGTATATGTGTTGAGATTCAACAAGAAGACCCTAGTGAAAATTAAGCACCTACACTAGGATGGAGCCTCGGGCTATTTTTAGGTGGATGTCTATTTATAGATGCATGTCTATTTATAGATGTATGTGCATGTTATATTTATAGATTGCATGTCTATTTATAGATGCATGCCTACATTTATTATCCCTTAATAATAGTTGGACAATAAACAACAATCTATTCTCAATGAGCACCTGGAAATAGTTAATTGAAGTGGAAAATCAGTTAGCTAAAGGAATTTCGAGTTAAGAGTTTGGTTGGTGGGGCATGCAAGAGGACTTAGTTGTAACTGAGTGATTCGAAGTTGTAACAGAGTTGGAATTGTAGTTATGAAAGTTGTAAAGTAGTTTAAATCAGTTAAGTGAGTTAAACTCATTTGTTCTAGTTGTAACTAAAGATACACTAGTGAGAGATCAAGTGAATTAATTATTAATTGATTCACAATCAATGGTCTCACATGCAATTGAAGATTTACTACTATTAACTACATGCATGTCAGATCTAGTGGAGACAAAGTTGAGTTCTAGGTGAAAGGGAAGATAACTATCAGTTGTGACATTATCCGGTTGCACACATGCAACCACACACACATTGGATGTGCCCATGAGGATAGTATAGTCAAGGCAATCAGGATTCCATTCATTTAGGGATTACTATTATCTGGGATTACGCAGTGGAGGAAGGTTGTCTGGAGACAGTAAATTGGCTAAGTAACTTGCCAATTTTTGTATGACGGTGTGAGACAGTTAGCTCATGTACTGAGAGCTCTTGGATTAGATCTTTGTATGTAATTGTTTCATGATCCATGATATAATACATAATAAAATATTTTGGGTTTTTTAGCTATATGGTTTCCCTGGATAAATTATCTGTGTGATGTGTGATTGATCTTTCTTCATGATATTATGATTGGCATTTGTGTTTCAAATTCCGCAAAGATTTGTAGAAGTGATTATGTATTAAACAACAACATATTATTGTTAGATTAGGAGAGTCCAGAAAATACATGTATTTTGTGTTAAATTTCATACATGGTATCAGAGCACATGAAATTGCAATTTTGAAGCAAGAGCTGAGTTTTTTGGTGGAAAGAATTCAAATTTGCAGAAAGAATTTCTTGGTGCTACAACTTATTCAAGATCGAAATGGATTTCAATAACTTGAGGTTAGAGTATGCACTCGAGGGAAACTCGAACTACATTTCCTGGAAGGACAGGATGGAGGCAGTACTCGAAGACAATGGATTGAAGGAATTCATTGAAAAAGATGTTCCTAAGCCAGATGCTACAGACACTGCAAATCTTGATGCATGGCGAAAGAAAGTGGAAAAGGTGAGGAGCATTCTGTTGGAGGGAGTATGAGGCCACATTTTCTCAAGCCTCCATGGGAAAGCCACACCATATGCTATGTGGAAGGCTTTAACGAATCTATTCCACAGAAGTAGCAACCATAGGAAATTGGCACTCAAAGATAAACTCAGAAAGATCAAGATGGAAAAGGGTGACAACATTCGAAAGTATCTCACGAAGTTTGTCCAATGTAGGGATGGTTTGGGGAGTGTGGGAATAAATTTTTTTGATGATGATTTGGTGAACTTGGCTCTCTTGGGACTTCCTAAGAGTTGGCACAATTATGAATATTCTATCAACAGACGGGAAAAATTTTCGGATTGGGAATGATTATGGTCGGATTTGGTGCAGGAGGAGTTCAGGCGGAGCACTAGAGATGGCTCTTCATCAAAACATAATGATGAAGAGGATTGTGCTTTGGATTCCAAGGTGAAGAAGGGGAAGGGGAAAAAATTCCATTCTAAATCTCAGTCTAAAGGAAAGAAGCTGGATATGTCCAAGGTGAAGTGTTTTCACTATCACGAACATGGGCCTCTTGCTACTAATTGTCCGCAAAAGAAGAAGAACAAGAAGGCTGCTAGAGCTGCAGTTGGTGAGGCCATTGCCTCACAATTTGATCTCGACTTCTCCTTTATCGCATGCATGGTGTCCAGTGAATTGAGATCGGTGTGGTATTTGGATAGTGGCACTTCCTTTCACATGACGGGAGATAAGGAAATTTTTAGTGACTTGGAGGAGAAAGATCTCCAGATGCATATAGAGATGGGCGACGATGGATGATACAATGCGATTGAAATTGGTACCATTACCTTTCAGAGGGAGTCTGGTAAACTGTTTCAATTGAAAGATGTTATGCATGTTACAGGTCTGAAGAAAAATTTGGTCTCAGTCGCAATGTTGGAGGACAAAGGCTATGACGTTGTTTTCAGCGCTAGAAAAGCTTTTCTGCGACATAAAACAATGGGTAAAGCCAAGATGATAAGGATCTGAGTTAAGAATCTCTACAAAATGGAGGTAGATGGTTGCGCTGCCATGATGGGCAAGGTGGAAAAAGTGGTGAGCCAGGATGAGGGAAAATTATGACACATGTGATTGAGCCATCTTCATCACGGAGCCTTGAAAGTCATGCAACAAATATCTACAGGACTTCCAATGGGAACACTTGCTCAGTTAGATGAGTGAAAGGGTTGCACCATGGGGAAGTATGTAAAGTACACCTTTCATGAGAAGGAGAACCGTGCTTCCAGGATCCTTGAGAGAGTTCACACAGACGTGTGTTGACCATTATCGGTTGCTTCAACAACAAAAAATAAGTACTATGTTATTTTTGTTGATGAATTTTCTCGTAAATGTTGGATCTTCTTCATGCAGAAGAAGGATCAAACATTTTCAAAGCTCTGTGAGTTTAAGGAATTGGTGGAGAAAGAGTTGGGAAGTAAGTGAAGGATTTGAGGAGCGATAATGGTGGAGAATACATCTCTAACAAATTCAAGAACTTATGCAGCAAAGAAGGAATTCGAAGACAACTCATAGCGCCTCATAACCCACAGCAAAATGGGGTGAGAAATGTTGCATGATTAGGGCCTACCAATGCATTTGTGGGTGGAAGCACGCAACACTACGGTTTATGTGAAAAACCGTTGTCCTCATAGAGTAATTGGCATGAGTACACATGAAGAAGCTTTCACTGGTAAGAAACTGGATGTTTCACACTTTAAGATTTTTGGCTCATCTGTTTATGTGCATGTGACCAAGGACGCCAGGAAGAAGTTGGAGCTGACTGTAGAAGTTGGGATTTTTGTGGGATACACAGAAACACCCCATAATTATCGTGTGTATTTTCCAAACATTTGAATAACTGTGGTGCTGCGGGATATAGAATTCTATGAGGGGAAAACCATGTAGTTGTCGCTTGAGAGGGAGCTGGACTTGCGTGCGGAGGAGGAACTTCTGGTTCCCAAAGATGAGTCTCTAGATGTGGATTAGCCACAGGAGGAGGTTCATGGAGTCGAGGAGTCCACTCACGCATAGCTAACCATCAGAACTGGTAGAAGGCATACCACAAAAGCTGATAGGCAGAGACTTGATGCTGCACAGAATGTAGGAGCCCCTACTTCACATCATAGATAAAGACAGTCTCCTGGTCGATTTAATGGATACATGGCTCTCATGAGCAAATGTATTGTGACTGAACCATTTTCCTTTTAGGAATCAGTGCAGGAGCCCACATGGGTAGATGCAATGGTGGAGGAGTATGACTCCATTGTCAAAAAAAGTGCTTGGGAAATTGTTCCAAGGTCGGTTGATAAATCAGTGGTAGGTTTGAGATGGATCTACAAGGTAAAGCAAGCTGCTGATGGGAGTGTTAATAAATACAAGGCAAGATTTGTGGCCCTGGGCTTCTCACAGATCGAGGGGATATATTATGAAGAGACCTTTGCACTTGTTGCAAGGTATTCTTCCATAAGGACCATCCTTTATCTCTCAGCGCAGATGGGCTGGCACATTCATCAGATGGATTTGAAGACAACATTTCTCAATGGGATAATTGAGGAAGAGGTGTACATGGAGTAGCCTGAAGCATTTAAGATCTTCAACAATGAGTCACATGTGTTCTGGCTCAAAAGAGCGTTGTATGGGCTGAAGGAAGCACCCCGTGCTTGGTACACTCGGATAGACAACTATTTCACCGGACTGGGCTTCACCAAAAGTGAAGCAGATGAAAACCTATACCAAATTGTGGTGGAGGGTAAGCTTTTAATAATTTTTCTCTATGTTGATGATTTAATATTGACTGGTGATGAGCAGCTGATACACTCATGCAAAGAGAATCTTGCAAAGGAGTTCGAGATGAAGGATATGGGCCTCCTTCATTATTTCCTTGGATTGGAAATATGGCAGCCAGACGGTGAATGTTTTGTGTCTCAAGGCAAGTATGCAAGGGAGATACTAGGTAAGTTTCACATGTAAGGCTACAAAGCCATGGATACTCCTCTTCCAGGAAACCGGAGGAAAGAGGATGCTACTTCTGGAGAGGTAATGGATGCTACTGTCTATCGATAGTTAGTGGGTTCAATAATGTATCTAGTGAACATGAGACCAGACATTTTCTATGCGGTTAACCAGTTGAGTCAAGCTATGGTTAATCCTACCAAGCTCTTTAGGAAGGCGGGCAAGCATGTATTGAGATACCTGAGGGGCACATGAGAGTATGGTTTATGGTACAAATAGACAAATGAGGTGAAGTTGCATGGCTTCACGGATGCATATTGGGCAGGCAGCCCACTGGAAAAAAAGAGCACATCAGGGGGGATCTTTAGCATTGGATCTACAGTTGTTTCTTGGTACAACAGGAAGCAAAGATCCATGGCACTCAGCTCAGCGGAAGCGAAATACATGGCAGTGAGTCAAGCTGCATGTGAGGATCTCTGGATGAGAAAGATCTTGGTTGATTTGTTTAGTTCTCATTTAGATCTGACAATGATTCATTGTGATAATCAAATTTGCATTAAACTCTCGATTAATCATGTGTTTCATGATCGATCTAAGCATATAGACATTCGGTACCATCATCTCAGAGATTGTGTGCAGAGGAGGATCATGTTGCTTCAATACATTTGTACAGAAGATCAGGATGCAGATATTCTGATGAGGGCACTCACCAGGAGAAAATTCGAATACCATAGAGACAGGTTCAGGATGAAGGATAATCCCTTTCTTGTTGAGAGGGAGTGTTGAGATTCAATAAGAAGATCCTAGTGAAAATTAAGCACCTACACTAGGATGGAGTGTAATATTCCTACTTAGCCCAAGCTAAGAGGAATATTCAATTTTGTTTCATTTTTTGTTGATTGAATAAATGAACCAAGGAGGACATGTAAAACTCCTGAAAAACAATGAATAAATCCATGCCTATGTGAACAGAGACAAATCTGGGCCATTTTAAAATAAACACTTGCAGGTGTGAATGGATTTTGACCTATGAGACTGGGTCAACCTTGACCAAATCTATAGCGCAGTCTAGATATAATGTACCTCATGGAGGGAGAACGCAGTTCTAGAAGGAGGCCCTCATGTGAAAGGAGATAATTCATCAAGGTGGTTTAGGGTTTTCCAAAGCTCTCATCTTATAAAAGGAAGGGGAAGGCTCAAGAGAAGGTTGTTCATGATATTATATTTTCAGAGTATATCGTCTTCTTAGACATATCTCATTCTCTTGGCTGTTTAGCAGAGAATTGTGAGGATTTCCTGTTTAGGGATTCTCTCTCCTTCCATTGAGTAGCTCTTGGAGGGAATTGTACTAATCTTCCACTATCAGGCATTTGGCCAAGCTCCATCTCCCTTATAAAGTGTAAATCATATTGGGGTTTACTTGTTTCAATGAGCTGCAACAAGTGGAAACACTAGATCTGCTTAAATCTAGATTTTTCTAGTGCCTCTTCTCAGTGAGTGTGTCTTTTAACCTCCTCGAAGAGTGTATTAGCAGTGTGGGCTTCAGATCTTGATCTTGGCATCAGGCCAACCTGTGCTTCAAGATTACAGTAAGTTTTATCCTCTTGTGTTGCATTATTTCTAGTTTCATAGTTGCAGGGTATTCCGACATTCATTTGGAGAAGTGATCTCTGGTGGATGGATCCTTCCTTCTCCGTGATGATCCATGGATTAGCCATATAATTCATGTCTAATTCAGATCTGATCTATCTATTTTCATGCTTAATTCATATTTTCTGAATCATTCTGCAGATCTGCTGCAGTAAAACTCAAATCTACTCTCTGTATTTCATGTATTGCTAAAATCCCCAAGGGGAATGTAAAGTAAAGACAATCTAGTGTACTGATCTGTTATAGATCTGATATTTTGTGCACATATCTGTATTAGATATGATATGTAATTTAAAGCTTCTAAAACTCTTGAATATTACGGTATACATTCTTGTTGCAGAGAAATAATGTGTTGCAACACCTCATTCTTTAGGGTTTCTTCATCCATTCTTCCATTTTTCTCATGATCCGAGTAATAAACTCCATGATATGATGTTATTCAATGTATGTATGTATTTTCCATCATATTATATCATAAATCCTCTTAAAAATACGCTGTGAGGGCTTAAGAAAATTCTGCATTAGCTAAGTCATGGGGATTGGGCCTTTTTAAGCCATACTGGGACGGGGAGATCTGTTTAACATAGCTAGATTGATTTGTTTTTTATAAAATTTTATTTGTGAGTCCCCTATAACATATTATAAGGGATCCAACCATAATTTTCCTCTATTTTTACATAAATATCTGAAATTAACCTTTGTAGGGCTTAAAACGCTGTTTTTCCCCAACTTTTGGATCTTAAAATGAAGAAGAAGTTGCTGCTGTAACATCAACTGATGAAAATGTGTTTCTTGACACATTTTATGAGTGAATAGAGTGCTTCTTCTCCAGCAGTGGGTTTTCTTATTGCTACAGTCCCATTTTGGGCATTTTCCCATCCATTCTAGGGTGAGAGGCTTGTTTACCTCACCTAGTCTGCTTGGTTTCTAATTTCCTCTTGGATTTAGGACTTAGATACTAATATATAAGGGATCCAAGGGCCAATATTTTTTTCTGTAGCATACATTCCTAAAAAATTCGTTTTTCAGGCATGCCTTGCTAGCAATCCCAATTTGGGGATATTACAGTGGTATCAAAGCATGATCTCTGGCTCAGCCTGTGAGATCTAGCTATCAGAAGAATAAAGAGAAGTAGCAGAGAAAAAAATTATGGAGAGGATGAGATTACTCTCATCAATTTTCAGATCCAAGAAGAACCTCTCCAAGGAGGTAGAGCAGACAAAGAAGAAGAGATGTGTGGAGTACTAAAAAGGTATGCTTTTGATCATTATTTCAGTGGCTTTTTAATAGAATTTGTGAACCTTTTTGTGTCATGAATTTGGGAATTAATAAGGAACTATAACAAAACATGTGAGAATTGATATGCAAGACTTAGCCACTGATAATGGTTATTTTCTATACAGGAAAAGGAGAAAACGAGGAATTGTCGTTCAAAAGGGAAAGACAAAGTCGAGATAATTGTTGTCCCTCTGGACGAGAACCGAACGCAAACAAAGGTAAACAGATCAAAGCAAATCGGCTCGGAAAAGAAGGAGAGGACACCAGCTCAGCGCAAAAGAAAAGACAGGATGAAGAGTTAACAGTTTGGCGAATCCCTCAGGATCTTCGATCCTGAGGGATCGCTGCTTTATTTACCTTGTCACTTGGACATCTCCGCTGTCGTCTTTATATAAAGAGACAACACTGTTAGTTTAAGAAAAAGGGAGATATAGAGATGAAGAATACGCTTTTATGTAATTTCTGTAAAACATCAGCTTTGATTATTAAGTTTCGTTGAAGACTGGTTCAATGTATTTTTGACCGATGCATTAATGAAAGTTTGGTGATCATTTCATCTCTGCGACTGGATTAACTTCAAGCGGTGTATCCTTGGAGGCTAAGGGCCCGGCCCCGAAGGACACTTGCTTCTTTACCATTACGACTTTACTTCTGTGTGGTTTGTTTATCATTGTTATTTGTTAATTTGGTATGTTTTACAAGTTCATATTACATGCTCTGTTAAAGATTGAATCATTGAAGTTTTTGCAGATAGAATCGTGTGTTGACTCCGCATTAAGTTATTAATCCTTTCAAGAGTTCATTACATGTTCTTACTGTTATGTTACAGAGCTGTCATATTGACGTTCGTGTTGTGTGCGTTTCTAATGAATCAGTATTGTTCCATAATTCATTAATCGTTGTTGCTGTTCCATTAATATGATTTGTGTGAATTGCCTTTAGAAGTAAAAGAATGTTATTCGATTGCAAAGAGAGTATTTGAATAGATTAAGTTTGGTTACAACCCGCGGGACTTAGTTATTCAATTTTTGTTCCATTTTAGAGTTGCTGTTCCATTCCAGAATTGCTGTTCAATCCTTTATTCGCTTTGCTGTTCCGTTTCCTTACAGTTGTTGGTTTGGTGTGAGAGATGATCTAAGGCTGTAGTGAGCAGTGGCAGTCACTGTCTAGCTCCCAGGCTCATGGTCCATGCTCTAGTTTCCTTTCCATCAGTTTCCGAAGGGATGGGTTATCACTACCGCACCCTTGACTGATAAACTGTTGAGTTTTCTGAGTGTGTGATTTATTCTTTGAAGTAATTTAGTTATAGACAAGCATCCGTTTACTCTTGTATTTCTTAAAGCATTGTACTACTAGCATTACTCTGACAAATGATAGCCTCGGATTGAGTCACTCTTTGTAATAACAAAACGCTCCCGGATTGACATATTAATGTGAGGTAATTAGAGGTGAAAGAGACCCTTTTTATAGCTCTACATTTTGGTGCCGTTGCCGGGGAAAAGAGTGTAGCCATTTGTCTTTTTCAGAGTAGTGTACGAGCCTGCTAGGGAGGAGTTGGATCCTAAAAACGGAAGGTAAGAACCTACGTACGGAGCATGTAAAAGACCTGCTCCACTATCCGCTTTCCTAACAGATTTGTTTTTTGCTTGTTTGAATAGAAGTTGGTAGTTCATTTTTTGAGTGCATGACTAAGCAGAAAAGACCAGAAAAGAATATCAAACCCCCATCCAAGCCTGAAAAAGCTAAGGGGCCGGTGACCCTTGGCCGAACGACCTTCATAGACGAAATCTATAAGAAAACAGAATCTCAGCCATCAGTAGGCCTCAAGAAAAACATTTCTAAGCCACCTACTAGTTCCCTTCAGGCCACAGGATCACCATCTGTAGCCTGCGCTGAGGTGCATAGTCAAACTGAAGAGCAGGACTTTCAAGAAATTGAAAATTCTACTCTAGAATTATTGCAGGAAGGGAACTCTAGTAACTTTTGTGAGGGAGAAGGAGAAACAGGGGAAACCAAGGAACCAAAATCCCCTATTGAAACAAATCAGCCTTTAGATAGCCCAGATAAGGGGAGTGCTGCGAAAATCATTGTTGAAGGAACTCAATCTCCTCAGACACCTGGTATTCCCATTATTCCAGATAAAGGAAGCACTATTAAAAAGATCCCTGTCAAAGCTGTTCCCACTCAACCTAGGAATACCCTCCTAGATATCCCAGAAGGTTACTGGCATATATTCGATCCCATGGCTCAAAACCAACCTAATGCTCAAAACCAGCCAAATACTCAAACCTCTACATTACAATATCCTATAGTGGATTCTGCAGCAAATGCACCCATGAAAGATATCCCTCTTCAGCATATCCCCACATTTCACGGACTCACATCAGAAGATCCGGATGCATTCTTATTTGAATTCGATGTGTTATGTAGGGGGTACGATTACACCACCGATCCCCAAAAATTGAAATTATTTCCCTCTACATTGAAAGGGGCTGCTTTAAGATGGTTTATGGGGCTAGGTGGCGGGGTCATCAACAATTGGGATCAAATGAAAGAATCCTTCTTAAAGAAATACCAGGATTATTGTAGGTCTAGAGAATTAAAAGACGAAATATTTCAAATAACAGCCAGACCAAATGAAACATTAGAGGAGTATGTGGAACGTTTTCAGTATAATCTACAAAGATCTCCTTATGCATCGCTACCTTTACCTGATAATGTGTTAAAAACTGCATTAATGAGGGGCATGAAGGAACAATGGATTGAAACATTAAACATTATGGGCAAAGGGGATATTTATCAAGAGAGTTTTACTGACATCCTTGACTTATGTATCAGGAGTTCGAGAGGCGGCACAAGAATAAAACCGACAGAATATGATCGGTTTGCAAGAGATAACAAAGTATCAGCAGAAGGAGTAACACGTGCAGAAATTGGAAATTTATTAGAAAATTTTAAAACTGACATTATGGGGACACTAACTACACAACTTGATATTGTGCAGGCTAAACAGAAGCAGCTAGAGGCGGAACAGAATTTGGCAATCTTCTGCCCCCGATGCAGAAAAAAACATAGCCACAAGGAGTGTCCATTGGATAAAGTCCAAACATGCGCCATATGTACAAAAGATCACCTTACGGAGAGCTGCCCCTCACTTCCTGGATTGAAAGCGGTATATAAGGAAGCAGAAGAGGAACCAGAATCGGTGAATTCGATCAACCAGCGCCGCCCGTGGCAGCCGAGACAAACTGGTATGTTTCCGGACCCAACCTCTTTCTTTCAAAACCCACAATATAATGCTCAACAATATGGTATGTGGCAAAATCAATCTCAACCCCCATTTACAAATTGGTCACCACAATCGTTTCCTTCTTCAAATCCATGGCTGAATCAAACAAGCCAAACTGGTTGGCCGAATTTCCCTTATACTCCACCATATTGGCAAAATGGCCCATACCCTTCACAGTGGACTCCCTCTACTTCACAAAGTTCACCCTGGAAGACAAGCTGGAAAAGACCGATGTACCACCCAGCTGGAACTATTCCGCTCCCTCAACCTACTCTGCCAGCTTTACAACAAAATCCCCAGTCTAACCTGAGACCGCAACTCCCAGCCCAACCCAATCCCAATCCAAATAACAGACAGGTCCAATCTATCCAAATCATAGAATCACCAGAAATAGGACCTGACTTGAGGGAGTGCAATGACCTTCAGTTAAGATCTGGACGTATAATTGAAACTGAGGGAGATAAAACAGTTCATATTGAAGATCAGTTACCCAGAGAACATCAGTCACAACAAGAGGATGTAAATAAGCAACAAACTAATAATCAAGCAACCACATCCTCTCCTCCGTTCCCAGAACGATTAGCCATACCTCGAACCATACAATATCCTGACTTTGACATTCTGGGAGAGTTACAAAATCTGTACATAAAAATTCCATTCCTCCAAGCCATTCAAGACATTCCCATATACGCAAAAACTATAAAAGAATTGTGCATAAAGAAACCAAGGAGGAATATAACAAATAATCCAAGAGTCCAAGTAGTCGGTACTTTATCTGATCTATTGTCGGGAAGAGAAACACCCCTTAAATATGAAGACCCCGGGAATCCGATTATAACTGTTCAAATTTATGGTCAGACCCTATCTAATGCCTTAGTTGATCTAGGGGTTGCAATTAATATTTTAACAACCACAACTTGCCAAAAGCTCGGCATTACATCTGTAGAACCCACCTCCACTCTGTTAGAATTGGCTGACCGATCTGTGGTTAGACCAGAGGGTACTCTACATGATGTCATGGTCTCTGTAGAATCATGGGAGTATCCAACCGATTTCCTGATAATTAATCCAAAAACCCGACTTGATGGACATCCGCTAATTTTAGGTAGGCCTTGGCTTGCCACTGCCGATGCCTACATTGGCTGTCGGCAGGGAAATATGACCATAACCAGAGGACCAAATAGCAAAAATTTAGTTCTATATCCTCCAGCGCAGCCAAGTGTCACAATGATTAAAACTAATAAACACCATGTATCATACCTTACTAATAACATCAGATCTCCATTAACTATACAAGAGGCACTCGATTTCAAAGATCAAACGGAAGACGATGCCATTAATAATTTCATTACTCAAACTGAACCTCGCACACAGTGTCACATGATAGAAGCAGCATTTGATAATGAATTGGAAGAAGATCCCCTGAAAGATATTCATGACCAAACGATACCTGTTACTTCTGTTGCAAATAGTAAAACTGTGGAAATTGCACCGGGGAAAACTTTAAACATCAATGCTAATCTCACACATGAACAAGAAACAAAGCTCATCCATCTGTTAACAAAATATCAAGAAGCATTTGCATGGGACTACCCTGATATGAAAGGAATCGATCCCCAGTTATGTACACACCACATTTATATAGAAAAGGATGCCAGACCTGTGCGTCAGCCGCAAAGGAGACTTAATCCCCATCTAAAAGATGTCGTAAAAACTGAACTTCAGAAGCTTTTAGATGTGAATTTTATCTACCCTATTTCTGATAGTAAATGGGTCTCTCCACTTGTGGTAGTACCAAAGAAGAACGGGAAATGGAGAATTTGTGTGGATTATAGGGAACTAAACAAGGCAACACAAAAATATCATTTTCCTCTTCCTTTCATAGATCAAGTATTGGATACTTTAGCAGGGAAGAAGTTCTTTTCTTTCCTGGATGGCTTTAGTGGATACAATCAGATTCAGATTGCCCCTGAAGACCAGGATAAAACTACCTTTACTTGTCCCTGGGGAACATTTGCCTATCGAGTTCTACCTTTTGGTCTATGTAATGCTCCTGCCACATTTCAAAGGGCCATCCTTAGCATTTTTGCAGATTTAATAAATGATGGACTTGAAGTTTACATGGATGACTTTACACCATATGGAGATGATTTTGATCCAGCTCTAGACACCCTAGAGAAAGTCTTACAACGTTGCATTGTCACCAGGCTTTGCTTAAGCAATGAAAAATGTTTCTTGATGATGACTGAAGGACTTATCCTAGGACACTATGTCTCAGCAGCTGGCATTCAGGTAGACCCGGCCAAAATCCAAATACTTTTGCTTATTCCCACTCCTACTACTCAAACAGAGGTACGCAACTTTCTTGGATTTTCCGGTTATTATAGACGATTCATAGAGCATTATTCGCACATTGCTGCTCCGTTATATGCACTAACTGGTAACGTTGATTTTCTTTGGACAGACAAATGTGACCGTGCTTTCGAGGATCTAAAGAAGCTGGTATCCACAGCCCCAGTCCTTCGAGGACCAAACTGGGACCTACCATTCGAGATATCATCTGATGCCTCAGATACAGCCATTGGCGCAGTCCTTGGGCAGGAAGAGGATAAAAAACCATATGCCATCTATTACATTAGCAATAATTTATCCCCTGCTGAATTGAATTACACTGTTACTGAAAAAGAATTCCTAGCTGTAATACATGCTGTCAATAAATTTAGACATTATATTACAGGCTACCCTGTTATCTTGTATACAGACCATTCTGCTATAAAATATTTAGCGAATAAGCCTGTCACAAATGCCAGAGTAACTCGATGGCTAATCTTATTGTAGGAATTCGACATCACAATCAAGGACCGCCCTGGCAAAGAAAACCCTGTAGCCGATTTTCTTTCGAGAATACCAAAATCAAGTGATACAGCAGCAGTGGAAGATCAATTTCCGGATGAGCACCTGTTTGCTGTTGCCGTTAAAACACCCTGGTATGCTGATGTTGCCAACTACCTCGCAGTAGGTAAATTACCAAAACATTTAACTCCGAATGAGCGCAAGCAGGTCATTTAGAAAAGTTCTCGATTTTCGTGGATTGGAGGCTATTTGTTTCACACAGGAGCAGACATGCATATCAGGCGATGTGTTAGAGAGGATGAAATCTTTGACATCCTAAAAGCTTGTCACGATGGACCGTGTGGGGGGCACTTCGTTGAGCGTAGAACCGGACATAAAGTATTGCAGATAGGATATTACTGGCCTACGATCTTCAAAGATGCAAAGAAGTTTGTCCAAGCCTGTGACAGTTGCCAGCGAGCAGGACGACCTGGTCAAGCTGATGAGATGCCTCTGAAACCACAGTTAGTCATCGAACCATTCGAGCGGTGGGCTCTTGATTTTGTCGGACCCATCAACCCTTCATCAAATCAGAAAACATATATTTTGGTGGCAACGGAATATGTCACCAAATGGGTTGAGGCAGAAGCATTGCCAAGAGCCACAGAGGACTCTGTCATACAGTTCTTGTTCCTTCTATTTGTTCGTTATGGCCTTCCTAGGGAAATAATTACAGATGGAGGACCACAATTTGTTGGGCATAAATTAGCTGCAACACTTAACAATTATCATGTCCGGCATAAGATCACTACTCCATATCACCCACAGGCGAATGGGCAGGTAGAAAGTAGCAATAAGATAATAGAATCAATCCTAACGAAAACCATTGCGTCACATAGGCGTGATTGGGCTACCCGACTACCTTAAGCACTCTGGGCCTATCGAACCACATGGAGGAGCACCACTGGTTACTCACCTTATCAACTAGTGTTTGGAAAACAACCTATTTTTCCCATAGAATTCGAAATCCAAACACTGCGAACAGCACAGGAAGTTGGCCTAGATCTAAGCGAGGCACAACTCAATCGACTACAGCAGATCAATGAATTAGACGAAATTCGGCTCTCTGCACTACAAAATACAACATTGATTCAACAGCAGCGAGCCAAATGGCATGATGCGCTCATCAAAAACAAAGTCTTCCACGAGGGAGACTGGGCTCTGTTATACGATTCTCGGTTTCAGGACTTCCCTGGAAAACTTCGGACTCGATGGTTGGGACCATACGAAATCCAGAAGGTGCATGACAATGGAACCCTTACTCTAATCACCATTGACGGTTCTGGATATGCATTCAAAGTAAATGGCCACCGAGTCCGTCTCTATCGTAAACCACTCACTCGGGAATCCTTCTACCAGCACCTACGCCGAGATACTGATATGGAGATCTTAGGAGAGGAAGAGAAATCTTCCTCACCTGTGATTCATTAAGGGTTCATTTCTTTTTGCAATTTGTACATAAGTTCTTGTTTTTTTTGAGTGGTTCTTGTACATAAGTTTGAATTAAATATTTTCTTGTCATTTTTTTGCTGTTCCTTTTTCTTTTACAAAGTTCGATTTTTGCTCTTCTAATAGCATATGCGTGTTTTTTTATATGTTGGTTTTTGCTTGTTTTGCTGTTCCTTTTCTAAAGGAACAGCATTCGGGATCTCTGCTGTTCCTTTTTCAAAGGAACGGCATTGTTACATTTTTCGCTGTTCCTTTTGGTTACTACTGTTCTTTTTCTTCAAAGAAACAACATTCTTTTATTGTTGTTGTTCCTTTTTCAAAGGAATGGCATTTTGAGTGTTTTTATAGTATTTTTATTTTTGCTGTTCCTTTTTCCCAAAGGAACGGCATTTGCATTTTTGCTGTTTTTTTTTTTTTTCATCCGTCGTTGTTTCTTTTTCAAAGGAACACCACTCGCATACTTCTGCTCTCCTTGTGAAACAACTTATTCTTTTGCTGATCTAAAATGAGGATGCTTCTTGCCCGTCTTCTTTCTAGTCTTTAAGATACAGCTATGTATTTGTGCAATGACATATAAAATCACAACATACCGAAATATGCAAACCATAAATCGCTATATCTATAAGGCTCTGCATTAGTAAGAGGACAAATGGAAGGACATACTTATTTCTTACCTTTTGTTGACATGGTTTTACTAATTTTGCCCTGATTGGTTATCTTTATCATGCTGATTCCCTTAAACTTTTTATTAGTACTTGGGAATAAGAGCAAAGAGTTTATATCTTCCTATTGAGATAATAAGACTTCTTCCACCATTCCTACTCTTAAGGAGTGTTGAGCCACCCTTTGTGTATAAGGAAAAGTATTCGATAAAAAAAGAAAAAATATGTGAACATGATATGTCAAGTGTCAAATGCAGGATAGGGGGTCTCATCGAGAGCCGGCCTACCATGATCATGAGGATGGAAGTGAAGTGGCATTCCCATTCTGGCCACCACACCAGGGATATGGTCCAAAAGGTATATCAAATAAACAAACCTTGGAACAGGAGGTCTCATCACGAGTCGGCCTGCCCACGTTTCGCTCTTTCCTCGTGAATGGCATTATGGTTAACTGGTCACCAAGCCAGCATAATGGTCTACATTTTGATATAACAACATTCCTAAGTATACACAAAGGATTATGGTTCCGAGGGTAAAAAAACAACTCTGCCAAGGTTATGGACACCTGTTGGCAGCAGAGTACTGTTAATGGTATTGAAGTCACCTTGCTTACTCCAATGGGTAAGATACTAATACTCTTTTGTTTCTTATATCCTAGGAACTAATCATATGTCATTTCCCGATTTATATATCGCATGAACATTTATCATTACCAATCATGGCAACGGAAGTGACCATGACCACTTGAGATTGGCAAGTACGATACATGCCCTATCCATCAGCCTCAAATCATAACACAGCAGCCTCTTATATAACACGCGATCCATTCTCCGCCTCGATTTCGGTAATCTGTTGTCCTTTTTCAACATGGAATAATTCCATATGCTGTTCCTTTTTGACGTGATTGCAGACCGGGTGCCGCTCCTTTATTTGCCGGCTGGGACAGCCTATCACATTGCGGGGGGGGAGGTTCACCTCATCACTCCCTGAATTACGTGTCAAGCTCACCATTCGGGAAAGCTAGCATACGACGGTTTGGCATGGTTTAACGGCATGGCATTTCTATTTTTGTCACAAGTTACTTTCTGTTGCACTGTTGCATACTCTGTGTTTTTTTTTCGAAACCTTGCTGTGTTTCATACAGAAAACGTAGTTGCCGTTCCATTTAGAATCTACAGTGAAACTATGGGAGGAAGAGCAATTCGAAGCGAGCCTCAACAGTTGACGATATCTGCTGCTGCCCGGGAGATCCTGGAAAGAGCGGGATGGTTGAATTATTTCAATCGCCTACAGGAGTCCAACGAAACAGTGGCGATGGAATTCTTGCAGAACCTACAAGATGATCACTCCATAGTAAGAGGGAAGCGGATAGCGGTTACTGATGACATAATTGCAGAAGTTTCAGGGCTCCCAGCCACCGGACCGGTATGGACATTAAAAAAGGAACGATTACATAAGGTCATGGAACTGTTTCAGGACGAAGGCCAGAATTTGACAATTAAAGGGAAGGGAGTTCTGCCAGCAACCCTAGGTGAACCCTGGACGGAGCTAGCAAGAACGGTGCAGAGTTACATTACCTGCGAAGGAAGAAAAGACGTGGTAAGACCACGACACCTTAAACTTTTAGCTGTTTTAAAGCAGAGATGCTCTGTGAATTTACCCGCACTCCTGAACTCCTTACTGCATGATGCTGCACAAAGTATGAAAAAGGCACAGCACGTAGAGTCAATCGTTAGTCACCATGGATTGATACGACTAGTTGTTAGTTATGGTCTCAACCAGCAGCAGAGCAGCTGGGAAGAGCTGATTGCACAAATTGAGGGGGGATTGACAGAACCATCCCCAAAACGCAGACATTCTATAAGCACACCGGAGTGTCCGGCAAAACGCGGAGAACACGTTGCTAGTACATCAGAACAACCAGAGTTACATCAAGAATCGACAAAGCGTAAGCATGCCATTGATTCACCCGAGCAACCAGAGGAACCCAGAAAATCAGCTCGGTTAGCTCAGATGAGAGGAAGCATAAATAAGCCCAGAAAATCAGCCCGGTTGGCTCGGATAAGAGGAAGGCTGGAAAAGCTTCAGGGAAGTACCAGCCAACCAGTGATAATTGAAGATGAGCAACCCGAAGAAGAAGCAGCCGAACCTTCGGGAACAGAAATAGAAGTAGAAACTGAACAGGAGGAAGAAATGGGACAGCAGGAGGATAGCCCATTACAAGACCTACTGGGAGATGATGACTTGGCCACAGTCCTAGCCAATATGAGTAAGTATGGTCAACCTTCTAGTTCAGAGGGCCCCCACGACAAACCCCAGGAAGAGAACATGCCTGTTCGTGATGAAGAGGAGGAAAATACTGAACGGGAACAATCTGTTCCCATGTCACAAGAGGAAATTCTAGAGAGAGTAGGAGCAGAAACAGCATTTGCTCAGGAAGAGACAGAACCAGTCGAGGTTCCTACCCCAGAACAGCCAGAGCAGAGCAGTGAAGAAGAACCCCAAGAGGAAGATTTAGAAACCAGTCATGATCCAGTCCGCAGCAGACAGACTGTTGTTCCTTCGAAGGAAATACTAGAAATTAAAAAGTTGCGGAAGGAACGGAATAAATTGTTGAATACGATAACCCAGCTCAGACAACAAATTAGGATTCTGAAAAAGAACCAGAAGATAAGAAAGACCGGAGGGAGGAAAAAGAAGGCCAGCAAGCGGCCTGCTGTTCAAAACCCTACTGAGAATCCAGCTGCCGTTCCAATTGATGCCGAGGAACAGACGGGTGTTCGCGTTAAAACAGAAAAGGATGATACAAGGGTCAGTGACAAACAAATTCAGACAGAAGCACCACCCTCAGGGGTAATAAGGGTTCTGAACTCCAAACAGCATAACAAGAAAGTTCGGGTAAAACTCCCGGCCTCCACTGACCTATGGAAGAAAGATCCGAAAACAAAAACCTTGCATAAGATGGTGAAGCAAGCCCAGCAAGAAGCCGAACAGCTTAGAGAGCAAACGGTTCCCCGAGAAAAATATGAAGAGTTACAGCAGCAACTAAGGGACGTCAGTCAATCCAAAAGCCAGGCCTTTGAAGGGTGGAAAAAGGAACAAGAGGAAGTTGCACAGGTAACCAGTAGACTAGATACTGTTATCAAACAGATGAATGACTTGTGTTCTTTATACAATGATGTTTTAGCATGTAGGGCCCCTGCTAAAAACTATGCTCTGTTTTTATTAGAACGGTACTTACAATTAAAAATAAAAGCCATTAAAGCAGGCACCCCAATACAAATTAACACTGTCAATGACTTTATAGACTGCTGTAAACATTATGGAGTGAAAGTCCAGAGGTTGTTGTGTGAACTTTATTTGCACGACCTTGTGCTAAGTCAGGAGACTGAATTAAACCCTGGCCCTTTCATTGGAGACATCCAATTCCAAGCATTTATTTCATTCGGGGCTAATCAGATTAAGTGGCTCAAAGCCTATGATACTTTCCAGGGTCAGGAAAATGGTCTAGATTTACGGGTTAGAGCTGAGCCTAGGAACCCAGTACAGTTGTGGAGAGTTCATAGAAATCTTATAACGACTCCTGGTGCCATTGAAACATTAGGACCTATGCATGAGGCACTCATTCAAGAGAGTTTAGAGTATTTTCTTTCTATCAAAGACTTGGCCATTAATGCAGCCAAATTTCGATATCGAATCTCTGATCCACACATCCAGCTCAGAGAACCATTTAAGTATGAGAATTTTGAGTTAGCTGCCGACCGTTTGAACCTCTATGGCAAGACCATTCTGAAAGCAGGATCATCCTGGTTAGGGTATAGATTTCGCACTCCAATTATTTGGCACCCTGCACCCGGATACCAGGCCCTGTATGATATGCCTGAGGGACAAACAGGTTAGTTCTTTGACTATCTAATCACTCAACATGGTTGTAGGCCTCCGCATGAGACTCCTTCTCCAGCATACTCTCTCACTGCATTACATGTCAACTACAATGTTTTCATGAGGACATGAAACAAGGTAAGCAGGGGGGTGTGTGGAGTACTAAAAAGGTATGCTTTTGATCATTATTTCAGTGGATTTTTAATAGAATTTGTGAACCTTTTTGTGTCATGAATTTGGGAATTAATAAGGAACTATAACAAAACATGTGAGAATTGATATGCAAGACTTAGCCACTGATAATGGTTATTTTCTATACAGGAAAAGGAGAAAACGAGGAATTGCCGTTCAAAAGGGAAAGACAAAGTCGAGATAACTGCTATCCCTCTGGACGAGAACCGAACGCAAACAAAGGTAAACAGATCAAAGCAAATCGGCTCGGAAAAGAAGGAGAGGACACCAGCTCAACGAAAAAGAAAAGACAGGATGAAGAGTTAACAGTTTGGCGAATCCCTCAGGATCTTCGATCCTGAGGGATCGCTGCTTTATTTACCTTGTCACTTGGACATCTCCGCCGTCGTCTTTATATAAAGAGACAGCACTGTTAGCTTGATATATAGATAGATATAGAGATGAAGAATACGCTTTTATGTAATTTCTATAAAACATCAGCTTTGATTATTAAGTTTCGTTGAAGATTGGTTCAATGTATTTTTGACCGATGCATTAATGAAAGTTTGGTGATCATTTCATCTCTGCGACTGGATTAACTTCAAGCGGTGTATCCTTGGAGGCTAAGGGCCCGGCCCCGAAGGACACTTGCTTCTATACCATTACGACTTTATTTCTGTGTGGTTTGTTTATCATTGTTATTTGTTAATTTGGTATGTTTTACAAGTTCATATTACATGCTCTGTTAAAGATTGAATCATTGAAGTTTTTTCAGATAGAATCGTGTGTTGACTCCACATTAAGTTATCAATCCTTTCAAGAGTTCATTACATGTTCTTACTGTTATGTTACAGAGCTGTCATATTAACGTTCGTGTTGTGTGCGTTTCTAATGAATCAGTATTGTTCCATAATTCATTAATCGTTGTTGTTGTTCCATTAATATGATTTGTGTGAATTGCCTTTAGAAGTAAAAGAATGTTATTCGATTGCAAAGAGAGTATTTGAATAGATTAAGTTTGGTTACAACCCGCGGGACTTAGTTATTCAATCGCTGTTCCATTTTAGAGTTGTTGTTCCATTCCAGAATTGTTGTTCAATCCTTTATTCGCTTTGCTGTTCCATTTCCTTACAGTTGTTGGTTTGGTGTGAGAGATGATCTAAGGCTGTAGTGAGCAGTGGCAGTCACTGTCTAGCTCCCAGGCTCATGTTCCATGCTCTAAGTTTCCTTTCCATCAGTTTCCGAAGGGATGGGTTATCACTGCCGCACCCTTGACTGATAAACTGTTGAGTTTTCTGAGTATGTGATTTATTCTTTGAAGTAATTTAGTTATAGACAAGCATCTGTTTACTCTTGTATTTCTTAAGCACTGTACTACTAGCATTACTCTGACAAATGATAGCCTCGGATTGAGTCACTCTTTGTAATAACAAAACGCTCCCGGATTGACATATTAATGTGAGGTAATTAGAGGTGAAAGAGACCCTTTTTATAGCTCTACAAGATGCAATGAAATTTCTAGAGAGTTTCAAGAAGAGGAAGAGCCAAGCACTTCCTATTCTCAAAGAGAGGAAGACCAGAGGCATGAAGGGCATTTAGAATCTAATATTCTAAGTGATTAACTTTCTGAATACAAAACTAAATCTAGAGCCTTCAAGGAGACTCTAACTTTACCACAGTTCATTCAGCTAGAGGAAGGGAAGAGACCCTACAGCTATGGGATGATGAGAGGCAATAGGTTTCTGTTGCCCAATTTTGATGGATCACTCACATGTGCAGTAAAGACTTGGGTGATGAAACTAGAGGCTTTCTTCCTACTACATCCAGTAGTAGAGAGAGAGGTTGTAGATATTGTAGCTCTGCACCTTGAAGGTGAAGCAAAGGTTTGGTGGTTCAGCCATTTGATCCATGCAAGGGTATCTACTCTTGCTGAGTTGTCTCAAAGATTGATTGAAGCATTTGGAAAAGAAATATCAGAGGAAGAGAGTCCCTCACCACCACTTGAGGAAGCATATACTAGCACTATCACAAGCTTGGAGGAGCAGCTTTCATGTTCAGCAGTGGAGGAAGGCAACATAGTTGAGGGAGGAGCTCTTGCTTCTACATCTCACCAAGGTATGCTTGAAATTCCATCTCTTTTCATTTCATCAGATCATATGAAGGGATCTACATCTTTGCATGTTGCTGATTTAGAGCAACAGAGTTGCACTACAATGTACAAAGGCAGTGATGAAGAAAAGAGGACCCATGCCTTATGGGAGCATTCACATGGCAGCTTCATTCATGAAGCAATGGAGGAAGGAATGGTAGATGGTAGACATATTGAAGTGAGAAACCCTTTCTCCTTTCTAGATGACACTTTCTCAATGAGAACTCCCCAGCTCAAAGAGAAACTTCTACCTACAGCAGATCCAAGGCCTCTTTGGTTTTGGAAGGCCATGCATGAGGAGGAAATCTTGTGGAGAGATTTCATTGGAGGTGCACTTCAACACATCATGAAGTGCAAAGTTCTTCAACAGTCTGAGGAGGCCCTTTCCTTATCACACTTGGATCTTCATGGATTCAAGGAGGAACAGATAGATGATGGAGGACATCTTCGGATGGATAACATCTCTCATGTTTGTGTTGGAAATTCCTTGAGCCACACACATCATGATGGGAGGTTTTTTCCTACCACCTATTTGGGTCCTTATGGGATCAAAGTGATCCTTGAGAAGATTGCATTTCAACATCCCATGAAATGCAAGAGTAGAAATCTGATTTGGGAGAATGATAGTCTTCCTTGGGAGAATGCTAAAGAAGAAAAAGATGGAAGGCATCCACATGTGGATGGATGGGTGTGGATGATGAGCAAGGAGCTGGAAAGCTACTTGCAAATCTATGATACTGGGCAGCAAGAGGCTTGGCTGCATTGGTTACTCTTGAAAGAGTTTTGTCATCATCCTCTTTCCAAGGGTATGTGGCAGGATACTTGCATCATAGGGTAGCAAGGAGTATGGACACATTGTGTTGAAATACATTCTTCATGTCAATCACCATGTTTTCACTACATGATTTGGATGATGGAAGTATGAGGAGGCAAAAAAATATTTTGTTTCTTGGGATGTTTTTGGGAGAGCAAGGGCAGATTTGCTCTCACAGTTTTCATGATGTTGCAGGAGTAGAAGATGGCAATATCATAGTGCAAAGGGGCTACTCCTTGGCCTTAGATGTTCAAGAGGTACTTTCCCCATGGGAGAGACTTCTTATGTGTAGCAACATTATGGGAGATGCCTTTGACATTCTGCATGTCAAAGATTGGAGCCATGAGTTGGAGGGAGCCTATTTGCATGGGCCAACAACGTTGCCACTTTGGAGCTGGGGTTTATTGATGGAGTATCGCCAGGATAACTTCACACTTGATGCACTTGATGGGCAAAGAGGAGGTAAGGAAGATGAGGTAGTAGATCGGGACATCTATTACTATGGTGTACTCTTCTTGTCTTGGGTTTCCAAGCATGAGGGAGAGGATTTGCAGGCAGCACTTGGTTCATTTCTCTTCAGGGAAGTGTGCCAAACTACTATGGAGGATCCATTCATGGATCCATGTGTCTTCTTACTTCCAACATATGGTGAGAGCTTTGTTTGTGCAACATAATATTTGCATGCTCTTACCATCTCTTGGAAGTGCATTGCTCCAAAAGTAAGCAAGCTCTTGATTTTGCTCCATGACCAATGTTGGGCCAAACCATATGATGGAGAAAACCATCTCTTATGTGGCCTTGGGCAGATGTTTTGTCATTACATGTATGCTCAGTTGATTCATATGATTAACCATGTATCAAGAAACAATCTGCCATGTATTTTTCTGAAGCAGCAGTTTGAAAAACTGCGCTGTAACTACATGGGGAACTATTGGTACTTCCTTGCAACACATGAAACCTTCAGTGTTTCCCTCATATTCATGTTGATCATGATCTATTTTGCTGAGATTGTTCTTATCTCTATTGAGAGCATGATGGGGAGAGGAAGACAGCGTGGGGTAGGATATCTTGTCTACCATGTACAGATTTTCAGCCCACCTACTTTGCAGGAGCTCAAGGTGGAGGAAAATTTTCTGGAGTTTCCATGGTGGGAGGTGACTCATTTTGTATGGGTGATTGCTTGGGAAAAGATGCTTTTCCCAATCCATTTCAGTTCTGTCCTTGCAGTTGCTTGAGGAGAAGCAACATTTGGTAGGGGAGGACTGTAATGTTCCTACTTAGCCAAAGCTAAGAGGAATATTCAATTTTGCTTCATTTTCTGTTGATTGAATAAATTAACCAAGGAGGACATGTAAAAATCCTGAAAAACAATGAATAAATCCATGCCTATGTGAATAGAGACAAATCTGGGCCATTTTAAAATAAACACTTGCAGGTGTGAATGGGGTTGAGCTATGAGACTAGGTCAACCTTGACCAAATCTACAACGCAGTCTAGATACAATGTACCTCATGGAGGGACAACACAGTTCTAGAAGGAGGCCCTCATGTGAAAGGAGATAATTCATCAAGGTGGTTTAGGGTTTGCCAAAGCTCTCATCTTATAAAAGGAAGGGGAAGGCTCAAGAGAAGGTTGTTCATGATATTATATTTTTAGAGTATATTGTCTGCTTAGACATATCTCATTCTCTTGGCTGTTTAGCAGAGAATTGCGAGGATTTCCTGTTTAGGGATTCTCTCTCCTTCCATTGAGTAGCTCCATATCCCTTATATAGTGTAAATCCTATTGGGGTTTACTTGTTTCAGCGAGTTGCAGCAAGTGGAAACACTAGATCTGCTAAGATCTAGATTGTTCTAGTGCCTCTTCTCAGTGAGTGTGTCTTTTAACCTCCTAGAAGAGTGTATTAGCAGTGTGTGCTTTAGATCTTGATCTTGGCATTAGGCCAACCTGTACTTCAAGATTACAACACATTTTATCCTCTTGGACTGCATTATTTTCAGTTGTAGAGTTGTAGGGTATTTCAGCATTCATTTGGAGAAGTGATCTCTCGTGGATGGCTCCTTCCTTCATCGTGGTGATCCATGGATTAGCCATCTAATCCATGTATACTTCAGATCTGATCTATCTACTGTCATGCTTGATTCATATTTTCTGAATCATTTTGTAGATATGCTGCAGTAAAACTCAGATCTACTCTCTGTATTTCATGTATTGCTGAAATCCCCAAGGGGAATGTAAAGTAAAGACAATCTAGTGTACCGATCTGTTATAGATCTGATATTTTGTGCATAGATATGTCTTAGATCTGATATATAATGTAAAGCTTCTACAACTCCTGAATATTACGCTGTACATTCTTGTTTCAGAGAAATAAAGTGTTGCAACACATCATTCTTGAGGGTTTCTTCATCCATTCTTCCATTTTTATCATGATTTGAGTAATAAACTCCATGATCTAATGTTATACAATGTATGTATGTATTTTCAATCATATTTTATCATAAACCCTCTGAAAAATATGCTGTGAAGGCTTCAAAAAATTCTACATTAGCTAAGTCATGGGGATTGGGCCTTTTTGAGCCATACTGGGACGAGGAGATCTGTTTAACATAGCTAGAGTGCTTTGTTTTTGATGAAATTTGATAGGTGAGTCCCCTATAACATATTATAAGGGATCCAACCATAATTTTCCTCTGTTTTTTTTCATATCTATGAAATTAACCTTTTTAGGGCTTAAAACACTGTTTTTCCCCAACTTTTGGATCTTAAAATGAAGAAGAAGTTGCTGCTGTAACATAAACTGATGATAATGTGTTTCTTGACACATTTCATGAGTGAATAGAGTGATGTTTCTCTAGCAATGGGTTTTCTTATTGTTGCAGTCCCATTTTGGGCATTTTTCCATCCATTCTAGGGTGAGAGGCTTGTTTACCTCACCTAGTCTGTTTGGTTTCTGATTTCATCTTGGATTTAGGACTTATATAATCAAATTTAAGGGATCCAAGGGCCAATATTTTTTTTTGTAGCATACATTCCTGAAAAATGCATTTTTCAGGCATGCGTTGCCAGCAATCCCAATTTGGGGATATTACATGGAGCCTCAGGCTATTTTTAGGTGGATGTCTATTTATAGGTGAATTCATATTTATAGATGTATGTGCAAGTTCTATTTATAGATGCATGTCAACTATTATTATACCTTAATAATATTTGGACAATAAACAATAATCTATTCTCAATGAGCATTTGGAAATAGTTAAATGAAGTGGAAAATTAGTTAGCTAAAGGAATTTCGATTTAAGAGGTTGATTGGTGGGACATGCAAGGGGAATTATTTGTAACTAAGTGATTCAAAGTTGTAATAGAGTTGGAAGTGCAGTTATGAAATTTGTAAAGTAGTTTAACTCAGACTGAGTTAAACTCATTGTGATAATCAGAGTTGCATTAAACTCTCTTTTAATCCTGTGTTTCATGATCGATCTAAGCATATAGATTTCCGGTACCATCATCTTAGAGATTGTGTGCAGAGGAGGATCATGTTGCTTCAGTACATTCCTATGGAAGATCAGGATGCAGATATTCTGACAAAGGCGCTCAATAGGAGAAAATTCGAATACCATAGTGACAGGATCGGGGTGAAGGATATATAATCCCTTTCTTGTTGAGAGGGAGTGTTGAGATTCAACAAGAAGATCCTAGTGAAAATTAAGCACCTACACTAGGATGGAGCCTCAGGCTATTTTTATGTGGATGTCTATTTATAGATGCATGTCTATTTATAGATGTATGTGTAAGTTCTATTTATAGATTTCATGTCTATTTATAGATGCATGTCGACTGTTATTATCCCTTAATAATAGTTGGACAATAAACACTAATATATTCTTAATGAGCTCTTGGAAATAGTTAACTGAAGTGGCAAATTATTTAGCTAAAGGAATTTCAAGTTAAGAGGTTGGTTGGTGGGACATGCAAGAGGACTTAGTTGTAACTGAGTGATTCGAAGTTGTAACAGAATTGGAAGTGCAGTTATGAAAGTTGTAAAGTATTTTAACTCAGTTAAGTGAGTTAAACTCAATTGTGCTAGTTGTAACTGAAGATACACTAGTGAAAGATCAAGTCAATTAATTATTAATTAATTCACAATCAATGGTATCACATGCAACTGAAGATTTATTACTATTAACTACATGCATGTCAGATCTAGTGGAGACCTAGTTGAGTTCTAGGGGAAAGGGAAGATAGCTACCATTTGTGACATTATTTAGTTGCACACATGCAACCACACACAGATTGGATGTGCCCAAGAGGATTGCGCAGTCAAGGCAAGCAATATTCCATTCATTCAGGGATTGCTATCAGTTAGGATTGTGCAGTGGAGGAAGGTTGTCTAGAGACAATAAATTGGCTAAGGAACTTGATAATTTTTTTAAGACAGTTTGAAACAGTTATCTCATGTTCTGAGAGCTCTTAGATTAGATCTTTGTATGTAATTGTTTCATGATCCATGATATAATACATAATAGAAGATAGTGGGGTTTTTAGCTATATGCTTTCCCCGGATAAATTATCTCTGTTATGTGTGATTGATATTTCTTCATGATATTGTGATTGGCGATTGTGTTTCAAATTCTGCAAAGATTTGTAGAAGTGATTCTATATTTAACAGTAGCATATTATTGTTAGATCAGGAGAATCCAGGTAATACATGTATTTTGTATAAAATTTATACAATATGCCATTCATGTATAGATGAGTCATTGTTGCAAAGATCCTTTCTTTCATGAGTTTACAGGGATTTATATGTAGCTATCCTATTTGAGGGTAGTATTTTGTTACCAAGAGCCATTATTTTCATGTTGATATGGTTGAGCAAGAAAGTGGTCATGAGTAGATTTGTTGTATGTGTGAGTGAGAGTTGTCTTGAATGATGCCATGTTGTATTGAGAGGGTTTATTGATTGTGAGAGTTGTGTCACAAAGATGATGATGTTGTGATTTGTGTTTAGGAAAATCTTCTGTTTGAGTGTTGAGCTGTTAGGATTTGGGCACATTTTGTATTACTGAGATAAGGTTGAATCAAATAGGTGTTTGTATTCAATTGTTGAAGGATGTATTGTCAGTGTGGGTCCAATATGAAAATGGGATGAAACGAGGCCCATGATTGTATGAATTTGATGTGTGGATTCCAATATGAAATATTTTGAGACATGGTCCACAGGAGAGTTTGAAGGTTGGGGCCTTTAGTGAAGCAAGTGGTGCCTTGCATATTTAGGGTGTAGCAGCATCCTTTAGGTAGTGGCTAGAGAATTTGGTAGTAGTGGCTTCCTTCCAATGGTGGCTAGAAAAGGCTTGGGTGTTGTGGCATCCAGAAGGTGGTGGCCTACAAAGTCATGGGAGTGGTGGCATCCAGCAAATTATGGTATGGAATTTTTTTACAAGTAGTGGCTTGGGGTGAGAGTTTCTTAGGTGATTGGAAAGTCATGGCTTGCACACTGGTGGTGTCGAATGCATATGATGAAAAAATAAGATTTGCATTAATAAGAAGAAGAGTGAAGTAGAAAAGTAGTGTTGAAAATGAAACAAGAAAGTCTCAATTTTAATTTTTTCCTTAATTAAAATTGAGAAATTTCGAAATTCCACATCACTAGAGAACTTGGAGGAGTTAACTGAGTTGACATAGCTCTTTTCCCTCAATTAAGAACACATAATTCGAGTTAATGAGTTCAAGTTCAATTTAATTGAGTTGATTCCTAAAAAATAGGAGTCTAGCTTAGTTAATTCGAGTTAGGGGCATGAAATTTAGTTGTGTGCAGTGGGTTCCTAAATTTTAGGATCCTAGGTTGAGTTAATTTAAGTTGTAACAATTTAATTCCGTTAAATTGAGTTATGGAGAGTTAAAATAATTCTAACTGTTGAAGGTTAGAGGTCAAGTTGTGCAGTGTAACTTCAATCGAACTCAGTGATCATCTAGATAATGAATAAATCAGCCTAACTTAGCTCATGCATGCAGAGAATTCTAGTTACCCAGTTGAGATGGATATTCCAAGGCAGTGTACAATTAATATGTATTAAATTGAGTGTATAGTTCATTGTATTGGTCAGGTGATATATCCTAGGAATTGCAGAAGCATTTTGGAGGAATTTCATAATTAATAAGAGCCTTATTCCTCAGGGAAAATCTCAAGGAAATATGAGCTTGGAGGTTCAAAAATTTGGATAAGAATTGGCCAGGTTCAATCAGTCTAGTAGAGGATAGAAAATATAGGTGCAGGTTGAGCTCGAGCTTGATCATATCATATTGTATTCATCCATATTATTTTATTAATGCAATATAGATAGTAAGGAGTTTTGAGCAGTTTCTTTCCCTTAGATAAATCTCTGTGCATGTGTGATGTTTCCTTTTGCATGTTAATGATATGTGTTCTCGATCGTGAATTAGCTTCCGCAAATCAGTAGAGTAGCTTATAGTCTTGTGATTTAGTAAATTTCATGAGCATATTAGAATCTACACATTCATTTCCACGTGGTATCAGCGAAGGATTCACATTAGAACTAGTCCTTGAAGTCCTCATGTACAATGATCATTGAAGAACTAATGAGCTATTAGGAGGTAGAGTTATGGAGCCCTAGTTCATGGCATATCTAGAATATCCTATGTGCAAACTTATTAATGGAGTAAGAAGGTTGCTAGTGGGAAGATGAATGAGCCAATGTTTAGTGACACAAAAAGGGGTTTTGACCATTGATATTGGCATATTGAAGACTAGAGATATTTCCGACAAGGAGATCGAGACTCATAGGGAGTCTAGTTTCAGAGGGACCATCCCTTTGGAAGCTTGTACTTGAAGATTCAGGGAGATCAGACTCATTATTGCAGTAGTTGCAATAGCAATGCAGAAGCAACAACAATATGAGTAGATCATATTTTTCCATGCATGCAACCATACCTCCATGAGTGAGGTGGCACAATGTAGATCCTTAGTCCAAGGGTTGAAAAAATTTGGGTAGGGTCCACTGAGGTGTTCTACTTATGGATAATTACCTTTCTATGGGGGAAAACTACTGCAATAATGAGTCTAATCTCTCTAGATCCTGAAATACAAGATTCCATAGTGATTATCCCTCTAAAACTAGACTCCCTCTGAGTCTCGATGTCCCTATGGGAAGTCTCTCTACTCCTCAATATGCCAATATCAATGATCACAACTCCTTTTTGTGTCACTGAACATTCGCTCACTGATATGCCCAATAGCAACATTTTAGCTCCATTAAGAAGTCTGCACATAAGGTCTTATGAATCTACCCTGAACTAGGGATCCATAACTCTGCCTCCTAACAACTCATTAGTTCTTCAATGATCACTCTACATGAAGACTTCAAGGACTGGTCCTAATGTGAATCTTGCTCTGATACCAAGTGAAAATTCTAAAAACTGCAATCCTATTGCCGTAATTGGTATTATTTCTTCTAACTAATTTATTATTCATTTTATTGCTACGAAAACATCAAAATAAACACACTGCAACATTCAAAAATAAAAATGTGGAAATAATAGCATTGGAAATTGAGAAAATACTAACACACATACACATAAAATGACACCATTATTATTGGACAAATGTCCCTGGAAAAACCCAACTTGGGAAAAATGGTGCAACAATGAGAGAGAAACAACAAAGCAGTAGAAACAATAGTATGAGTAGATCAGATTTCACCACGCACGCAACCATATCTCCAGGAGTGACATGGGGCGATGTAGATCGTTAGTCCAAGAGTTGCATAAATTTGGGTAGGATCCATTTAGTTGTTCTCCTCATGGATAATTACCTTCCTACAGGGGCCCACAATATTCGGTATTAGGAGGATGAGTGTTAGTCAAATACTGAGGATTGCAGAGGCATGTTGACAGAAGAGCAGGAGGCTAAGTAGCAGAGTCAATTGTAGCACAATTTTCCCAGTAGACAGTTGCAGACACAATTGATTCAATCTTTTTTTTTGGATGCTTCTCAGTTGTAGATGTTACAGCAGCAACAACACAAGTGAGAGGTGTTACATGCAGCACATTGCACAGTTGAAAGATCGAGGTGGAATATACTCCCTTTATTGCTGATAGGGAGTGTTGAAAATGTAGCAAAAACGTGTCAATTTTGATTTTTGTATTAATTGAAATTCAGAAAATTCGAAATTCCACATCAATATACAACTTGGAGGAGTTAACTGAGGTGACATGGCTCTTTTCACTCAGTTAAGAACACTGAATTTGAGTTAACGATTTCAATTTTAGTTTACTTGAGTTGATTCCTAAAAAATAGGATTTTAGCTAAGTTAATTCAAGTTAGGGGCATGAAGTTCAGTTGTGTGCAGTGGGTTCCTAATTTTCAGGAGCCTAGCTTGATTTAATTTCAATTGTAGAAGTTTAATTAAGTTAAATTGAGTTATGGGTAGTTAAACTAGTTCTAACTATTGGAGGAACTAGTGGAAGGTCAAGCTGTGCAGTACAACTTCAATCACACTCATTGATCATCCAAATAACTAATAAATCAACATAAATTAGCTCATGCGTGCAAATAATTTGAGTTACCCAGTTGAGACGGAGATTCCAAGACAATGTACAATTAATTATATACTAGATTGAGTGTATAATTCATTTTTTGGTTAGGTGATAAATACTAGGAATTGCGCAAGAATTTTGGAGGAATTTCCTAATTAATAGGGGCATAATTCCTCAAGGAACAATTTAAGGAAATATGAGCTTGGAGGCTCGAAAATTTGGGTAGTGTTGGCCAGGTTCAGTCAGTCAGGCACATGATAGAAGATACAAGTGTAGGTTGAAATCAAGCTTGAGAAGAACATATTTTATTCATCCAAATTCTTTGATTAATGAAATACACATATTGTTGTAGCTCCTAGAGACAACCCCCGGGTTGAGGAGCGGTCAATGCCTAGGTAATCTTAGTCTCTCTTGAAGATGAATCAGTGCTACTCAAGAGATAAATGTAAAAATGGTTTAAAATTGGCTTTATTAGCCTTCTCAAAGGAAGATTAAATATACACCTAAATTATATATCATTCCCTAGAATAAATGCTCAGGTATGGTGGCAAACACACAAAAAATGTAGCTTAATTGGTCAATGCAGTAAAAATGAAAGGGATAAATATAAGGAAAGAACCTGGTGCAAAGGGCTCGATAGACACAAAATCCTATGAAATAAATCCTAGTAGAATCATGAAAAGATGAAGGAAATGAAGTGAAAAAATTATGGAGCACATTTTAAGGCTTTCAACTCAATATATCATAGGAAATTTTTTCTATATCATAACATAGGTGAATCTACATTCTCACAGGTACCGTATGCTATTAGATAACATAGATAAATATACAATCTCACACGTACCGTATACTACAACATAACATAAGCAAATCTATGATTTAAGAGTGAATCCAACAACTACAAATTACACAAATTTTGAAGAAAAATACACATGAACTGACATACAAAGGGAGAACACATACTGCATATTCCAATGCTTGGAATCACAAAAAATTAATCTTTAATATTCTAGAATAAAATACATGCTACAGGCCTAAACTTGTAAAATTTTCCAAACAAATACAACCTATGGAACAAAAAAATAGAACAAAAACTTGGAGCCTCTCACTGAAGACATAATTTAGAACCTTTCTAATGAGTTTTTTTCTGCCTTTTTATAGGGAGAACCAAAATAAGGACAACTTATAAAATATCTCAGAATGCTACAATTTTCTAAACTACCTAGTTGTTTGAGCATGTGAATGGCCTAACTATCCTAATGTCGATTACCTAACAAACTTGATTCTTTTCTTGAAAATGTAATATTTACAAAACATGAAAAAAAGGAGGTATCATGATTGACAAAAAAAATATCTCCATGTCGATTCCTCCGATTTCCCAAAGTAGACTTAGGTTCCATTACCTGGGTTCATGGTGTGTTGATGATATGGCCACGCCTCCACCATGATATTTCTACCACGGTTACCTCGCATTTCACCTATTGTTTTCTCCCCCTAATTGCTTGGATTGTCCCTTTTTGGAGTTGGTCGTGGTTTGGTGTGGTGGCATTGGAGGTGCTCTATAAATTAGGTGTCAACCCATTCATCCCCCATAATATCTGTATTGTAGTACCAAAGCTTTTACACTTCATAAATTTTATTGAAACAAATACTACGAAAGAGAGAGATTCTGATGCTTTCAGCCCCTTTCTTCTTAGCCTCCTTTTTCTATCCACCAGAGGACCATGTGTTGTGACCGACGAATTCATACAACAATGCATTGGATATCTCAGAGACTTACATTTTGTAACTTTTATTTACATAAAATTATGATATTATGAAGTCCATATTGGCCTTTGGCCCCTCTTACTTAGCCCCTAATTGCATTTACTCCACAGGACCATGATCTGTTGCTGCCGACTTAGATTTTAGGTACAAAGGCCTTTAGAATCTTGTACCTATGTATTGGCTCTCCCCTGCTGGTTGTTTTGGGTCCCTATGACCAAGTTCCACTGAACATCAGAGACCCCAGTCATTGTAACTTTGTCAAAATGATTTTACAATGGAGTGTTGATATCTCCATCCCCGATATGCTCCACAACATTTGGGTGCTCAGTCTTGCTCTGCGCCTATGGTTCTTTTGAGTCTCTATGACCAAGTTCCACTGGACATCAAGACCATTTTCATCATAAAATTTTCAAATATCATTTGCACCGGAGCTACTAGATCTACATCCTCTAAAAAAATGACCTCTAAAATAATTTCCACTTAGTGTCTTTACAACACTAGGTGCTAAGGCTTGCTCTATGCACTTGGTCCTTTGGTTCCCCATGACCAAGAACCAACCACATTGGAGCTCCACACATTGAATCGAAACTTTACCATAAAACAATTATACAAGAGTTATGAAAACTCCAACCTCCAAAATTTTGACATTCGAGATGGTGTCATGCTGATGTCATCGTCTCCACATGGCGCTTCCTTAGTGGTGACACATGTCACACTGATTTTCCCCACTATGCCACCCAAAAATTATGAAACTGACTGGCATGTGTCCTCTGTACTACCATGCCAGATTGACGTCATCTGCCTCGTCAAATCGTCGGGGCCAATCATCTGCTGCCATGTGTCCTATCGGAGGAGAGAGAAAGGGTTCAAGGTTTTTTTTTTTTCATGCAATTTCCTTTATAAATATCCTCACTGAAAGATCAATGTTTATAAAATAATTCAATTTTGAAGGAGTTACGAAACTCCGAGGCTCCGAAATCTCTAGGCTCTGATATCAGCCTGCTCCGAGGTCTGACATCCCGAAGTTTGGGGTCTGATTTTTAGACCCTCCAATATCAGGATTTGATATGAGAAACCTTCGAATATAGAGTTTTAATATGCTGAATACTCCATTCTTTGTCTATATCCAACGTTTCGATGGTCATCTCTTGAAATTTTGGCTTCCCCTTCTAATTTTGGTCTCCGAATTTCAGCTCTCCCTCTTGGATTTCCCTTTCGGCTTTTGGATTTCGGTTCTCGGATTTCAACTTTTGGATTTCGGATCTCCCTTGAGTCAATATAGAATGCACCCGTCTTTATATACACTAGGGATGAAATAGGACCATTCGAAACAAATACAAGAGGGTATCACAGGTGACAACATCGGCTCTAATTGGGGACAATGTATTTCAATCAATGAATTGAGAACCTGCAGATTAGTGCCTCTATCTATTGGGCATAGAGTGATTTTATTCTGGTGCTTAGAAAAAAAAAAAAAGAAGAAGTAAGAAGTTAAAACATTATTGGTATGTATAATGTCTCACCAATATATACAGTGGGTGAAAATGGACCTCTTTAATGATGAAAATAGAGTTTGAGAAACTGCCCATTCACAAGCAGTTCAAGCACCTCACCATCGAAGTTTTCCATTAAGAAGGTGTTGTTTCCTTTTGCTTCAGATATCTTGAAAGGTAAAAATCCCAATGGAACAAAATTCCCATGTATTCCCTTGTCCTCTCTCCTAACATGCCATCTAAGCACCAAATCTCCTGGCTGTAAGGATCCATCCTTTGGCTTTTTGTCAAAAATATCCTAAATTTTTTCTTGATATTTAATCAAATGATGACTTACCTCCCCTTTGGTTTCTTGCAGTTCTACAAGCTGATTTATTCTTCTGGTCAGATAATTTGGCTCCTGCTCAACATCCTGTAGAATTTTAGCCACTAGCATGGCTAGTTAGACGGGGGAAATTGCGACCTTTCCATATACCAACTCAAAAGGAGACTTCCCAATTGACCTCTTAGTAGTAACTTTGTTGGCCGTAAAGAAAATTTCAGTTGTGAGTGCCAGTTTTTCTTATTTTCTGATACGGTCTTTCAAAGAATCCTCACTAGGGTTTTATTTTAAGAATAAACTGATCCATTTCCCCACGGATAGTAGATGGTGGAATGTCCCAAGATAATGTTGTATTTTTGGTAGAAACCAATAAAATTATTTGATTTAAATACCCAAGCATTGTCAATGACAATACTCCTTGGACAACCAAATCTAGAAAAGATATTCTCCTCCATAAACTTAATGACTACTGCATCAATCACATTTATGGATCGGATGACCTCCACCAATTTTGTGAAATAATCAATGGCTGTAAGTATCCATTTGTGTTGACTGTTGGATGGTGGATGTATTTCTCATATGAAGTTTAGTGCCCATTAATATCATTTTTATTTCATCATTATTAGGCACATAAATCTTTCCTTTAAACCTGACTATGTATTACTCAGAGAGATGAGATCATTCATCCTCACCTCTTTGCTACATATTTTCTTTCAGTTGCTGGTACCTTTCGTTCAGTTGTCCAACACTTTTGATTATTTCTTCTAGATCTGTTTCATACCAAATTAACGTTACCAAGTGATTTACATGGACTCTCCTGCTCAAGGAATTGATAAAATTGTCTTCCTTTCCTTTTATGTGCTTAATCTAAAATTCAAACTCATTGAGCATGTCCAACTGTTATGAAACCAGCTCCAAAAATAGAAGAAAAGAGAGATCAACGCCTTAGAATTCAGCCACTTCGAGGGGGAAACCTCCTTTAAATTACATAAATGAAAAATTATTGGATGATTCAAATGAAAATAACTCCTTTCTATATATAGGATTCCATGGGGTCACAATATAATCCTAGCCAACCTAACAATAATAGTGTAAGGGCACAACAATAACAATAGTGGGGTTTTATGGGGCACAATAATAGCAATATGGGGACTACATGGGCAAAATAATAACAATAAGGAGGATACATTAACAACAATAAGGGACAACACTAGTAATATAGGGACCTAACATGCCCCTCTCCTTCAAACAAGTGTTTTCCTCAATGCTTGAGTAGCTATGGATGCTTCTGTATAAAATTCTCATCGTCCCATGTGGAATATTCAATGGGTAAGTTCTTCTACTTGATGAGATACTCTAAAATTGATCAATTTCATAGTTGTCGAGTTCTTGTTTCCATGTCTGCTTCAGGTTCCAATATGAATTTTCCTTCCTCATCAAGTTCTAGAAATTTTTAACTAGAAGTTTGTCCCCTATAACCTTCTTTAAGCATGAAACATGGAAAACTGGGTGCAGTCGCGAAGAATCAAGAAGCTCCAATTTGTATGCCATAGTACCAATATTTTACAACACCTTCTAAGGGAAATATTACTTTGGTGATAGTTTATTATCCTTCTTAGCTTGCTCGAGGGAAATTTTTTTGTATGGTTGTATCCATAGAAATACCCAGTCTCCTACATCAAAAATTATCTCGTTGTGATGTTGATCTGCCTGTTGTTTCATTTGATTTTGTGCCAAATTTAGCTTATCCTTTAAGAGTTGGAGAACTTGTTGTTGATGCTCGATGTGATCTTCCATTGCTTGAACCTTAGAATTTTCTCTTAAATATGATGTGATGGATAGTGGATGATATCCATAAACTGCCATAAATGGGGTCATTTTTGCTGCAGTATGGAAGGAAGTGTTATACCACCATTCAGCTAGAGGCAAACACTTGACCCATTGTGTTTGTTTATCAGATACAAAACAATGAAGATATCCTTCCAAACATTTATTCACTATCTCATTTTTCCCATAGGATTGAGGGTGATAAGATGGGCTATGGGCTATTTGAGTACCCAAACAAGAAAATAATTCCGTCCAAAAATTTCCAGTGAAAATAGGATCTTTGTCACTTACAATAATCTTTGGGTTTCCATGTAGCTTTTGAATTGTTTCCATAAATGCAGTAGCAACTGTACTTCCTTTAAATGGATGAGATAATGCACAAAAGTGTGCATACTTGGTAAGTCTATCAACTACCACCATGATGACACTCTCTCCTTCATAATTAGGTAAACCTGTGATAAAATCCATTGAAACCTCCTCCCAACATTGACTTGGAATGGGTAAACGTTTTAGTAGACCCGGGGTCTTAATTGTCTCAGCTTTATTTTTGTGGAAAACCAAACATTTTGCCACAAAATTTTGAATACCAGATTTAAGGCCATCCCAAAAAAAGTCTTTCTTCACCCTCCGTTAAGTTTTTAAAAATCTTGAGTGTCCTCCTACGACAGAGGTGTGCAATTCCAAAAAAATATTTTATTTTACTTCGGAATTCTTACAAATATATAAGCGATCTTTGTACCATAAGGAAACATTTTCTCCAGCTAAATGCATCAGATGTACTAGGATCTTGCTGCAACTTTTGAATGATTCTCCATACTTCTTCGTCATTCTTCCATTCCTCCCTTGCTTCAGTTATCCAGTCTGGTTGGATAATAGAAATGGCACAAAGCGCTCCTTCCACCTCCTCATCCTTTCTTGAGAGTGCATCTGCAATAACATTTAGCTTCATTTTTTTGTAGATAATTTCAAATTCATAAATCAACAACTTTGTGACCCATTGTTTTTACTCTTCTGAAGATAGTATTTTTTCCAAATCTAAGACTATCATGATCATTTTTTACCTTGAAGTGTCTTCCCATTAGATAAGGTCACCATTTATTTAGTGCATGTAGTATCACCAAAATTTCCTTCTCATAAATAGCTTTTTGTAAAAACTCTCCTTTTATTGGACGACTTTCAAAAGCAATGGGTCTTCCTTCTTGCATTAAAACAACACCAATTCCATTTCCTAAGGAATCACATTCCACAATGAAGGTTTTTGTGAAGTCTGGTGTAGCTAAGACCGGTGCTAGGTACATTGCCTCTTTAAGATGTTAAAAGGCCTTAGTTGCTTCATGAGTCCATGAAAATGCATCTTTCTTCAATAATGTCATTAGAGGTGTTGCTATTTCCCCATAATTCTTAATAAAATTGCGATAATACCTTGTTAACCCGCAAAATCCTCACAACTGCTTTATGGTTGTGGGGACTTTCCATTCCTTAATGGATTTAATTTTTTTAGGGTCTACCTTAATACCCTCCCGAGATACAATATGACCTAGATATTCCACCTCTTGTACTCCAAAGAAACATTTGGAGGTTTTTGCATACAATTGTTTCTCCTCCAATAGTTTGAGCACCCAGTCAATATTTTTAACATGATCCTTCCAAGACCTGTTATAGATTAGTATATCATAAAAAAATACTAACACAAATTTTCTAAGGAAGGGTTTAAAAATGGAATTCATCAACCCTTGAATTGTAGAAGGTGCATTGGTAACACCAGTACATAATGAATAATTAGTTACTAACAATACGACTAAAATTTGTATATAAACGACTATTTTTCGGTCGGTGACCAATAGTAGCTAATTTACAGTATCTTATAACACAACCAAATTTTAGTCGTTTTTAGATTAGTCATTAATTGGTTGTCTCAATTTTGTTGTCTAGTAGTAAATTTGGTCATTAATTTGGTCATTGATTTAGTCATTGATTTGGTCATTGATTTAGTCATTGATTTTCATTAATTTAGTCATTGATTTGGTCAGTGATTTGGTCATTGATTTAGTCAATGATTTGGTCATTAATTGTCACAATTAATGACCAAATATACAAAAAAATATATTACTAAATGATCACTTGAGAAAAATAATTAATGACCAAAGAAATATGACTAAAATGTTGGTCGTGTTAGAAGATACGTAATAGTCATATATATGCAAATTTTAGTCATTGCTTGAAACCAATTAATGAACAAAGAAATATGACTAAATTTTAGTTGTGTTATAAGATATTGTAAATTAGCTACTAACACTATTATCCAGGTGGATATCGGTGGCCACCCACCTAATTCATTTGGACCCACACCATCAATTCTTGCAACTTTTCACATTCAACACCACTTACTATTTTTAGCAGGTTTTCAGGTCCTGCACTCCCGGAGCCGTTTTGGGGCCTTAATGATCCAGGTGGATATTGGTGGCCACCCACCTATTCCATTTGAACCCCCACCATAAATTCGTTCAATTTTTAAATTATAGCAAAACTTACTATTTTTAGCAATTTTTCGGGTCCTAAACTTCCGGAGTCGTTTTGAGGTCCTAAACGACGTTTTTTCGGAAAACCGGGGGCAACATGGGTCCATGGACCGATGTTGCTCACATTGAAAGTTGTACTCCTCGGATATATCTTTCTAACGAGATTTTGAGCGCATCAAACGGAGATCGGATGCCAAAGTTACGTCCCCGGGAAGTTGAAACACCAATTTACCCAAACGGGACCCACAGTTTTGGCGCTTCATCTCCTAGAGTTAAGTTTTTGGATGTTTTAGTTTTTCCATTGTTTCTCAATAATAAATAGGCCCTTGAGCCTCATTGTAACAGAGTTCAGAGGCCTGTAGCCGCCACCTCTCTTCTGAGAGATAGCTACCAACGCCGTAGCTAGTTTTATTTCCATTCTGTCTGTAAGCAAATTTCAGTTCTTTGATATTAATGAAAAAAAGTGTTATTTCTGCTGCATCTTTCTATTTATGGTTATATGTATATTCTTTTGTGTTCCCGCATAAATTCGGATCAGTGGTATCAGAGCGGTCTGCTCTTTCTTTGTTTTTCTTTGCATGTCCCCAACGTGGTTAGGGTATAAGGAGTTAGGGCTCGATCTGGTTGAACCCTTGCAAGATCAGCCTCGCAAACCCCGATGACCTCCCATGGCGGAAGAAAAGAAAGACGAGGGAGCAGGAGATCCTATCAAAATATTGCTTGAGGAGGCCCTCGAGAAACAAAGGAATGCGATGATGGATAACTTTGCTCAGATCCTTCAACGACTGCCCACCTATGGCGCATCTGCATCCAACAGCCAATCTGGAGGTGCCACTCCCTTCAAGGTACAGGTAAAATTTGATATTCCTGTATTTGAAGGCCAAATAGATGCAGACGCTGTAGATAAATAGCTGAATTTGCTGGAAGGGTATTTCTCGGTCCATGATTTCTCTGACCGAGAAAAGATTATTTTTGCACTCCGCAAAGCCGCCCCCCATGTCAAAGACTGGTGGGAAACCTACTGTGAGCAAGAGGACGAAGGGGAACCCTCTCTGTTCTTGGCCACACCCACTTGGAATTCATACCGAGATGACATCAAGGAAAAATATTACCCCATGGGGAGCTATGAGGAGAAATACATCCAATGGACCATGCTGCGGCAACAAAGGGATCAAGATGTGCATGAATTGACGAATCTGTTCCATACCCTGCGCACAAAGTTGGGTATTAAATATTCAGAGAGACACTTGGTACTCAAGTATCGCGGTTTTCTACACAAACACATTCAGGAGGAAATGGAGTTCCTCGACATTACATAGCTTAGCACGGCATATCGCTATGCTGCCAAGATCGAGCAGAAATTTAAGAAGAAGAAGCGAGACTTTGGATCTACGAATCTGAAAGGTGCCCCCGAACTGAAGAACAAGGGGCAAGGCCAAAGTGGTGTGACTTAGAACAAAACCACAAATAAAAAGAAGGACACAGGGAAGTGGTGTGAATTTCATAACAGCCCCACTCACAGCAAAAACAAGTGTCGGGCCAAACAGTCATTGGTGGCCGAACTAAAGGCACCCGAATCAGATGTATTTTCTGATCCTGAGTCAGAACCAGACAAAGGCAATGAAAAAGGGAAGTAGATCATTGATGCGGATCCCAGTGCCATTGTTACCACCACCAAGATCCAGTGGGAGGACCCAGAGGATCCAGAGGAGGGGGAGCGCCTCTTCCATTCGCAAATGTGGGTGAAGGGTTCTCCGCTGCAATTTCTTGTTGATAGCAAAAGCTAAAAGAACCTCATTTTAGCAGAGGTCGTGAAGCGGCTTGGCCTACCAACCTTAGCACACCCACATCCATATACCATCGGGTGGCTTCACCCAGGGAGAGATATCCGCATCTGCCAACAGTGCTGCCTTCCGTACAGCATCAAGCCATTCACGGATGAGGTATTATGTGATGTTGCTCCTCTTGATGTAGCTGATGTATTATTGGGCCAACCATACTTGTGGAGGTGACATACTGTGTATGAGTCTAGGCCTCATGCTGTTATTATTACTTTGGTAAATCACTTGTACAGGATACCGGAGGTAGTACTGCCTCCTGTCATCTCTTTGACTACTGCAAAACAACACAGTAAGATTGTTTCCCAAACTAGGAAATTCATTTTCCTTACAACTCGCTCACAGGGAAAGAAGAATATTGTGGCCATAGCCTCGAAACAAGGCTCCCCTGCACGGCTACAGCAGATGGAAAAATTCATGGAGGAATACGAGGACATTTTCTCCTCACTCACAGAGGTTCCTCTACACTGTCAGTACAAGCACTCCATTGATCTGACCCCCAACGCACTGCTGGCTGATGTTGCCATACCTCCTGCAAATACACACACAGAATCCACACAGGTACTGTTTGAGGCTGATAAAGAAACCAAATTTACTAAACGCATCCAACATGTCTGCCCACAAGTCCATGACATCTTCAACAAATCTAATACCCATTTCAATAGAATTTGCTTCAACTCAGGGAGGATCTCAACACAATGGGGACCATTTCTTCCTAAGGAGGGAGGAATGATCCAGGTGGATATCGGTGGCCACCCACCTAATCCATTTGGACCCACACCATCAATTCTTGCAACTTTTCACATTCAACACCACTTACTATTTTTAGTAGGTTTTCGGGTCCTGCACTCCTGGAGCCGTTTTGGGGCCTTAATGATCCAGGTGGATATTGGTGGCCAAAAATATATTCCATTTCAACCCCCACCATCAGTTCGTTCAGTTTTTAAGTTACAACACAACTTACTATTTTTAGCAGTTTTTCGGGTCCTGAACTTCTGGAGTCGTTTCACTAGTAAAAAATGGCTAATTAGTTACTAAAAAAATGACTAAAATTTACATATAAACGACTATTTTTCAGTCGGTGACCAATAGTAGCTAATTTACAGTATCTTATAACGCGACCAACTTTTAGTCGTTTTTAGCTTAGTCATTAATTGGTTGTCTCAAATCTATTATCTAGTAGTATATTTAGTCAAAAATTTGGTCATTGATTTAGTCATTAATTCCCACAATTAACGACCAAATATACAACAAAATATATAACTAAATGATTATCCGAGAAAACCAATTAATGACCAAAGAAATATGACCAAAATGTTGGTCGTGTTATAAGATACTGTACATTAGCTACTAATAGTCATATATATACAAATTTAAGTCATTGTTTGAAACAAATTAATGACCAAATAAATATGACTAAATTTTGGTCATGTTATAAGATACTGTAAATTAGCTACTAATATCCATATATATGTAATTTTTAGTCATTGTTTGAAACTAATTAATGACCAAAGAAATATGACTAAATTTTGGTCGTGTTATAAGATATTGTAAATTAGCTACTAATAGTCGTATATATGCAAAATTTAGTTTTCATTTGTAGTCAAAAATTTATCATCTGTAGTATTCATTTCTTTATTTTTGGTAGTTTCATATTCATTATATAAATGACCACTTAGTAGTTTATATTCATTTCATTTACTTTCATTAACAATCATTATAAAAAACTAATTTATTCATATATTCATTTTATTTGTGTTCATCATTAATAAACATAAACCACTAATTTAGTAGTTTAGATTGCTTCTATGTGTTCCTTATTAATCAACATAAATTAATTAGTACGATTTTGCAACTAAAAAAAAAAAATTTGACATACAATTTACTTGTTCACATAATATGAAAACGCAAAGTTACATATGTTAAATACAATAGTAAGTAATATCAAGTGAAACTATAAATAATTTCAACCACATAAATTATATTATATAAAATACCAAACATTACAATATGAGTTTCCAACTTAATATTGGTTGGAGTACAATTTACACATGAAATATTGTTTCATCACTTCAAAACATTATCATTGTGTTTCCAAGGCATTACAGGTGAATTCACCAACTCTGAAGACTTGACCATCAATCTCCATGTGTGTCTTATGCGAGATATTGACTCTACAAGTACCAATAAACCAGTTCTCTTCTCTCTCTCTTTAATTTGCATTTTGTCACTCCATTGTTATTGTTCTCCTCTTTTTTTAATTCATGCTTCTTACCATCAATACTGAGTTCCTTTCCTGAAAAAAAAAGATACAATGCAGAGTATAAGACATGAAAGACGATGAACACTGAAATATAAACTAAAGTATACTATAAAGGATTTATACGATATATACCTCAACATCAGCAATATTGTCAATGTCATTTTTCCCCATAAAAACAAGAAACTCGAATAAGTTTTCTTCAGTTGGGCAATAGTGGGTTCTATGTGGCCAAATGATGTGTATAAACAAAGAAAATAAAACGTCACCATAGAAAATAACACCTTAGTAAAATTGGTATTCAACATTGAAGGAAAGATCATGCACAATCATGCCAACTAAGTTACATGATAAATATATCAAGTTGTGGATTACTTATACAATGTGCGAGTGCAAAAAAAACTCCTAGAAATTGTCAAAGCTAAGTCTAAAATAAAATGAAATGAAGTAAAAAGTATACACTAATAGGATAGCCTCGTATACATGTATATAACTGGATAATTTAGAAGGCTAAGTGAATAAATACAGGGCTAGAGGTCGATGATGCCAAGAATGCCCAAGTATGATGAGCATTTCTTCATATAAGAACTACTATTTGGGTCCATTATCACATATGAATAAGCCAACTAGTCTATATCAAATTATTAATGTTTTTCTTATGTTTATGTATCACTACAATATAAGTGGATAAATTGCAAATACAATTATGTTTCCATTGTGTTCCTCACTTGTGGTATAATATATTAGCTGTGATTTGGAGCAAATTTCCAACATCGAAAATATGTAGCAATCACCACTAGTAATCCCCCAAAAATGATTATTTTGAAATGTAACTTTCATATTCCAGTTTCTAAATGATTCTTGAATGGAAAATCCACACCGAATTCCAACACCAAACTTCTAATTTGAGGGTACACCTGTGGCCATCCTCAATCACTCAAACTCAAAACATCATTGATTGTTATAATAAAAAAATAAAATAAGAGTAGTTTTGATATGTTTTGCAGATTTACATGCAAAGCACCAATAGTTTTCCCATATTTACCATACTTGTAACTTCCAAGATATAACACATTGATTGATATTTTACAGCAAATACTTGATCCAATAAAAAAAATAATTTAACATATTACAACAATACCATCAATGTTTGATCCTCCATTAGTTCAAAATAGTTAGCACAAAAACTTCAAGAAAGAACAAGTATAAATAAAAATTCAATCAATTAATAATCAATAAAAAAAGGACAAGCTTTTTACTGAAGCTTGATAAACAACTATAACACTACAACTAGTTGTGTTGTTCAAAGAGAAATACTACCTAGAAAACTCATCTTCCAAATTTTTTGCTCTATCCATGAAGTTTTTTTATATCCTCAAAACAGAATTCGCATTCAATCTTTTAGGTTTATGGAGCTACCCAAAGGCCTTACCAAATGAAATAGTGAATTTCATTGATTTTCATAAAATGCTTATGGTACTAAAAAATAATAGTTTGGCCATGTGATAGACAATTCACGCATTGAGCCTGGAGTATGCCCTAAAACTGCATCTTCTTGGCTAAGAGCTCGTCTTCCTCGGATGTAAGGAAACAGGTTAACGGCCCAAGACCCAGAGGCATCTGGCAAGAGTGAAAGCTTGCCCCCTTACGGACCACCAGCGGGTTATTCCAAGTGGCGTGGTTTTCCTTGAATAACGGTGATGAGTCAGCCTGCATTTGTGGATAGCAGCCAGAGATCATTGTCCTCACTGTTGGTTTGACAACTGAGTTATGATAGGTTTTCCCACCTTGAAAAAAAGATAGACAATTCAAGCATGTAAAAAATTGTGTACAATATTTCTTATAAGACTTCATGTTAAAAGGAAAACTTGCATATTTCATATAGAAAAAACATGTTTAGAAGAGAAACATGATCACAATGAACTATATTTTGTTGCATGGGTTATTCCTAAAATAGGGAGATACCCCAACGGACATGAATGTTTGCTTAGCAGATGCACATGAAACAAGTTCCTTGCCAATCAATCGAACAACCATCCCACTATTCCTTCTAATAGGTGCAACCATTGACTTAGAAAAATTGTACTGAAACAAAATTCTAATCAATGTAGTGAAACGGTTGTACACAAAAATATTTGCATACAAACCTGAGGATGAACGAATCAAAGAGGCTTGAAGGGGTCACATATCCAAAAATATTTGACTCCTCTGCCATCCTAAGAATCACCCTTCTCGCAATGTCACCAAGATACATTCTCGAAACCGGTTTCTCAAAACCCTGAAGAAAGCTACAAAGAACCATTATAACTTCTTCAAATTATATTTCAGGTACTCAATAACCCTACAAATTTGAGCAATGAAAAGTTTCATGCTAGAAATTAGGAATTTTCCTGATCACCTGGATTCAAGCTATCTGCATCTAAAGAATTGTCATAATGAGTCTGTGGCAAATGACTAGACCAGAAATTTCCCCATTCCATGTTGATTACCTAATCAACAAAGCCAATTCCAAATAGTTCTTACGGTCTAAACTCCATAACATTAACTAAAGGTGAAAAATAAATATTCATTGATATATTCAGCAAGAGAAGTATCCTTAGCGAGCTCTGCTAGGGTTTCGTCAGCTCAACCGTAACCTTCTGCGTTGTCAATCCTTTACTCTGCCCTCGTCGTGCACTGCTTCTGCAAGGTTTTGAAACCTTCCAAGCCCAGGTGGAAGCACCCATGTCAGGCCCCCCGCCACGGTGGGAGGGACCACAGTCCTACCGCGATGCAGCAAACCGGACCCCCTTCGTGTAAGGCCAGCTTCTCAATGGATTGAACGGCTCCTCCTCATTCGCAGAAAACCCAATAATGGGGGCACAGTGGCAAGCAAAGGATGGTAGAAGTCGTTGCCTTCCTAAGGTAGTAATCAACCCCAAATTTGTCATTCCGAACAACCACCTGGAAAAATCTCAACAGTATATGAAAGATCATGCAATGATCTGTAAGTTTTTGGGGATCTGGCCTAGAGAGCAAGATATTTTGGCCTGGATCCAGAACAAGTGGTCCCCAAAGGGAAATATCAAGCTTCAAATTAGGGCCAAAGTGTTCTTTACTATGATCTTTGAAGATCTGGAAGACCACAAGCAGATCTTTGAGAACAGACCATATTTTATGGGAAGTGCAGGCCTCTTCATCCGCTATTGGGAGGAATGCTACAACCCGAACAAAGAGGAATTCACCGCGGCTCTTGTCTGGGTTCGGCTCTACTCCCTCCCCAATCATTTTTGGGAGCCTGATATCCTGGAGGAATCGAAAACTCAATAGGCGCGTTTGTTAAGATCTCGGAGATCACCAAACACCAACGGCATGCGACCTATGCCTGGATCTGTGTCCATATGAATATATCCCAACCGCTGCCGAAATCTATCGATCTGGTCTACAACTCTACATGGACACAACCACTAGATTATGAACATGTTCCTTTCAAATGCCACAGGTGCCATGAGTATGATCATCTCTTCCACAACTGCCTGTTAATAATAGTAGAAGAGGCTCGTGCAGCTGCGCTGGCTAAGGATGGTGATGGCTTTCAATCAGTTCAAAGGCGTCGATTCAGGGCCACTCAGCCACAATAGTCAAATCAGCAGTCCAATCCTCTTGATCGTTCGAGCCCCCAATCGCATGCCTGCCCCAAGCCTCGTCCTCCTCCCCAAATTCGGTGCCTCCTGAATCTAAAAACTCCTTCGCAGCCCTGGCCAACAAATCCTTGGCCCTCGTCCCTCCCCCCCCCCCTCCCCCTCCCCCTTCCTAATCCCTCTCTTCATCCCATGGAGCTCCTCAATCAATGGACATCGACAAGCTACTCTCCACCCTCGGAGACAAGCTCTCCTCCAAGAGAAAGATCCCTGATCACACTAAATTATATCGGCGCATCCAGGAGGTCTTGAGGCAAATGAGTAGGATCCTAGAAGCTAAGGAGCGACACAATAGGCTCAGAGCAAAGGAGAAAAATTTTCTAGAAATATTCAAAAGCTCGAGCAAGACATGCATCAAAGATATCCCAGGTAATCAACTGAACCATTTTGGCACCCTTTTCAACCGATGGGCGGCTCGTCCTAGATGAACAGACTCAGGTCTCCACAATATGGGTACATAGGGAGACCCCCTTAGCACAACACTCCAAGACCCTAAGTGATATGAAAAGAGCAATAAGGGCCGCAAATCTACCAATGAGCTTATTCGTGAAGCCGAAGAACTTTTGTTAAACTCAGGGTAGATGGGACAATTGACGGATTTCTTTCCCAGATCTGTCGCTCCTTCCTCATGAAGATCATGTCATGGAATATCAGGGGCTTCAGCAGCCTGCGGAAGATCTGATCCCTTAAGGACAAAATAGGAAAGTACAAACCTTAGATAGTTATTCTGCAGGAGATGAAGGTGACTGCCGACAAAGTTAAGGAAAAAAGCCAAAGATGTTGGAGGAATAGCCAAGCCATGACGATAGAAGCCACTGGAGTTGTCAGGGGCATAGAAATTCTTTGGGACCCAGGACGTGTTATCTTCGAAGACTGGGTCGGCACCAAATTCATGTTGTCAGCCTCGATTTGCTTGATAGGTGAACATTGGTGGAGGAGCCTAGTTGCTGTCTACGGGCCGGCTACACCTCGTGACAAATCGATTTTCCTCATGCATCTAAAAAGCCTTGGCAGGTTATGGGCTAAGGAAGATTGGATCCTGGGAGGGGATTTCAACTTGATTCGAAACCTGGAAGAAAAGCGTGGGGGAGTTCGTCGATTAGACCCATCCTCGCATGCCTTCAACGACACTATTGAGGATCTCTGCCTCATTGATGTCATCCCCCGCCAAGGGCTTCATACCTGGAACAATTGACGAGGGGGAGAGAACCAAATTGCCTACAGGCTAGACAGTTTCCTCTTCTCGGAGCACCTTATCATGACCGACCCTTGACTCTCCTTTGAGATCCTCCCCTCCATCGGCTTGGATCACTGGCTTATCAGTGTGGATTTGTCCTCATCTAACCCCCCCACAGAGACGTTCGTTCCGGTTCGAGATTTTTTGGTTGTGACACCTGGGATTCGTGGATCAATTAGCTTCGTGGTGGGCAGCCCTGGGTACACCACTTAATAACAAAATGCAATCTTTCTAGAAGAAGCTGCAAGGCCTCAAAGGCCATATCAAAGCATGGAACTGGGAAACTTTTGAGGATATTCTTGAGGAAAAGAGGAAGTTGGAAGCCAACCTGGAGGAAGTAGAACAACGAATTATCTAGGACGGCCACACGGAAGAGCTGGCCAAAAAAGAAGATCTCTTGATCAAGGACCTGGAGGAACAAAAGCAGCAGGAGGAAATATTGTGGTGGCAAAAATCCAGAATTCAATGGTGGAGAGAAGGGGAATGAAACACAAAACCCTTCCACCAATCCATGATCCAATATTGGCAAAGAAATAGAATCACCCACCTGCAGGCGACCGACAACTCCTGCCTAGACCACCACGAAGACATTGCGACAGAACTACAAGCATTCTTCTCTTCCCTGCTGCACGATGAAGGTTATGACAAATTGGAGGCTCTGTGTAAAGTTACCTAGAATATCCCCTCTTTGATCTCGCAAAACCAAAATGAAGCTCTTCTAAGCCCAATCTCCCTTTCGGAAGTAGAGGAAGTCATGAAGGCCCTACCTTCAAATACGACCCCAAGACCGGATGGCTTTACTGTAGAATTTTTCAAGGCTGGATGGTCCTTCCTTAGTCACGACATATGGGAGTTTGTGGAGGAATCACGACAGCTCAGATAGGTATGGTTTGGCCTTAATGCCACCTTCATCGCCCTCATCCTAAAATCGAAGGAGGCAACAAGACCGAGGTACTTCAGGCCTATCTCCCTTTGTAATGTGATTTATAAGATACTTTCCACCATCATGGTCTGCAGGCTCAAGCCACTGCTTCACCGCATCATTAGTCATGAGCAGTCAGGGTTTGTGGAGGGACGTCAAATCCTGGATGGCATTGTCTCCGCGCATGAGACCATCCACTCTATCAAAACGCATAAGCTTCGTGGAATGTTGCTGAAACTGGATCTCTCGAAAGCATACGATCGCCTCAGCTGGGATTACCTTCTAGAAACCCTGCGGGCATTTGGTTTTGCAGCTGAATGGATTCAATGGATTAAATCCATGATCTCCACTCGGTTTTTCTCCATTCTCATAAATGGCACACCATCAGAAACTTCCTGATCCTCAAGGGGTATTCGTCAAGGGGACCCACTCTCCCCCTTCCTATTTATTATTGTTTTCGAAGGGTTGGGATGCTTGCTCAAGGTCGCTAAACAATCCAATCAGATAACAGGGCTTCATCTGCCTTGATCAAACATTGACATGACTCACCAATAGTTCGTGGATGATAACCTCCTCTTTAGTGCCGCGACTCTGAAAGAAGCCTCCCAGCTCAACATCATCTTGGAGGACTTCCAAGAAGCCTCAAGTATGCTCCTCAATAAGCTTAAGTATGATATATATTTCTTCAACACTCCCTACCCAATTCAAGCTTGCTTAGCCAAAACCTTGGGTTTCAATGTTGGCTCTCTCCCCTCCAAGTACCTGGGAGTTCCCCTCTTGTTCAATCCTCTGCGCATTGCCCCCTGGAAAGACCTTTGTGCGAAATTGTCTAGTAAGCTCTCTAACTGGACTTTTTGGGTCCTTAACCTTGCGGGATGGGCCACCCTCCTCAAATATGTCCTGCAAGCAATGCCCCTCTACTAGTTGTCCGCTCTTCCAACCCCAAACTGCATTTACTCGGAACTCATTGCCTTATTTTGGTGATTCCTTTAGGGAGGTACTACAGATGATAGAAAGTGGCCTCTAGTGACCTGGCATAAGTTGTGTCTCCCAAAACTAATGGGGGGTTTGAGCTTGAGGGACCCAGCTTTTCTTAATGCAACTTTGGTGGTGTTGGATGAGAGGGGTACCGAAACTATGGAAGACTATTTGATCTCATAAGTATGGCCAAGGAAAAACTCAGCTCCATATTCAAGGGTCTGCCATCTGGAACATCACCAACAATAATAGCGACCTGATTCACACGCACTTCTTTTGGGAGGTGAACGACGGGGAAACTGGATGCTTTTGGGAGGACTCTTGGCAGCAATCCCCTTGCCTCTCTTAGGACCATTCTTTAGCAGATCTCATGCCCTTCTTCCATTCCTGTAGAGCCATGACAATAAAATATTATTGGCACAACCAAACAGACAAGCATGGTTGGCACCAATGGAAAAATGTAGAAGATTGGCCTATAGACCTACCCCACCAAGGGTCAAATCGGCTTGCCCAATATCTTTCCCAATAGAAAATCCATGCCTCCCAAGGCTCGGACAAATTAAGATGGGACCTCTCAACCTCCGGGGTCTTTTCAGTAAAGGAAGCTTATCTCCTTCGTGCGGCGGTCTCGGTCATCCCCAACACTCAGGTCTAGAAGAGAATATGGACGAGTCATCTTTGGTCGAAAGTGGCCCACTTCCTTTGGTTAGCAATTCACAAACATATCCTGACATGGGATAGTCTCCTTAAAAGGGGCTTCATCGAGCTATCCATGTGCTTCCTTTGTCGGCAGGCCGAAGAAACCCAACATCACATCTTCATGGACTGCCCCTTAATCCAACAGGTCTAGTCACAAGCCTTTGATATTTTTGGCCTCGTTGATGACACCCCTGCTACCACCAGAGCCCTACTTGAAGATTGGCCGACCCGCAGATTCTCCAACCTAGTGGTCTCCAGAGCATGGTGGCTCCTCCCTATTCTCCTACTCTGGAACACTTGGAAGGGGATAAATCGTGCTATCTTTGAGAATAAAACCCCTTCCGCCCCTCTCATCTAGTCTTTGACCCTCTCCAACATTAGGGAATCCATTCTCGCGGACACCTGGGACCCTGCAGACTGGGATGCGGGTCCATCTGATCTAGCCATCCTGCATATTTTGAATCTCTCCTCCAACCTGGTCCACCCTCGCCTGACTCAGGGACGCCCTCCCCCCTCCCCCCCTTCGGGCTGTCTTCAACTCAATTTTGACGAAGCCTCCAAGGGTAACCCCGGCCAGGCGGGATATGGCAGCATCCTCCGCGATGCCAAAGGAACACCCCAGGCAGCGTACGCAAGCTCCATCGGCACATCGACAAATAATTTTGCAGAACTAACTAGGTTGGGTTTCATGAGCAAGGTTTTTATTATAGGTCAAAAGACTTCTTCTTGATGTCTTTTAGGGATTTGTCATCTTGTCATAAATGTACTAATTAAGAGTCATGTATATGAAGAGCCACATCAATGAAGTATGCCTCAAGACCTTGTCATATAAGCCTTGAAGACATGGCTCAATATGATGCTCAAGATCAGCATTGAATATCTCCTCAAAAAAGCCTATGAGCAGTGGACAAGTCGGCTCACATACCCCTGATCAAGTCAGCCTCATAACATAAGTACAGGTCGACTTATTTACATTCAGAATCAACTATTTAAAAGAGCATGTGGATTTCAGTTTGACACAAATTTCCAGTCAAGAGTTCTGAGATTTAGTACGAGCTTCAGGACTGAAATATAAGTGCAATAAAGAGAGAACAGAACTGTGGATTGAAGAATAGGATGTTATATCAGCAAAGAAAAGGATTATGGTTTGGATATAAAGACTCTGTGATCTAGTGCGGAACTTTAGGTCTGCAATAAATGCGAGTTTAGGACTGTGTTTATACAAAGGAGGGAGACGAAGTATCTTATATATATACGAAGATATATGACTGTGTTAAAGAGCGAAGTTTCAGAACTGTGTTTAGTGTGAAGTTGCATGATTATGGGATTATTACAGGACTGTACTAAGTGCAAAGTATAATCAGTATGCTCAGCAAAGTGAAGTAAAGGTGCTAGGTTAAGTAAAGGTGCAAGATGTGCACAAGTCTATCCATAACAAGGTGCAAGATGTGCACAAGTCTATCCATAACAAGGTGCTGATATCTCAACCCTTACACCCAAAATACCAAAGAAATGAATTAAATGGATACCAACACATATGGTTGCATCATGGTTCAACTGGGAATACAAGATTTTAGTTTTATTTGGGGCCTTGCAATACAGATTTTGTGTGAGAAATACCATGAAAAATCATTACCATCCTCCAGCTCTTGCATCTACATTATAAATGGAAAACTAGCTCAAGACATCCATACAAATGTAGACTCCAGGTTGCTCTCAAAACAAGACTTTTATGACAAAGAGATGATTTCCTGCAAATTTTGTCTAGAGCTCTTGAAGATGCTTATATGGGCAGTAACTTTAGTCTTATCAATCTTGGAACAGGTTCTCAAGTTTTATCCGGATGATTGCATAAACAATGAAATCTTTTTATTTATTGCACCTCAACTTTGTATGTACTGCAACATTTTTGGAAATTATAACTCTGATATTCCTAATCATGGTGATCTAATAGCTACCATTTTAGGATTTGCTGGAAGCCTTGAGTATTGGCTGGCTCACAGGTTGTTACTTTTAAAGGTCCCAAACAACAGGTTGAAGCATGCTAATCTTTTGAACAAGTGTTTGGAATTTTTGAATGAACAAGAACATTTGTTAGTTTGTGCATGTGCACATGAACAACTCAATTCCATGATGAACATTGAAAGTAATATGCAAGTTCGTGTTGTTGGGGACCTTCTTGCTATGCTACAACAAGAGATGCTTGTAAACACTATTAGAATGAAGGAATATGACACCGCACCATTAAAATTTGACAGGGTTTCAGAGCTGTCGTTAAACAAATTTTTGAAAATTGATGCTACAGGTTATGATGCCTTGCAAATTTTTCAAGTTGATAAGCATCCAAACAGCATGGGCATTGGCAAAGCAAAGGAATTTTTTTTGTTATTTGGCAAGTTTAACAAGTGTGTCATTGTCATGGGCTGACGTCTTTTAAGTACTTGGTTCTTAATGCCTATAACCAGCCCTGCACAACACTATGAAATATGTGAAATATATTCCCACTTACATGGACATTCCAACAACTGAAAAAAAATCTGGATATTTAACATTTTAGAGATGAAACTTTTTTCACTTGAACATTTCCACACCCTACACAAAGAAACATACTAAAGATCCCCCAAAAGCCTCCAACCTAAGAAAATATTTACAATGTTACAAATATCGTTTCGGAAAAATATCAAAAGGTTTGGAAACAAACTTCTCAGAAACAGTCGAACACCAGGGAAAATATTGGAAAATATCAGCAAGCATAAACTTGGACCTGAAAAAGTCGGAAAACTTGAACCAAGATATACAATCTATGCATCGCAAATTTCCCAACAAGAAACAAAATTTCTACTGTATACAGTAAATCTCCAACCCCTTCAAGCCCTACAGCTATTTGACTGAAGGCCTAAAGGGTTAGTATGCTTGTTACATCACCAATATCTAGGGTTTGTTTTTAGAGAATTACAAAGGATCTAACCATATACCCATCACAAGCTATTTGACTAAACCTAACGATTTGGCAAGTCGCAAAAGATGCAGAGCTGCAGAAGATTAAGAATTATAAACAATGGATAGTAAGGAGAAACAAAAGACAGATGGTCCAGGAAGCATAATGTCACAAGAAATGAACTTTAAGTAACGAAAAATATTCCATTTTTCATTTCTGTTTTTCCATTTTTCATCGCTCCAGAGTCCAAACTAGATCAAATGCCTCCTTCAGTTTCATTGAATGGACTAGCCTGAGCGAAGGTTTGGTTTAGACATGGTGGATCCCATGTAAATTTCAAGGTGAAATTGATGAACATTGTTTCTGAATCAACTCATTCACCAAAAAAGTTACAGCTAAGACTAAGATTAGAAACATAAATGATAAGAGGTTTTATCATTACAAGAAAAATAAACTAGCAAATCAAATCAAAGGAAACAAAAATTGTTTAACAAAAAAAAAAAATCGTTGAATTTTTCTCAGACCCATGTGTACTGGCACCCTTTAGCATACATTTCAATGTGCAAATTGGTGTTAGTTTACCTGAATTGCTTGGACAGTGCTCTAGCTACAACACTTTTTCCTTCAGTAGAGCAGTTCATACAACAGAGTTTGGAGCTGTAATATTAATTTTTGTTTTTCAAATTTGATAAAACTACAGATTATGTATTGACTGGTTCAATTAAAGTGTTTGTTGTTTTATTTATAAGCAGTGCACGTTTGTAATTTAAGTACTCCTGAGACTCAACGATAGTGAATTGGAAAATCTTAAAGACACAGTTTGCTTTTGCAGGTGAAAAGGATCATCAAGAAGCATAATTGTATCGTACTTCAAAGACAAAAGAGTTGGATCTTCTTCTAGGATACATCTATGATAAAATGTTAGATATGGAAAGAGCCATAATAAGATATTTGGAATTGCAGCTTTAACCTTTCTCAATGCATTTGCATATGACATCAAAGTTCATATGGGAGCTAGACTGCATGCTCTCGTTGGAATTAGTTGCATAAGAGTACATGTATGTCAGGCTAGTGCTCACTGCAGAGTATGCACTTGAGATAAAAAAGGCAATCACTCATTTTATGTAGGGAACAATGCCTTCTCCCTCTCAGAAACCCTTGCAAGCATTGACATCCTGCCTGTATAGAACGTTGATGGAATTATTGTCCCTGTGATCAAAAGGTTAATACATCAGAAATTGGAAACTAAGGAATCTAATCTATCCTGGACTGGACTGGTTTTCCATTGTTTGAAATGTTTTTGGAAATTTCTATAATTTGCACCAACATCTGACAATATCTTTACTCACGTTGTTCCTACCCTGTCTCTAAGCGCCCTCCTTTTTCCACTTTAAAGCCTGCAATGACATTTATTGGGTTCCAATGCTGATGGTGCATGCTAACTTGAGGTGTGTAGAGAGGGGTTTTTTTCCAGGAGTGTTGAAGGTTATAAAATAAAAATAACAAAAATTGTTACTAGAAAATGTGGGAATTATGTCTAGGTCATGACATTTCTTTAAAAAAATACAAGTCTGCAATTATTTTTTTGAATTTTAATGTTGTCCTTTTGAAATGAGTAGATTTATTCCCATTTTGTTCCCTCAATATTGGGAAATTATTAGAGTTTTAAGATTTCTATGTTTTGTGTGAGTGGAATGAAAAAACAGATTTTCCACAGTATTGAAAAGGCAACTGTAGAAGTTTCCAATGCCAAAATACATCCATCAAGACAACAAAAAACAAAAAAAAGGAATTAAATACTTTAAAATGACATCTATATATCAAAGAGATTCCTAAATGAGATGGGATGGAGAAAGATAGAAATTCCTAAATGAGATGGGATGGAGAAAGATAGAAATTCCTAAATGAGATAGGATGGACACAGATAGGTAGAAGAAACTTAAGTAAACAAGTAAGCATTGAGCAAGCATTGACATCCTGCCTGTACAGAATGTTGATGGCATTATTGTCCCTGTGATCAAAAGGTTAATACATCAGAAATTGGAAACTAAGGAATCTAATCTATCCTGGACTGGACTGGTTTCCTCTATGTGCTAAAGAGGGTAGACCCAAAATTTTTTTGCATCGCCACTGTTAACATCTAGAGGCCTCTATTACCCTTCATTTGTAAAACGAATTGGATGTAAGGTGAAAATCAGACTTCTTGCAGCTCACACAGTTGTCAAAGAATATGCATATTGTTGCATGAAGAGCAGGCCTGACATTAAAGAATATCAGGTATTTGTACATTTTTGTCAAATGACCCAACCCTCCCTGAACAATGTTGGATTGGGCTTCTCCAAAATCATACACTTCTACATACATGTATGCTCTCAAAGGACTACAAGCTATTTCAGGATGGAACTCAATCAATAGCCATTGGATCAGTTGTGCTACCATATCTATATGAAGTCAGACCAATTATTCTTCAATCTAGCACTTTGGATACAACCCCGACAAAGTTTCGGCATGGAAACCCTTACACCCAAAATAACAAAGAAATGAATTCACTGGATAACAACACGTCTGGTTTCATCATGGTTCAGTTGGGAATACAAGATTTTAGTTTTCTTTAGGGCCTTGCAATACTGATTTTGTGTGAGAAATACCATGCAAAATCATTACCATCCTTCAGCTCCTGCATCTACATTATAAATGGAAAATTAGCTCAAGATATCCATAGAAATGTACACTCCAGGTTGCTCTCAAAACAATACTTTTATGAAAAAGAAATGCTTTCCTGCAAATTTTGTCTAGAGATCTTGTAGATAATTATATGAGCAGTCACTTTAGTGTTATCAATCTTGGAACAGGTTCTTAAGTTTTATTCAGATGATCGCATAAAGAATGAAATATTTTTATTTATTGCACCTGAGCTTTGTATGTACTGCAACATCTTTGGAAATGATAACTCTGATATTCCTAATCATGGTGATTTAATAGCTACCTTTTTAGGAATTGTTGGAAGCCTTGAGTATTGGCTGGCTCACAGGTTGTTACTTTCAAATGTCCCAAACAACAGGTTGAAGCATGCTATGCTTTTGGACAAGTGTTTGGAATTTTTGAATGAACAAGAGCATTTGGTGGTTTGTGCATGTGCTCATGAACAACTCATTTCCATGAAGAACACTGAAACTGATGTGCAAGTTCCCGCTGTTGGGGACCTTCTTGCTATGCTACAACAAGGGATGCTTGTAAACACTATTGAAATGAAGGAATATGACACCGCACCAATAAAATTTGACAGGGTTTCGGAAATATCATTAAACAAATTTCTGAAAATCGATGCTACAGGTTATGATGCCTTGCAAATTTTTCAAGTTGATAAGCATCCAAGTAGCATGGGCATTGGCAAATCCAAGGAAGGATTTTTTTTATTTGGCATGTTTAATAAGTGTGTCATTGCCATGGGCTGATGTAATTTAAGGACTTGGTTCTTAAGGCCTATATTAGATCTCAACATTTTGAATGGGCGTCTCAACGCTATACCAATGCTCCACCATTGTGATCAAGCCTAGCACAACAATATTCCACATCTACTTGATATTTCGGTGTCTAGGTTATTTGTCAACATTGGATGATTGGACAACAATTTCAAAGAGTATGAGTTCCATTTTACATACAAGGAAAATTTTTGAAATTGGGATTTCAAAGAGCATGCAGGAATGATCAATTTGAATATTGTAAGACAAGATTTTACATGCATTACAATTGAGATGGTCCATATCTATGAAGTTTGAACTGATAAATAGAGTCTTTCACTTTAATTAAAGCAATAGAAATAAATATGGAATGATGATTTCATCCGGGATTTGTCTAGAGTTGGATGAACTGAAGGAAATATACGAGGGCTTGTTTGAGGAGATTTCAACACTTGAGCTAAAATGCCTCCCATGCCAAGCTAATAATAACAAACACGGGTCCATTATGTATATACCTCAAATTGGTGATCAATTGTGCCTTTCTCGACTAAAACTCAACAATAGTGAATTGGAAAATCTTAAAGACACAGAGTTTGCTTTTGCAGGTGAAATGGATCCTCAGGAATCGTACTTGTATCATACTTCAATGACAAAAGAGTTGGATCTTCTTCTTGGAGATGTCTATGATAAAATATTAGATATGGAAATATCCATAATAAGATATTTGGATTTGCAGCTTTAGCCTTTGTCAATGCATTTGCATATGACATCAAAGTTTGTTGAGGAGCTGGACTGCATGCTCTCATTGGCATTAGTTTCACACCAGTACATGTATGCCAGGCCAGTGCTCACTGCAGAGGATTCACTTGAGATAAAAAAAGGAAATCACTCATTTTCTGTAGGTAATAATGCCTTTTCCCTCTCAGAAACCCTTGCAAGCATTGACAGCCTGCCTGTACAGAATGTTGATGGCACTATTTTCCCAGTGATCAAAAGGTAAATATATAAAAAATTGGAGACTAAGGAATCTAATCTATCCTGGACTGGTTATGTCTAGATTTCTTACAGCAGAAAACCATCATACAATGAATAAGGGGATCCTATTAAGTGACAAGTCCAGCCTTGGAGTATTAGCAAATAGAAAAGTGGCAACAAAGGAAGTGGAAGATGTCAAACAAAATGTCACATAGGAAAATGTCAAACATAATGTCAGGGTACCAAAAGCACATGTCTGAATTAATGGCAACTTGGAGTTAATGATGATCATCCATATATATGCTCAGTCAAATAAGCCTAGATTATTTATTCCCTGATGGACTTTCATGTGCTACAATACAAAAATAGCTTTCTATCAAGAGTCAAGACAGTATCAACGCCTATATCTACTCAATCCTGAGAAGGGTCCTAGAAATCCACAATAAAAGAGGTTGTGGCTCCAAAACTTGACATGTTGGCTAAGTCCTCAAAATGTATGTGGAGGCTTTTGTAATACAAAAGTCGATTCAAAACTTGTTCCCGTAGTAAATCTGGGCAATTGTATTTGTACTGTTTTCAAAAAAATTGTTATTCCTACAGTCCTATGTCAGACAATAATACTTTGCAATTCATTTATAGTAGCTTTTCATTTACACATTAATTATTGCATCATGCCATTTCCCAGTTTCCTACAAATTTGTAAACGAAATTTTTAAACATGTACCATTTCCCAATACCATATGCACTTCTTGATTCCTGGTGGCAAGAATCACATTAAGTGGCAATGTTTTGTTGTTTAATTCTGTTTGTATGGTGAAGTGTGGGCCTTAAAAGTGTATATATGGTAGATATCCATTCTTCCCAACCCAAATTGCCCTGCAATAATATTGTACCACCAATTGATTCTATAAAGAAGGTCAATCTAGTACCACAAAGATGACACCATATTTCATGGTTTTACGACTCATACTCTAACTGAAATTATATCAAATGATAGAACACAGTCATAGGTTGAAGTGCTTTTTCCACTTAAAAAGCATCTGATACTAGCCAACAGGATGGAAATTCACTAGTGAGGTCGATGGAATGTTAAGCCACCACCAGTGTTCCATTTTTTTAACGCTCTCAATAACTGATTTTTTGGAGAAGGGCCATTTCATAGGAAAGGGGCAAGAAAACTTTAGGAAAGATTATCAGACCATGTAGCACATATCCCAGTCTTCGCTCTCAAAAAAGACTTCCATTCTTTTTACTAGCATAACTTCCCATTACCTCAAAGGACAACACTCTAATTACTAAATGAGAGTTATAAAAATACTGAGACACATTAGAGGACAAATCATACAAAAAGACGTGTACCTATAGAAGTTCATTCTTTAAATAGAGAAAAAATTCCTTCCATGTTTTTGACAAATAATGTAACTTCCCACTATCTAGAGAGACAGTACTCTAATTACTAAGTGGGAGTTACAAAACCGATTGGACACATTACAGGATCAAACATATTAAAAGACATGTACCTATGAAAGGAGATAGTAATAGACCCAAAAAATTCTTATAATCTAGATTAAAACACCTATGATTTTGTCCCTACTCGGTGAAATTGTCTCAACTTTTGAAAAAACAATTTTCACCATATTTACAGACCATCAAAAGTCATAGAACAATCTGAATCCCCTTCTAATGTAATTGGATTGATACAGATAGTAGAGACACCTTCTTTCCAAATGGTGAAATGGCCTTTATTGGTTGTTGAAAGAGAACAATGATATGCTGCCAGTGGTCCTGGGTCGTTCTATTGAAGAGGAGATGTCATCCATATAAGTTATTGCATGATTATTAAAAAATCCAGCTATATTTCATCTTTTGGACAGTTGGTCAACATAATTTATAATTGTAATGATTTCAAGATGTACAATTTTCTAAACTATTTCAATTTCCTCTAAAAGGAGGTAACAAAATCACTTACTTTTTTAGTTTATTTTAAGGAGCAAAGTAGAATAGATGGAGGAGGCTTTCTAGCTGTACAAGTATTGACAGAATCATAACTCCACCACTTTTATCTCCAATCTCGCTATTCTCTCATTGATACTCCTGAGCTTTAGAAGAAACTGGTTTTAATTGACCTCAATAATCCTTTGCTCTTCTAGAAACCATGTAGTAAAGATTTTCTGCTTTTTATATGCAGGCTTTTGAACATATATAGTTAAAATTTTCAAGATGGTTTTGTCCTCTTTGACGTAACATGGAAATTTTTTGACCCTAGGGGCCATGGAAGCTCACATCAAGATAATCATATGTTGGTCACCTCATAGACTGAAACAATACCTCTTCTCACTTGAATAAGAATGTAAACCTACCAACCTTCTGCATAGCTCTAAGAACCATACGAAATTCAATGAAACTATCATCCAGAACAACAAAATGTATCTGGACAGTGTTGAAATTACATATTAATGTTTCTTTGACTTTGGTCTTATAGATATTTTAGCAGAAAACACATCAAAGCAGATCTCTCTAGACCTCAGTAGACTGATCCATCTCTGTTGAGCCTTCAGAGACTACTCCTAAGTACAGGAAGGCATGAATAGCTTGAATGTGAGTTCAATACGAAAAAAGAAGATTTTCAAATATTCAATATAACCACTGGACATATTATTAATATCCATGATAAGGGAGGAGTCCCCTGACAGAATAATCTTGGCAATGTTGTTGTTTGTCAAGACCCACAAGGGTACAAGATAACAACAAACAGTTGAAAAGAAAGCAGCCAATCCTTTCTGCAATAGAAATTTTCTAAGCCTGGACATATACTAGCAACAAAGGAACCAATCCTCAAGTTTTGATGCCAAACCAAATATGAGCTGAGATGAGAGCATGACTAGAATTGCACACTTCAATTGTCAAGAAACATGTCTTGATAAAGATAACCACCAAGGTTTAGCAAGATGATGTTGGTGCCATTGATTGTTGAACTTCATTGATGTTGGTGGTAATGATCGTTGAACTCGTCTACCATGGCCCTAACAAAAATGTATCCTTCACTCAAAGGAAAATAATTGGTTAAGAATGCTAAGCTTTTTCTACCACATTATAAGGTTGAGGGGATGAACCCTTCACTCAAACCAAAATCATTGGTTAGGCATATTTAAAGGTTGAGCAATCCAAGTCTGAAGACTTTGAGCTAGATGATGTTTATGTATCTCTTTTTGATGATTTTAGTTCTAGTAGTGTTGAATCAATGATGAGTTTCATGAGTGGTCGTGTAGATCAGTGATTTGTAGTTTTGATGTCTAGTTTTGCTGCTACTACTACCAATACTATTGAGGTTACAGAGGAATCTTAGGAGTCCTCAAACTCTAAGCCAGATTATTTATGTAGCCCATGTTGATGCTCCCATGTCTAGTAGTGGTGATGAGTTTGATCATGATGGGGAGTGATCTTGTTGATCACTGATATGTAGACTTGTAGTAGGTAAGTAGCCCCATAGCTTGTAGCATTGTTTTTGGACTCTAAAGTCCATTTACAGCCTCATTAATTATGTTTTTTGTTGTTGATATGTATTACACTCGGTTCCATTTTGATATATTCACCTTTTCATGGTATATAGATCAAAACAATTTGCATATTTTATCTCTATTGGTTTGGAATCATGGTTTTAAATCTTAAAAATAGTTTTTTCATTAAAAAATAATTATTTCATGTATTTTTTTAAAGCCTAGTTCATTGAGGTCTATTTAAATTGGAAACTAGGGCCAAATTCCACCATTGGATAGCTCATTTGTTGGAGATTATTATTGCATTCAACTCCTCATTTCAAAGGACCAAAATCGACCTAAAGATCATCAAATTTGGACAAGTAGAAGTGTGTTTTTGAATTTATGCCCACTCATGTTCAAATTGTCAAGGTTGACCGCATCATAAAAAAGCCCAACGGTCACGTCTTTTGACCTTAAACAATTTGTATATATAGAGGGGCCTTCAACCTCATTTTCTACATCAAAGGGATCCAATTTATATCTAAGATAGTTGAGCTCTTGAGGAGGACGCAGGGTTGTCTAATTTGGGTTTCTTTTTAAACAACTAGGGGCGAGATTCATCAGATAAACAGCTGCATGACTTGATGAAATTTTAGGGTAACTTGTATGGGTAATCCTGCCATTACAGGTCTGAACTCAACCTCGAAAAGTTAGGTCATGTTTGGGTACTGACTTCAAGCCGACCTATGATCAATTTAAGGAATAATTTCTCCCTTTTTGTGTCCACACTTTAGAGCCATTACTCTAGGTAGGTCCACAGGCATGCACAATGTTAGATAGAGGGGCCGAGAAACCTATCTTGGGTTCAGATCAATTCTAAGGGCCAGCGATGGAAAACCGCTTGCTTGCCAAGGAAAGTCGCGGTTGAAAGGAGGGTTTCTTGATCGATTGAATGGAACGATAGTGGATTGTAAGAAACCCTAGCCATATCTTAGCTGACTACTGTTAACAACATGATGATATTGCAATGTTCGACTATTCACTTTTCCAAGGGAAGTCATATTGGATATTCAAATTGGAAAATCATTTTGAATTTAAATTATAGTACTCTCTCTCTTTGTTGAACATTTGATATTAGGCACCTGTCAGTGTTAGGCACCTCACATGATTCTGAATCCATCGTACCTATTTTGGCTCATTACATATGTAATTTTGCATTCTCAGCACATTGGCACATAAAATATGTCTCCAGCAATATATTTAAAGAGCAGGGAATGTTTTCGTATGACAAAACCATATAGAAATTAGTGTATGGTTTCAAATATGATTATTGCATATGGTATTGATTTCATATTAGCCGTCTAAAATTATCCACATTGTATGCATAAAATAGATACTCTAATTATAAGAAGACATTATGGTATTGCGTATATATATTGACATGGTTGCTGCAATATGTGCATGACATCATATTTGCAGGCAGAGCAATATTGGCGTCAACCATCAACATATATACATACATTCAGTCAATATTGGTATATGCATGGCATTCTTGCAAGCCCTGAAACAATTATTGTATTTTAAAAGCTATTATAGTATGGAAATTCTAATCAAATTTATGATCAGTCATGGCCTTGGGTAGTATGTTGACATTTGTTTCTTATATCTCTCTGTTGAACTTCTGAGTTTCTCTTCCTCTCATAGCCTAGAAAAGAAGAACCTTAGTTTACTATTGTTCTAGACACAACTACAACTCAACTCATAAAGAAAAAGAAGCCAAGGCCCCTATGTTGATGGATCATTAGTAAGGCTCCACAGCATTAATGCATATGTACATCATACAGTGACAAATGATGAATGTGAACCAAGTCCTGCATACTCTACAATGACATGATCTATACTTCTTATATCAATTGAGCCGACTTTTGGAGATTTTCTGACTTACATAGCTATAGGCATCAAGCGATGAAAGCATTCGATATTTATAACACAGTTAACCATCTTTCAGTTTTTCTATACTAAGCCTTAAGTAGCAGAGAAGAGCTTTCGTTGAAGACATGTTTGTAAGCAAAGATCTTGGATCATTCGAAAGGAATCATGCTCCTGGAAGTTTGAAGACCTGAAGCTATCATAGAACCATGTAAAGTGAATATTGTTGGTTACCTCACAATGATATATGGCACAGTTCTACTATGTGTGACACTTCTCTACAGCTCGACATCATCTATGGTCTCTTTTCAAGTCCAGTATTATGCATGATATTAATACAATCAAGTAACCATAATGATATATTGTAGCCCCAGTAAATTGATGATTGTATTATAGCCTTGTTCACTATCGAAGTTGTGAATAATATATATGGAAACATTGGATAGCTTATCTTTTGAAGAAGCTACAGGGATCTTCCCGTAAAAGAATTTGCAGCACCTTAGATTTTGAAAAGGGGTGCAACACTCTTGAAACCCTTTTTTTTAAAAGAACAACTAAGTGAAGAAGTGCATGGGACTTTGGAGCATATCTCTATAACAATGCTTATCAACATGAAAACTGAGGTTCCTTGAAGAAAGTGCATGACAAATTCTATACGAGCACAATAAGCAGATGAGATGTTGATTTTGACATTTGTCACCAGCGATGGAGGATAATTCAGATATTTTGAAATAATATCATGGGAGGATTTCTTCTGCCTAATTAAAGAAGAACCATGACGATTCTTCAAAATTTTCCTCTTTGACCTTGAACTTCCTTGAAGTTTATTGTTGCAGTTGCCTCATGAAAAGGCTCGTCCCTTGCTTGAGAAGCTCGTAATTGAAAGCTAGATGATCACATGAAACAAGTCTTGAGAGGGAGCTATAGAATCCTTGGCAGTATGACCTGATGACTCTTCTTGCCAAATGTTTATTGATAAGGGAAATAACTCAGATATATCCCTATTATTTGAAAGTTTGCATGGAAGTTGCATGATCATGACTTTTCTATGTATATCCAGAGTAAGTTACACTGAGCCATAAAGGTGTAGATATTGATGATATATGATTGATGACCCTCTCAAAGTAAGAGGGATCTGACCTAGCCTTGATAATCTATTTCATGCACTTAAGATCTGATGAAGAAGTTGCGAGTCTGCATATGCATATCTTGTGGGACCCCCGGTGTCCTAGATAAATTCCTCGCTATGAAGACTATCTATATATTTATAGTTGCTTAGTAAGATATCTCAGTGACTCTATTGTCTATAATTTGAGGTACACAAATGAAATCCAAGATTCCATGAATATTCTGATGTTGGATCGATTGGTAGTATGATGGATGGAAAGAGTACATCTAGTACTATATCTCTTGATTTGGTTGCTCTGAAAGCACTATTGACGTTGCATGTATAGAGAAACATGCATGTATTATTATGAATCCATTTTGGTTGAAGAAGTTCTTCAGTGACCCATTTGAGCACATGTTATATTGCGATATTCTTCAGAGAATCTATACTCCACATAAATTGGGTACCGCTTTACAATACATTAGAAAGCTGCCTAGATTCATCATTGTTGAATTAACATATTACTTTCTTCAGAGAGAGGTTGGGAATTGTGGATAAACCTTGCCAGGAGGTTCATGGTTGAACATTGAGCTTTGGGAGCTCCTGGGGACCTACGGTACTTCTTGAGAGCTATGAGCAACCATATGGTGAGTGGTTCACCTTCCCCTATTGGTGCGCTATGTATAGGGTGAGTGGTTCACCTTCCCCTATTGGTGCGCTATGTATAGGGTGAGTGGTTCACCTTCCCCTATTAGTGCGCTATGTATAGGGTGAGTGGTTCACCTTCCCCTATGATACCCCATGATGGTTGACATGTGAGTAGGGTAGTGGTTCACCTTCCCCTATGATTGATGAGATATGCATAGGATGAGTGGTTCACCTTCTCCTGTGGATACCTAGTGAGAGATGCATTCAAGCATCTATTTTTTGATATGTCAGTAATAAATGGTTCATCCTTTCCCCACATGTAGGATGCTCATTCCCTGTGATTGATGTTGACATGTTGGTGAGACGTGGTTCACCCTTTCCCCACATGTAGGATCCTTCTTACGATTATTGATTAGCATGCATGTAGGACGTGGTTTATCCTTTCCCTACTCTTGTTTTGCATGCGTGTAGGATGTGGTTTATCCTTTCCCTATGTATGATTCTGACATGTGTTTTTATGATGTGGCTTCTCCTTTCCCTACGTATGGCTGTGACATGTGTTTGTAGGATGTGGTTTCTCCTTTCCCTACGTATGGTTGTGAACTGTGTTTGTAGGATATGGATTATCCTTTCCCTATGTGTGGTTGTGAGAAGGATGTGATATATTCTTTCCCTGCTAGTGTTCCTGCATCATCCTACCCATGTAGTCCAGGACACATGGGAAGTACCTCTCATCTGGCCAATGATTTGGGAAAAGTGGTTGGGACCATAACACTACTTATGGACGCATCATGTACTATCGCACACCCTATGTCTAGGATGAACAATGTTCAACAAACTTGATCACTTGAGATCAAGTCTGATTACGATTTTACATCTAGTTATATGGAGTCTGGACTGACTTTTGTCAGTGGAGAGCAGTAAGGTCTTATGACTCACTCGATCGATTCTTCTTCATTATTTTTATCAATGTTCAGTAGAGTAGAGAATAGACAATATATAGAGATGGCACGTGATGTCAAGATATTTCATGATGACCGAATGGCATGATAAACTATCAAGTGGAATTCTCCCTAGTTGAGAGGGAGTGTTATAATTAGAAACTAGGGCCAAATTCCACCATTGGATAGCATATTTGTTGGAGATGATTATTGAATGAACTCCTCTTTTCGAGAGGACCAAAATCAACCTAAAGATCATCAAATTTGTATAAGAAGAAGTGTGTTTTTGAATTTATGCCCACTCAAGTACAATTTGTCAAGGTTAGCCTCATCATCATAAGTCCCAACAATCATGTATTTTTTCCCTTAAAAATTGTATATATAGAGGTGCCTTCAAACTCATTTGATACATACGACATGGAAAATTTAGGGGCTAATATTCGCGGTGGGCTAATTTTCCATAGTTTTCAAAAAACAGGGTCATCATTTCATTTTTGTAAAAATGATTCGCCCAAATTTTACAATATAAAATTATTTTACCTTAAAAGTAGCCAAAATTATATAGAGACTATATATAACATCATTATAAATTTGTATAATTTTACAAACATATCAATAAAATTTTATACTTCACATATAAGGGCTAATTTAAATTCTTAATGTTTTAAACTTCAAGATAATTTCATCCTTCAAACTCATTTGATACATCAAAGGCCTCCAAATTATATCTAAGGTAGCCAAGCTCTTGAAGAGGACGAAGGGTTGTTTTTTTTGGGTTTCTTCTTCAACAACTAGGGCTATGATTCCTCATATAAAGAGCCATAGGACTTGATGAAATTTCAGGGAAACTTATATCGGTAATGCTATCGTTACAGGTCCGAATTTAACCCCAAAAAGTTAGGTCATGTTTGGGTATTGACTTCGAGCTTATATATGGTAAATTAAAGAATAATTTCTCTCTTGTTGTGTCTACACTTCAGAGCCATTACTCCAGATAGGTCCGCAGGCATGTACCAAGTTATATAGAGGGGTTGAGAATCCTATCTTGGGTTCAAATCAATTCTATGGGCTAGCGATGGACAACCTATTACTTGCCAACGAAATTTGCAGTTGAAAGGAGGCTTTCTTGATCAATTGAATGGAAAAATAGTGGACTGTAAGAAACCCTAACCAGATCTTAGCTAACTACTGTTAACAAAATGATGAAATTGCAGTTTTGGGCTATTCACTTATCCAAGGGAAGTCATATTAGATCTTCAAATTGGAAAGTCATTTTGACTATAAATTATTGTATTTTCTCTCTCTGTTGAACATTTGATATTAATAATAAGATGAATTGATCAAGGGTTTTCCATGTCTTGGGGTTTTTTCCCTGGCTTGTGCCATATCCTTGTGTACTCTTGTATTGGCTTGTATACTTCATCTTTCTTCTATGTTCTTTCTTCAGTTACTATCATTATAATGATGTATTATGTGATTGATAATGGAAAATTGGGCTAATATGGATCCCTGAAGTAACTTCCCTAAGAAAATAACATGTTAACCTAAAATTAACAAGATCTAACCAATCCTGGTTTGACCGGTTCTAGTTTGAAACCCAATTTGATATGTGGACTAGTCCGGTCACTAGTTCCGGTTTTGAAATAATCTAGATCCATTACATGTCTTTATGTGTTGGAAAGTTTCAAGATTGAGAATCTGTAGTGTTTCTTTTGTCACAGCACAGTGGAGTGACACAGGGTCACTTGTCGAAAGAAAACCATTAAAAGTATCCATCTATTTGGTGGCTTGAGGGAAATATCTGCACCCTCTCACAACTTTTCCCTTCACATAAAGGGAATTTTAAAATCACACTCATATCCCCAAGAATAGGAAAATAATTATGTAAATGTTATACACATTGAGATGACGTTGGTCGCGATATAATTGGACTATGAGTGAAATGTTTCTAGATCCACCATTCTAAAGCTAAAGAAACACTCCATGGATTGAAATGTTTGGTTAATGCCCATCCTTTGAAAAAAAAATTCCTGGAAGGTCATTGAAAACTACCCTTGGGTAGTGTTTATGTAAAGATAATGTTTGTTAGGGAATTTTCATAAATGTACACAGATCCAACATTCAAATGCCAAAAAAAAATTGATGTTCTAGAATGTTTTTTTGGGTTCATTAATTCTCAAATGCCACTAGAGAGTTGACTTGAAAAATTATTTATTCATAGGAAAGTGTTCTAAAAAATACAAAAAAGGTATCAATAACACATACCTCTTCGCAATCCTAATAGAGGACTATCATCTTGGATGCCAAGATCTTTGTGGTAAGAGCGTAGGCCGAGGCTGGTCAGAACATGATCATGAGCATGAGACCATGGCCGTGGGTACCTTGGCACTAGAGCTGGAGCGATACAAGCCAACTAGAGCTGGAAAAGCATTGTTTTAACAACAAGCACGTGTGCAACAATGCCATCACAATATCAACCACCTCCTTGGCTCTGGTTGTGTGGACATGGAGGAGCTGCAACCCTAAATCCGTGGTGAGGGTGGAATTAACGGCCTTGTCGAACAAGCTGAGGTAGAGGATCAACTACCATGGTTGAAGCCTCCTCTGGGCGTCCCGGGGAGATAAGTAAGGGAACGAAGGAGCACAATCATGGCTGATTCTATATGCCCACATACTAGACGAAGGCAATGCCACCGAGGGTTTCTTCGTCAATTCTACTATCATTCAGGAAATTCATCATGATCACAAGAGGAAAACCACTGTCGGATCCCTATCCACCTCCTTTCCATTATTGTTCATGGGCTCCATCTTCTTCATCTTTTCCGAGGCCGTTGGGGAATAATGGTGGATATCATAGGATTTCATTGGAGGCATACTATTAAGGTCTGGTTTATCGAAGTCCTTGAGGGTATGAGGATTTAGATGATTTCATTGATGTAAAGTCATGGACCGAGACTATGGAGGGAAATTTGAAAATGGACAGAAATTATTGAGGGAAAATTGAATTTGTTGAGGAAAATTATTTATACTGAGTGTGTTTGTGATCAAATTTATTTTTTGGTTGGTTATTTTATTTTTATTATAAAATTCAGATAGTTTTTTATTATTTTATTTATTTATAATTATTACAGTTTGTAAGTGGTTGATTGATTAAAAATTGGTTTATTGAAATTTAAAATGTTGTAAAAAAAAAAAATATATATATATATATATATATATAATTTATTGAGAGTGTAAATTATAATGAAATGTTGAGTATAAAAAGTTAGTTTAATCAAAATAAGAATTAAGTGGTTCTTGATATGGGTTTTATGCTTTTCTAAGAGTAAAGTCATTTTTTATTTTGTTTAGAATACAAAACTTTGTGCGTGTTTTTAATTGCTTATCATGTGTTTTGTTTGAAGTGGATTTGTAACCATGATTATTGTTGCCTATGCAAATACTAATGTAGGTTGCATTATTTTGGTATCAAAGTAGGTTTAAGACCTACATATAGATTGAAGAACAATGTCATTAAAAAGAATTTGTTTGGTGGATCTATAATAAGGAGAATTGCAAAAGAGCACATAAGGAATTAGGAATACAAGCATAGGGTAGAGGGAAACATAGCTACAAATAAAATCACCTAGATGTTGAGGTCCATGTTAAGTATAATGGATTCCATGAAGGAAGCTAAGAAAATAGGGGTTGTTGTAGATATTCATGATGTGAGTAATGAAGAGTGAAAATTAGAGGCCCCATGGGAGATAAGACTAAATTATTTATTAGATTGGGAATATGGAGAAATCCCTAGAGTTTAAGAAATGGAGGACCCCAAGAGAGTGAAGCATATATTCACAAAGTTGAAAGGGCATGCATCCCTTCAGTGGGATAATGTATTTTGACAAAAAAATAAGAAGGAAATATAAAATTAAGACTTGGGAGGAGATAATTTCCAAACTAAATGGTATTCCACAATTTATAGTTGTTGGCTTGAAAACAATTATCCGCCACAATTAAAAATTACTAACATAAATGACTAATTCATATACTTGTTGTTCTTGTTATTTAATTTGGTCGTATTTTTATTCTTGGACTATAATAGTCGTTTATGTTAATCATTATTAATTTTGTCACTTATTATCTAGTCATATATTTTAGTCATAGACTAAATTAGTCATTTAAGTTAGTCGTTTTTAGTTTAGTCACTTATTATCTAGTCATATATTTTATCTCTAGACTAAATTAGTCATTTAAGTTAGTCATTTTTAGTTCGGTCACTTAAAATTGCTTAAATTTAGTAGTAATTCACTTGAAATAATTGCGGTGACTAAATTTTTTAGTCACTTAGTCACTAATTTCAGCATTTTCTACTAGTGTTTTGAGGCCCTAAACGACGTTTTTTTGGGAAAACCGGGAGCAACATGGGTCCATGGACAGATGGTGCTCACATTGAAAGTTTTACTCCTTGGATATATCTTTCTAACGAGTTTTTGAGCGCGTCAAATGGAGATCGGATGCCAAAGTCACGTCCCTGGGAAGTTGAAACAACAATTTACCCAAACGAGACCCACAGTTTTGGCGCTTTATCTCCTAGAGTTAGGTTTTTGGACGTTCAAGTTTTTCCATTGTTTCTAAATAATAAATAGGCCCTCGAGCCTCATTGTAATAGAGTTCAGAGGCCTGTAGCCACCACATCTCTTCTGAGAGATAGCTACCAACGCCCTAGCTAGTTTTATTTCCATTCTGTCTGTAAGCAAATTTCAGTTCTTTGATATTAATGAAATGAAGTGTTATTTCTGCTGCATCTTTGTATCTATGGTTATATGTTTATTCTGTTGTGTTCCTGCATAAATCTGGATCATGATAGTCGTATATATGTTAAATTCAGTCACTATTTGCAATAAAAAATTTGTAATTTTCAGTAGTCATTTATCTTTTTTTGGTAGTTTCATATTCATTATATAAATGACCACTTTAGTAGTTTATATTCATTTCATTTACTTTCATTAACAATCGTAATAAGCTACTAATTTAGTCATATATTCATTTTATTTTTGTTCATCATTAATGAACATAAACTACTAATTTAGTAATTTTAGATTGATTTTATGTGTTCATTATTAATCAACATAAATTAATTAGTATGATTTTGCAACTAAATTAAAAATATAATGTCATACAATGTACATGTTCATCTAATATGAAAACTTAAAGTTACAAATGTTAATTGAAATACTAAGTAATATCAAGTGCAACTATAAATAACACATAAATTATATTATATAAAATTTCAAGTATTACAATATGAGTTTCCAACTTAACACTGGTTGGAGTACAATTTACACATGAAATATTGTTTCATCACTTCAAAACATTATCACTCCGTTGCCAAGACATTTCAGGTGAATTCACCAACTCTGAAAGCTTGGCCATCAGTCTCTATGTGCATGTCTTATGCGGGATAATGGCTCTACATGTACCACTAGACCAATTTTCTTCTCTCTCTCTCTTTAATTTTCATTTTGTCGCTCTAGTGTTATTGTTCTCCTCTTTCTTCAATTCCTACTTCTTACCATCAATACTGAGTTCCTTTTCTGGAAAATAAAGAAGATATAATGCAGAGCATAAGACATGAAAGTCGATGAACACTGGAATATAAACTAAAGTAGAATATAAAGGATTTATACGATATATACCTCAACATAAGAAATGTTGTTAATGTCACTTTTCCCCATAAAATCAAGAAACTCAAATAAGTATTCTTCATTTTGGGAATAGTGGCCACTATCTAGCCAAATGACCTGTATAAACAAAGCAAATAAAACGTCACCATAGAATAAATTGTGTACCTATTGTGTTCTCAGTGTACAACATTTGTTGATGAAATTTATCTTCAACTAAAGTAATACATGCAAATAGAAGCACACATTTCTATCCCAGTATTTTGAATTCTCATCCTTATGGTACATTGAAAATTTGATTTTATCGAACATAATCAAACACAACAAAGCTAGAAATTTCTACTAAGAATGTCTCATGCTCTACTTTTGTAGTTGTATCGTTTCCTCTAGTTATCTTTAAGAAGAAGTGGCACTTCAACAATAAAACTGGTCAATAAAAATCTAATGGATGGAGAAAAGTATTGTTGACACAAGATTAAAACAAGAAACTAAAAAAGAATAAGAAAAGACTTTGTAACTTCGATACTAACTGGAAATATAACTTCAATATAACAATTTTCAATCGTCAGCGTACTATTCTAGGGGAAAAGAATCCAATTCCCAGAAGCCAACAAATTATATCCAAAGAAAAACTAAACATGTTGGCTCCACATTCAAAGGTAAATGAATCGGGGACTAGCTATATCAAATACTTTTAGGTAGCTACTAACACCATTAACAATAATTTTAAAATATATCGGTCACATATGACCTCAAAAGTGGCAACAAATTTGATATATGCACAACCTGTATACATTTCAAAATGCATTGCAATGATACAAGAGTATCAAAAGAAATTGCACATAATAACACATTCACTATCCAGTTTTATTCCAACACAACATTCAAATAACTGCTATAACTTACACTAAAAATTATCCTGAAATTTCCATTCATTGTCATGAATATCCCTGGCTGTCAGTTCCTAGAAAGGTGGTTGCTGAGTGAAATCCTGCCCAAAACAAACAAAACTTAATAGGAGACAAATATGACATACCCTTACCTTTTTCTCCTTCAAATAATGTAGTCTTCTCTTAAAAAATGTCTAAAATTCTAAGAACTTATCTATTAAATCACAAATAGAATAGTTATGGAAAAATAAAAACCACACAAGTGGAGGAAAAAATTTTCTGCAGCGCGTCGTGGCACATAAAACCTATCATCAGTGCTAGTGTTACTTGCAGTCAATGTTTTACAAAAGTAATTATTCGGTTGCTTGCTTGGTGTGCCAAGGTCAGAACCAAAATAATAATATTTTTTCTCTTGTTGTACAATATCATCAATTTATATAATGAAATTGAAAATGTCTTAAAACATTAAGAGGTTGCAATGTCAATTGAGCATATACTTCATATGTTTCTACATCTTACTTGTTGATCAGCGGTTGTCATTGATGTAGACCCAAGCCGCACCAGGGGCTACCCCAAAATTGCATGGATATTTTGACCTACAAAAATACCATATTATGGGTCATTAATGCTTTTGATGGTTTCTTCTTGTCGAGATGTTTCCGTTGATATATGGCACGCCACATAATTCTTCACGGTTTGAGAGATATTCATGTTTGAAGTTTGTAACCCTAGTTAGTGGGCTAAAACCCCATGGGGTTGTGGCATGGGTCATTGAAAATTCATAATTAATATTTTTTAAGCTCCTAAAATCTCTCCCACGTTCACTTGTTGAAGTCCCTCTCAACTTAAGCATTTATATAAATTGTGATCCTCATATCCTCCTTATGCAAGGGATTTCTCTATCTGAAACAGGTCATCGTGGAATTTTAGATCTAACTGTTTTTCTATGAAGGTTCAGAAGTTGAAATTTTTATGAGGAAAATCTGAAATCATGAGGAAGCTCCTGTAGAAATTTCATATCAAGGAGAACAACATTTTCGGAGATATGATCTGTGGAAGTCATTGTTTTTGTAGGCTCCTAAAATTCATCTCAAAGAAGTGACCTTGGTAAAATCGTCATAACTCTCTGAGTATCAGATTGGAATTCTGTAAAAAGTGGTAGATATTTCATGGAATGTAGTTTTCTCTCTGTCAATTTCAAAGCCGAATGAAGAAACAGTGACACGTGGTATGCCGTACAAGTTCGCTCTATTGAAATAGTTCATAATTAGCACATTGTGAGACATTGGGCATAACTCTCCCTTGAAGAATCCAAATTGGGTTAGACCTATTGAATTGGAAAGAAAACATAGAGGAATACTACAGGACCAAAAATCACATATTGGGGATCTAAAATAATAGAGATACACCATATTCGATATCGAGCTCCTGGAAGGAAAGAAAAAGCTAGATCTTGTGTTGTCAAGGGCTGCAAAGGACCATAATTTATAGGGTAGCAAAGCAAAGCAAGGTGCAGCAGAGGGTAGCATGACAAGAGCAGCAACCAAGGTGTAGAATAGCAGTAAGAAGTTCATCACATAAATTCTTCAAGTTGGTAGCACTGCATATAGTCACTGTAAAGGTATCATTGTACTAAGTCATTGTAATTACATTATTGTAAAAATTGTACTAGTGTCTATCTGCCAAGAGTTGAAGAGGCAGTGTCAGGAGGTCTAGGATCATCATTAGGTGGTTTTTTCATAGTTGGGGTTATGTTCTAGTGTATCTTCTTCTTCTACATCATTCTATATCATTGTAAAGTGGACCATTTTCCCTGGTACGGGAGTCCATTCTTCTTTTTTTCTTCTATAGGGTGGTAGGGTGGTGCTAGGGCGAGTTGTAGCTCATTGGGTGTTGGGGCATCCGTTCAGTTGACTACTGAATAATATCGGGCGTTGGAGCATCCATCCAGTGGGAGCTGGAGAAGAATGCTTTTATAGATTCTAGGAAGTTGGAGCTTTATTTTCAATTGGAGTTGAATATTAAAGAATTATTAGAAAAGAATTAGGTGGTTTTTGTCTCAGAGTGGGTTTCCACCTTAAAAACTGTGTGCATTTGTGTTCCTTTTGTTTGCTTCTATCATTGTACAAACACTGATAATAATTGAAGATTAACTAATGCTCTAATTGAAAGAAATAATGATTCACCCCCCTCTTAGTATTTCCAACATTACTGGCATTCAATAAGGTGTTTATTGAATTTTAATTCTTATATATAATGATATGAATAAAAGTGTTCACAACCAAAGCAAGGATGAAATGCAAAGAACCCACATGCATTTTGAGATTGTGAAGTTGGCAGATTAATTGAGTTGGAAAATTCGGATAATTGGATATATGAGCATCAATCTCCTTGTTTGCTGAACCAGCTACCTAAAATCACATTCATTATGATCAGTATCATTACGTAACATTAAAATTTCAAAATACTGTGATCATGTTTTATGATGAAAGAATATAAGCATTTATTTTCAGTCATTTGTATCCAAAAGAATATTGCAAATTAAAAATTAGTGAGCAACAACCTCACCTGATCATTGTAACCCTATGGAAAATAAACAACCTTGCTCCCAAAAACAAGTAAGGACACAAATGGTTCGACACAGGCATGCCAAAGCTCTGAATTAAGGCATCTCCTTTCTCCTGCTTGATGTGACATGAACAAACAAATTGTCAATTGGATATTCCTTGAGAAACCTCTCAACATTCCAATAGTAATTGTGTAAAGTAATATGATATTATGAATGTAAAATTTGCTGTATAAAGCACCTTAACTTGAGAAATATTCCAGATGACAATATTTTCCATATACATTCATTCTCTCTTTGGTTGTTAAATTCTTTGTCCAGTCAAGTTGGAATTCTGGAATCATGGTTTGATAGGCTGCATACTCTTGCATCTTCATCGTCCGAGGAATTCTAAACTCTTCAAACCTGGAAATATTCCAAATCAAGTATATGAGATTAATAATCCTTTAATCAACATGTTTCATTGGCGAGAAAACAATCAACAAATGTAGATAGCAATTTATTTTCATTTTTTTTGTAACTCTTATATCTAGCCCATAGCATCAGATGGACAAAAATAATGTTAAACTTCCAACAACTTCTTCAATTCTATCTGTGGATAAAGATGGTGCATTTGGGATTCCTTATTCTAAAAGCAACAGGAATTATTTATTTTCCAATGCAAAATGTGTGACTTCTATCCTACTTTGAATTGAAATTACATTTTTTATGTGCATTCTGCACTTGCATGTAAAAGGGACTCTATTTCTTCCCTTTTCTTCAAAAAAGAAAACCAGCCCAAAATTACATGTCTTTTAAGTCCTTACATCTTCCCATAAAGGTCACACAGTTACCATATTCTATATAAGAAAAAAAAACTCAAGAAAAATCACTTTAGCAAGCCCTGAATTTGATTCACAATGGAATAAAAAAGACATGCATAATGGCCTTAACCAAAATGAAAAATAAAATAAATTGAAGGTGACTATAAAGGTGGCAGCTATGCCTCCTCTAACCTCTTCCAAAATCGTACAACCTTCTGCCAACAATACATGTTCCATTGACAAGGCATTTTCCTCCACGTTCATCTTGCATTACTACTGCGTTGATTTTGAATCAGAATGCATCCTATGCAATTATAATTTGTTTAAAAAAGTATGGAATAGGTAGTACTAGAGTGAAGGACATCACTTTTTTCCATAGGATGAAAATATTGTTATGCTTTCTAATTCTATCGAAAAGAGTCCTTCCTAGGTATCTCAAATAAGGGTGTTGTAATATGAGCATACATTTTTATAAAATTTTGGTAATATCCCATTAACTCTTGGAATCCTTGCAATTAGAGATGTTTTTGGGTTTGGATCGAACTTTACACGACCTTTTGATATTATATGGTCGATGTACTAAGTCACTTTCTTTTCGCCAAAAATTCATTTGGTACTTTTTGCATAAAAATGTTTTTATTTTAACATAGAAAATACCTAATATATGTGCTTGAGGTGTCCCTTCAAAGTTTTACTACAATGTACATGTGTATATCATCAAAGATAAAAAGCACAAACTTGTTAAGAATCTTTCACCCAAGTTTTGTTCAAGGTGAAGGTTGCCCTCCACCTTCAATATTTGATGGTGAAGGTGGCGACTTGACCTTTCAAACAACTCAAGAAAGTTGGCAATGACCTTCCTAGTGTGCTAATGCATGTCCAAAATGTTTCTTCTTTCCTGTCAAAAAGTGTTTTCAAGTTACATAATGCTAGTGTAAAACTGTGAGATAAGCACCACCTAATGGGCCCATACAGGGTCCAAACTAGTTTGAGATGAAATTGATAGGATTTGGTGATAAATGTGTGAGAAAATGAAATTGGTATGTTTTCCTAGGATTTTATATGTCAGGTTGTAGTGAATGGTAATATGTCCTCTCCCTCTAGCCTCCAAAGGTAACCAAGTAAGGCTAACCTTTATTCCATTTTGTTGATGTATCGTAACAAATTTTATTGGATACCTGTTAGAAAAGGATAATGGGAGTTTGTTACCAAATGTGTCGTATTCAACTCCCATTTTTCCGTAAACTTTGCCACTCTGATCCATCAAGAGGAAGAGGAGCTATAAAAAGATGTTTATGGTCTTTGGATCAGTGTTCGATGAACACATGAGTAGCTATATAATTATCAAATAGAGATCCCTCCTACATCCATTAATAAAAAAATAGAAAATAATGGATGTAGGGAACATAACTAGGAACTTGAGGGTTCCCTTTCATCGAAATGTATTCCTTAAGAATATTTGCTAATGGTTGCTTCTTAGATTACCATATATTTTGACAATACACTACCACATGAGATTCAAGGGAACACATTTTAAAATATCTCAGGGACCATTTGGAATTAATCAAGATAGTTATCTACCTATAGTGGAAAGATTCAGGATCACCCTGTTGTTTATCAGGGTATTCCCCCACCACACTTTATGTACCCCTGATTCATTCTCTCTCTTTCTTTGCTTGTTAAATTATTTTTACAGTTAGGTTAGAATTCTGGAATCATGGTTTGATAGGCTGCATACCCTTGCATCTTTCTCATCTGACGAATTCTCAACTCTTCAAACCTAGAAATATTCCAAAGCAAGTATATGAGATTCATAATCCTTTAATCAACATGTTTCATTGGTGAGAAAACAATTAACAAATGTAGATAGAAATTTATTTTCATTTTGTTAGTAACTCTTATATCTAGCCCATGGCATCATATGGAAAACAACATTGTTAACCTTCCAACAACTTGTTCAATGCTATTTGTAGATAAAGATGATGAATTTGGGATTTATGCTTTTAAAAGCAATTGGAATTCTTTATTTTCCCAAGAAAAATGTGTGATTTATATCCTACTTTGAATTGAAACTACATTTTTTATGTGCATTCTGCACTTGCATGTAAAAGGGATTCTGTTTCTACCCTTTTCTTGAAAAAATAAAACTAGCCCAAAAATTACATGTCTTTTAAGTCCTTACATCTTCCCATAAGGTCACCTAGTTACCATATTCTATATAAGGCTTGAATTACTTTACAAATGCAAAGGCTTTGAGAGAACATGTGCAACATAAATACATGTGAATTTTGTGAGTCAACAATTGAAGAAACAGATCAAAAGGTACATGTGATTCATGAGAGCCAAACTTGTATGGAGAGGATAAAGCATCACTTCAACCACTTTCAAAGATTTACTAAAGTATTTTATTCATAATTTTAATAATTTTTTGTTTTGTAATCTGTTTATTAATTGCAATTTTTTCTTGTTTGCGGCTACACCATATGTATTGGTTGTTTGTTGTGAGCCTGGTTGTTTGAAGTACTTTACAAATGTAAAGGCTTTGAGAGAACATGTGCAACAAAACTACAACCATGTTTATTGTGAAGTTTGATTGATTTTCGTAGTTCTAGCTAAAATACTTGAATCTATTTATTAATTGCAAATGTTTATTGTCTGCAGCTACAACAGATGTATAGGTTGTTTGCTTGTTGTGGTTGTTTGAAGTACTTTATAAATGTAAAGGCTTTGAGAGAACATGTGCAACAAAAATATGTGTTGTGAATTTTGTGAGTCAAAAATTGAAGAAACAGACCAAAAGATACAAGTGATTCATGAAAGCCAAACATGTGTGGAGAGGATAAAGTGTCACTTCAACCACTTTCAAATATTTACTAAATTATTTTATTGAGAATTTTAACAAGTTTTTGGTTTGCAATATATTTATTAATTGCAATTTTTTCTTGTATGCAGCTACAACATATGTATAGGTTGTTTGATGTTGTAATATTCCCAAATGGGGAATGCGGCAATATATGAAAGATATGTAGGAAAAATAACGCAGATCATCAAAGTAAGAGCAGGAGGCCAATATGGAGACTTTTATTTAACATTTATAGTAGCAAATTAGATGTACAATGAGGCCTATAAGATGTACAATAGGAAATAGAAGTCTCCAATAGAAGAAAATCCTCAAAAAGAGGTGCTGCAACCATATAGATAGACTAAAAAGAGCTTGACAACGTTATTTTATTAGGCTGCAATAGATGTTGATTACATGTCATATCTAGAGCAAATAAATGCATGAAAATTCAGATCTATAACAGATCCATACAATATATAGGCTCCTATTTTAGATCCCCTTGGGGTTTTTAGCATTACACCAGGTAAAAGCAGTAGATCTAAGATCTAAGTCTGCAGATCTGCAGAAATATTCAGAATTTCTGAAGTATATAAATTATTCAGATCATATATGATATGACAAGAAATAGATCTTCCTTCAATGGATCTTCAAAGTGGAGGGCAGATCCCCAACACTTGAAAACCAGCTCTCCAACGGATGTGCAAAAACACCCTGCAACAACACCTATAGGAATAACGTAGTTCTGGAAGAAATATTGCGTTGTAGGGTTTAGAATAATTTTGGCCACATGCCAAGTTATGAAAATGATGCTCCAATGATCCAGTACTCTCTTGCCAATGGGATAGAAAGCTTCCCCACTAAAAAGGAGTAGTAGAATGGTCTAGATCTGGGTAGATCTAGTATACACTTGCTGTAGTTTTCAAAGACAACCAAACCCTCAACAAGATCTGTGTTGTAGTTGGAAGAGGAAGCTTGGCCTCAAGCCAGATAGTGGAATATACAATACAAGACTCTTCCAAGAGGCCTCTCAAGGAAAGAGGTGGGATTCACGATCAGGAACACCCAATGCTAAACAACGTTTGCAATCTAGGCTAAAAAACCAAGAAAGCTTGTATTTCTAAACAGACAATACATCCAAAATCTAATATCATTCAACAACCTCTTCATGCTCCCATCCGCTTCCTTTTATAAGTTGAGATATTGTAAACCTGAAACCACCTTCAATGAAATAGATCCTTTCACACAAGCCATCTCCATCTAAAACTGCGCTATGCCTCATTGATGGCCACTCCTCCAAGACAATGCTATAGATTTGGTCATGGTTGACCCAATCAAAATATCCAGCCCCTTTCACAGCTAAGGGTGCTTGCTTAAATAGCCAAGATTTAATATTTTTCACATTTGGCATTGATTTATTCACTATTTAGGAGTATTATGGACCTCCTTTACATTTTTATTCTTAAAACAGAAAAATAAAACAAAAACGAATATTCCCATTAGCTTAGGACTAATTGGGAATATTATAGTCTGCCCCTCCAAAATTTTGCTTGTCCTCAAGAAACTAATAAGGTGAGTGCTACAACTCTTCTCCTCCTCCATTGGTGACACCATCATGTGCCATAAGCTTCCTCCATCAGCTAAGTGTTCACCAATCCATCCCTCCATGAATTGTTCCATCAAAGTTCCCATGAGATGCAAATCCCACAAGGAGTCAATAAATCAAATGAAACAAACATGGCTTGCCCAATTTCCTCCCTGAAATATGTAGCATAAGATACATGGAGAACCTCCATCCCATAGGGCACATACATACCTCCCATCCTCCCTCCATACATTCCCATAAAAAGCACAAGTACATCATCAATGTATGGGAGAAAAAAAATATACATACAAACAGAAATTTGTGCATATGGAGGTGAGTCATAGTCCCACATGTGGAACCAATGTAGTGCATTTCTTGCTTGCATCAGATCTAGATGTGGTAAGTGGTTTCCCCACCACTTGCTTGCTACCCATTTTGTCTCACTATGGCTGAAAGTGTGAGATATATTTGGTGCCTTAGGAATGCACCCATCATGAAACAAAATCTCCCTTTGTCCATCAAGGGAGTGGCCAAGTTCATAAATTTTTGTGGGACAAGGTTGGCCATGAAGTTCATAAGATACAATACTCCTCCTTGGAGTCATGGCCTGCATAAACATGGTGAAAGAATGCATACAATCAGAAAATAAAACATGTTTTACATGAGCATGTTCTTCACCAACAATCCTCCTCATACAAATTGAGGGGTGCATAGATCTATTTAGTCTCTCAAAAGAAGGAAGAGATGGCTGAAATAACTCTTTCATAGAGTAATGTTGCTGTCCCAACTCCACATGGTTCATGCATTCTTGAAAATGTTGATGTAGTTCTCCTTCAAAGCCTTCCCAATCAAAGCTCCTCATGATGATGTTGTAGATCTTCATGGAACATATGTGGCTGAAATAGAACTCTTCATAAGATCTTTGTAGCAACTTCTTCTTGAGCTTGGAGGCTCTAGACAAGAAGATCCTACCATGATGATAGATGACTCCTCCTTGGACTAAATATCCCCCTTCATGTAGCTGGTCATCAAGTATCATACAAGTGTGAAGATCCTTGGAATAATCCACCAACAGTTGGGATTTCCAATATGGATCTAAATTGCTCAACAATGATAATGCTGATGATGTATCAACATAAATGTTTGTCATGTTGCTACTCTCCTCCTTGACGTCTCCCATGCCAAAGGTATGTGTTGGAAGGCCATTCCTTCCATTCTTTTCCTCCCACAATGCAGAATCAGAAATGAGAGTGGGTGATGATGATAAGGGGAGAAGATCTCCCTCCTCCTTGAGCCTACCCAAGTCTCCCAACAATGTCTCATTGTCTTCCAATGCTCCCATTCCTCCTGGATCTAAATTTGGAGCATCATGTTGTGAGACATCTCCCACAAAAAATGAATCGGGTGGCCTCCTAGGTGGTTTGCCACTAGATAAGAGTGACCCATGCAGCAACCTCATGAGCATGATAGATGGTACTGTAAGGTCCTTGCTTCCACTGTGCAAATCCTTCTCTGTTCTTTGTGTGGGAGTAGTATGTGAGGGATATGTATGCATGCCTTTGAAAATTTGGGTTTCACCACTCTTCTTGTCCACCCATTCCATTTGCAAATCCTCCCAATCAGTGGTGACTTTACCCAATGTAATCAGCCATTGAACACCCAAAATCACATTGGTGTCAGGTATGTCAACCACAAAGAAGTGATCAACCAATGTATAAGTCCCCATGGTTCCTAAAAGTGATGGGACATAATGCATGCATTGCATTGTTCTATCTCCTGGGACCAAAATAGAGAATCCCTCAAAATTATCAGTGGGTATTGCCCTCCTTTGCACTAGATGGGCATCATTGAAATTGTGGGTTGCCCCACTATCAATCAAAACAGAGACCCTCTGATTCAATATGGAACCTTGAACTCTTAAGGTCAAGTACTTAGGTACTCCTCTCAAAGATGCAAGAGCCCCTCCAATAGGAGCAAATGCTCCATCTCCATCTCCTGATGGTGTTGGCTCTCCTCCTGCAGTGTTAGTGCTGTGACCTCTTCTTGTTTCATCTTCTTCTTCCTCCTGAAAATCTGAGAAGACCTCTATGTAATGTGATTTTCCAGTAGCATATCTATGTCCTGGTGCCCATGATACTTGGCAAGTGAAGCATAGCTTCCTTTTTCTTAGATTTCTCTGGACTTCATCATCAAGAGGCTTCTTGTAAGAGCTCTCCTTGGAAGGAGCAACTTTTTCTTCCTTTCCCTTTGAAGGAAAAGAGGGCTTATGCTGAAAGCTTGCCTTTGCTTTTGGCAATGCATCTTGAAGGTCTCTAGCCCTTTCAATAGCATCATACAGGGTATTGGGCTTGGTAGATTTAACCAACCCATGAAGAGGTTCATCTAAACCATCAATGAACATGTACAACCTTCTTTCTGCAGACAAATCAGAAACCATAAAAGATAATATTAAAAATTTAGAAATGTAAGACTCTGCATTACCTGATTGTTTCAACTTTGTAAGGCTCATGAATGATGCCTCTGGATATTTTCTATCAAATATTTCCACCAGTATTCTAGTGAACTCTGAATAAGTAGTCACATTGGAATGAACCAATATAAACAAGCCATGGAACCACCAATTATGTGCTTCACCTTCAAAGTGCATCGTTGCAATATTGATAGCCTCCATCTCTGGGACCTTGTTCAATGGAAAGTAGATGTCAAGTTTTTCTACCCATGATTTGGAAAAGCACTTGGATGACCCATCAAAGTTGGGTAAAAATAATATTCCCACAGAGTGATGTTGATCATGATTTTTAATGAATCCACAACCTCTATAATGATGCCCTGGTCTTCTTTTGTCCTTGAGGTGAAAAAACTCCTGAAAAACTCAAGTGATCTTTGAATCTTTGATTTTGAGACTCATATTATTCAAAGTAGTCTTCAAGGGATTCTTGCTCTTGAAACCCTTCATTTCCCACAGCCAAAAAGGTAGGCATGGTAGAGCGTTGGGAAACTTGTGGATGATGCACTGGTTGATCATTCCAGTGGTGAGACATGCCAGATATTTCTCCAAGATGAAATCCTTTAGGGGATTTTTGTAGCCTCTACAACACCCTCCAAAAAACCCCCACTTTGAAATTTTTGGAGCCCCTTAAGCACAAAGAAAAGTTAAGTAAAAATTCGGGAGGGCTAAGTCGCTGAGTCACAAACCTTAAATTTGTGGAAAACCGCAACCCCATGACCTTGTGACCCCACGACCCTGAGGTCGCTAGGTCTCAAGGTCACAAGGTCTCTCACATCACCACGCCATGTGACCTACCGACCCCATTAATGGCTTGCACGTGCGACCTTTTTATATATAGGAGGTCGCTAGGTCACATTTTGCATATGAAGCGGATAGAAAAAACGCCTCTGACAAGTTGACTGGAGTGTGATTTTCCTGGGTAAGTTGCTGTTTTCCTCCTACTGTTTCATTTTTTGGTTATTCTTGCCTAATCTCTTATCCCTCAGCCTTTAAATTTCCCCCTAACTTAGCCATTGTTTTCATTTGTCACTTAGGGTTTCCCTTTTGATTCGAACATTCACCCTGCTTGCCCAACTTATCACAGTTCCTCATCCAGCCTCTCATGGCTTGTATCCTGCTCCAAAAGCTATCCCCTGGCTCTGTCTGGACCCATTTAGCCCTGTGTTTTTCAAGTTTAAGGGAAAAGCAACTTCACGCTGCACGCGCCGAAACCCCGGCAAGCCCTAGCGCGACTTGCGACCCTGCGACCCAGTCGCTAAGTCGCCAGGTCGCAGATTGCTCTTCCGTTTGTTTTCTCAGCTTTGCGACTCTGCGACCTTGCGACTTGGTCACAGGGTCGCAAGGTCACATTTCTGCCATTTTCCCATAGCTTGCGACCCCATGACCCCGCGACCTAGTCGAAAGGTCGCAAGGCCACACTTTTTCCATTTTCTCACAGCTTGCGACCCAACGACCCGCGACCTGGTCGCAAGGTCGCAAAGGCACAAATTCTTAAAAATATCAACATCGTGACCTTGCGACCCTGCGACCCAGTAGGCCGCTTATTCAACTTTTCCTGTGTCCCCAGTTGAAATAATTAATAAGCTGTAACTGGTCTTGTATCATCATGGCATCTTTTTTATCCTGGGATTCTTTCATGAATATGATAGGTGAATTCGAATCAGACTTGGAGTGTATACCTGTCCCCTTAGATTCAAGCGATATGGGACCTCCAGTATCTCAGAAAAGAGACAAGAGCCTGGCAGTGGAGGACGTAGAGACGGACATGCCAATGTCCCCACCCTCGATCTACGAAGATACCCTATGCACATTTGCCAAAGGGGAAAACATGCGTTGGTACCAAGTGTACCAAGAGTTCGCTAGAACAGAATTCCCAGAGGACCTCCCTAATTGGGAGATATACTTACAGGTCAAAATGTCTAAGCTACATCTTGTAGGTGCCCATCCGGCCATATTCCCATGCCCAGAGATGATAGATTGGATTATACAGAAAACTGACCCCAAGAAGTTCATAATCAGGGACAGCGAAGGCAAGGCTTTCACAACACTCAAAGGCTTAGATGCTCATGTTTATTACTCTTTTCCTAAGTGAGAAGAAGACTTCACAGAAGAATGGGCTATCTCCCATGCAGTTCCTATAGTTGACACTATAAAGCAGTGGTGGGAGGAGCCTGAGAAATTTAAGGTCAAGAAGGACCAGGAATATCCAGTGGCAAACCTTAGGAAAGAATATAAATTAGTGGTTGCCATGCTTTGCAGATTGTACGGGCGCCCCGATGCCACCACCTTCAATGACACATGGGTAACTCTCATGGAGTATGTCACAGCACACGGAACCCATTTCAACTGGGCCAACATTTGATGACCTCCATTCATATAAACATATCCTTGGCATTGGTACCAAATGAAGGAATGCCTTTTGAATTCTACATGGCCTCTTATCTATTGGATGCCGTTTGTTCAAGGTTGCAGTTTGAGGGATGGGTGCATAACTGGGATCCAAAACAGACCCGTGCAATCCACTTACAAACCAAGGTGAACAAGACATATAGTCGATTTCTCAAGTGTTAATCCCTGCTCTTTACAGAAAATTGTTTGGCCAAGACGCTCCTTGCATGTCTTGGCAAGCCATGGAGACACTTGGCAAAGTGGCACATTGGTTCCTATTCACCGAGTACACATTCATCCAAGTCTTTGGCTCGTTCAAGGCCCCACATGCTATGCCTCGATTTGTCATAGACAGAATTCTCATGTAAGAGGTCCGTTTCCAAATGTCTTCCAGTTTCTCCAGGGTCCTGTCCAAGGGTAAGAAGAAGTTGTGACCTACACTACCCCTCACTATCGGCGCATACACAGTCAAAGACTTCAGAGAGGTAGAGGCAGAAGCAGAAGAGATGAAAAGTTACTACCTTGGGGCATTAGAACACCAGACATATGACCCGGAAAGGATAGTTCCTGATCATTGCAAGTGGGCTAAGTTCAAATGGAACTACCAGCACACGGAACGCCCGGGGGAAGATGACAGAAGAAATTGGTACAATGTAGACCGACAACTTGCTCTGGGGGCGGACTTTGGCCAAGAAGACCCAGATGACCAAACCTTGGAAGACAGGAGCCATGAATTAGGAGGCTCTTCTTCTTCTCTGGCTAAAAAGCCTCAAACCATTACAGGGCACAATACTTCTACCCAACAGAAAGAAATAGAAGCCAAAGCCCAGCAAGAAAAAGAGAAGAAAATGAAAGAGGATGAAGATAAGCGCAAGAAGAGCCTAAGGTCAGAGCAGAAGAAAAAGCAGGCCGAAGAGGCCAAGAAGGAAAAGGAGAAACAAGAGGCGGAGGCTGCAGCGGAATGGGAACTCAAGAAAGAGTTAGATGAAGTGGAAGCTGACTGCCAGAAGAAAGAAGAGCAAGCTGCAGTAGCTGAGCGTAAAAGGAAATCCAAATTAGAAGCAACGGTAGAAGCAGAGCTCAGGCGGAAGAGAGAACATGAAAAGGCAGAAGCCGAACGGCTACGAAGAGAAGAGGAAGAAAAGAAAAAGAAAGAAGAGGAGGATGCAATGCTAGAGAACATCGAGGTATCTCCCCTTGAGGTACCTCTAGTCAGTTCACGAGCCATGCTCTCCGATGTCAGTTCCTCCCAGGGGCAAGAAGAGGAGGTATTCGATCTCACCAGGCTCACGTACGATCACTTCTCCTTCAAAATCTGACATGAGAAAGTGAGATGCCTGGTGCGAAATCCTCCGCCCCATCCATAGTCGCGACAGGAAAAGACATAGTCCTCGATACTAGGACTAATCCTGTGATGATAGCATCAGCCAACATAGCTTTCACTGTAGCCATAGAAGAGAATGTAACCAGAATGAGTAGAGAGATCTTCTCTCTACAAAATAAGATACATGAAGCAGAACAACGGGAGGCAAGAGCCGAACAGGAAAAGACGGCATTGAGAGAGGAGGTTTAGCAACTCCGAAACAAAACTCCCCTTGTCAATGAAGTGCCGCTTACCATTCAAAGGGAGGTTGATATATTAGAGACTACCATGAGGCAAGTTTATGGGGAAATGTTTACCATAAAACAAACAGTCGCCCCCTTGGTGAAAGCCCAAACGGAAACTAAGAAAAGGCACAAGCAGCTGAAGGAAGCCTCAACTGCCTTGGACAGAATGATGTACTGGACAGTGCGGTACCCCCAGGCTCCCAAACATTTGCCAAAGAAGGACTGGATTCACATGCAAGATGCAAAAGTCCAGATCCGTATGAAAATGCAGTCCAAGGATAAGTTGTCCAAGGACCTAGACAAGGTGATGGCTGCATACGAACATCTGATCAGCGGCATCGATTCGATGCACATCCTACATCACATTCCATCGTTGGGTGCATGGGATGAGGGGAAGACATGGGAGTAGGTGAATCAAGAGATCCAGTCATTTTTGCAGCCCATTAAGCAAGATGCTTCCACTTCCGACCTTGCAGCATCACAAGAGAACCTGGGCAAGTTTCTTGTCACGCCAGTCTAGGTCTACACCAAGCTCACCTCTCTGTCCAACCAGATCTCACAGAAGAAGGAGACTCTAATCCCAAATGCCTTGGAGTGTATGCATCGGCTGAAAGAAGAGGTCCCTTTGGTTTCTCCCATAGTAGCAGATTATCAGACTTGGAAAAACTTCGTCAAAGGAAAACAGGTTGATCCCCCTGATCTCACAATTGCGTGCACATCCTCATAGTCCGATGGCAGTAGATCGCTGGTAACATTTGGAAACAGGTCGCAGGTTGCGCTGCTCAACCAGGTTGCAAGCTGCATTGCCCAGCCAGGTCGCAGGTCACAGTTCCCTTCCAGGTCGCAAGGCAGCTCAACAGTCAGGCAGGTGAAGAGTCAGGAAGCCCAAAGGGAAAATTTTGATATATAAAACTCCCTCCAGGGACTCAAGAGTTATAGAGCATTGTATTGAAGGATAACACTCTATTTCATATGAATGAGATACTTGTCAAAAATCCTTTTGGATATGATGTGTTTTGCTGTGCAAACACTATGAGTATTTCTTATACAGTTTCGAACATATTTTGATTAACGAAGCTGCACTTTTAATGGCATCATTTACGCATTATGGTTCTCTTTACTTGTGTTAATGATGTTTAGTTCATTTTGCTTTCTTAATGTATGCTAATGACTTTGTTTATTAGCATTTGTTTTATCTTTCATGAATGTAAAGGGGGCATCTCACCATAACGAATTGTTTCTTTTGTGGTTAGAACAACCTACAAGCATAACCTCAATGATGTGTTGTTAACAACACGTCCTTCGGCGTTTATGCTTCATTATTCGTCTCGCTACGCATAGTGTTATATACGTGTTTAACACATCAATCATGTATCTTGTATCATTTGAATGAGTGTGTGTACGCAGGTTCAATTGAGTTCTTTTGAGACCAAAGGAAAGGTGACTTAAGTGGTAGCCGGACCCACACCCCGGACGGGATCCCCAATTCCAAACGGTTCAAGGTCTAATTGGGACTTTCTACTGGGGAGATCCCCTACTGTTGGCTGGATAGATTTTCCCGTCAACAGGGATTCTTTGATTTTTTCCAATCTCATCTCTTTGATCTCTCTATCAAGATCTTGCATGGCTTTCAAAAGGATATTAGGAAAATCCTTTTCTTCTTCTTCACTTCCAGATTCAGGGGCTTTACCCTTGTCTTCATTGTCATTGGTATAATCAAATTTATTCTTCTGTCTTAACTTTATACACCTCTTCTCTCTGTCAGTAAGAGGTTCTTCTTCTTCACAATACATATTGGCTTCTTAGAAAGCACAGGCTGTGCCAAGATGATGCTCCGATACCATTGTAATATTCCCAAATGGGGAATGTAGCAATATATGAAAGATATGCAGGAAAAATAACACAGATCATCAAAGTAAAAGAATGAGGCCAATATGGAGAATCTTGTTTAACATTTACAGCAGAAAATTAGATGTACAATGAGGCCCATAAGATGTACAACATGAAATGTAAGTCTCCAATAGAAGAAAATCCTCAAAAAGAGGTGCTGCAACCATATAAATATACTAAAAAGAGCTTGACAGTGTTATTTTATTCGGCTACAACAACTGTTGATTACATGTCAGATCTAGAGAAAATTAGTGCATGAAAAGTTAGATCTATAACAGATCCATACACTAGATAGGCTCCTCTTTTAGATCCCCTTGGGGTTTTTAGCATTACACCAAGTACAAGTAGTAGATATAAGATCTAAGTCTGCAGATCTGCATAAATATTCAGAAATTCTGAAGCATATAAAGTATTCATATCAGATATGATATGAAAAGAAATAGATCTTCCTTCAATGGATCGTCAAAGTGGAGGGTAGATCCCCAACACTTGAAAACCAGCTCTCCAACTGATGTGCAAAAACACCCTGCAACAACACCTACAGGAATAATGTAGTTCTGGAAGTAATACTACACTGTAGGGTTTAGAATAAGTTTTTCCACATGCCAATTTCTAAAAATGATGCTCCAATGATCCAATACTCTCTTGCCAATGAGATAGAAACCTTCCCCACTGAAAAGGAGCACTAGAATGGTCTAGATCTGAGTAGATCTAGTCTCCACTTGCTGCAGCTTTCAAAGACAACCAAACCCTCAACAGGATCTACGTTGTAGTTGGAAGAAGAATCTTGGCCTCAAGCCAGATAGTGGACTATATAATACAAGACACTTCCAAGAGGCCTCTCAAGGAAAGAGGTGGGATTCCCAATCATGAACACCCAATGCTAAATTTTTTTTTCAATCTAGGCTAAACAGCCAAGAAAGCTTGTATGTCTAAATAGAAAATACATCCAAAATCTAATATCATTCAACAACCTCTTCATGCTGCCATCCTCTTCCTTTTATAAGTTGAGAGCTTGTAAACCCTAAACCACCTTCAATGAAATAGCTCCTTTCACACAAGCCATCTCCATCTAAAACTGCGCTGTGCCTCATTGATGGCCACTCCTCCAAGACAACGTTGTAGTTGGTCATGGTTGACCCAGTCAAAATATCCAACCCCTTTCACACCTAAGGGTGCTTGCTTACATAGCCAATATTTAACCTTTTTCACATTTGGCATTGATTTATTCACTGTTTAGGAGTATTATGGACCTCCTTTACATTTTTATTCTTGAAACAAAAAAATAAAACAAAAATAAATATTCCCATTAGCTTAGGACTAATTGGGAATATTACAGATGTGACCCTGACTGTTTGAAGTACTTTACAAATGTGAAGGCTTTGAGATAACATGCGCAACATAATTACAACCATGTTTGTTGTGAATTTTGATTGATTCTCGTAGTTCTTTGTTGCATAATTTCTTGGTCTGTTTTATGCTCAAGGATGGAATTTGGTGTTGATGTCCATTGTCGAAATTTTTTGGCTTTATGAAGAAATCAGATTATAATTTATGCCCTCCATCAAGGATAGTATGATACAAACACAAATGGTGTTTGTTGTTCGTAATGGTGCATTAACAGGCACGGGAAGTGTATTCAACAGTGCAATGGACAAAGAAGACAATGTGAACACTCTTAAAGAGAAGATGCAGATGGCCTCGAAGCTTGAATGTACCCACTGAAGAAAGTTCTCACATTTGGAGACACTGTTGAAGAATGATTTGAATACTGTAGTGAATTTCCAATCCCTATTCGAGGTGGGTTGTGTTGGGATTATTATTTGAGAAATTACAGAGGTGGAAGTGTTGCTATCATAAAAGTGATAGATGAGGATCCGTTTTCTCCCAACATCCAAAAGAATTTGTGGGAAAAGTTCTGGGGCAACCTGGTTTAAAGAGATGGGTTAGAGTTGGAGAAACAAGAATCAAAGAAGTTGCATCATATCTTCAAGATCATGATCATTTTGCAAATGTTCCCCCTATTTTGCTTGTAAAAATAACACATTCAATTTTTAATTTAAAGTTACAAGTAAGAAAGGAAATATGAGATGAACTATCAATAAGATTGCATATTTTCAGAAATTTGTCCCACATGATTGTGATGCCAATGACCATGTAACATCTAGTTTCTTAGTGGTTGTTGTACATAGGATTGGAATAGTTTCTGAGTGGTTGTTGTACATAGGGATTGAAATATGAGATAATAGGATACTTAATACTGATAGACATGTAGAATATTCTCGTGAAGAATAGGATGATATCCCTGAGTTGGAGGAGAATCCAATGATAATACACATATATCATGGTCTTTGCCTCCCAGAAAAGTTAGAGGATCCTTACTTTTGACTGGCAACATTGGACTCAGGCTTCTATACCCTTCTCAGAGGATGAATTGGAATATATTTATATCCTTGATGCCATCAGGGATGTAGAAATGTTGAGACAAGAGTTATAGATAGTACAAGAGGCTTGTATGAGATTTGGAAATATTTAATTCCTTGGAATTATCATTTTTATCCAGAAATTAGCCAGTTTTATCTTTAAATGTAGTCTTCCATATGCAAGTCACAACCCATTTTTTATCTCCAAATGTAGGTCACAAACTAGGATGTTTCTACGATGCTTCGACCAGGGAATAATACTATTATTTTTATGATTAATAAGAGGATACACTTACAATCAAGATGCATGATATAGAAATGGAGCTACATCGGTTTGATAGATGCCCTTCATAACGATGAATGGGAATGATGTACTCTCAAATTTTTTTTTTTATCTTTATTCCATTCTTCATAGCATGGCCATATTTTTGCATGGGCTTCTCGTTTCGTTTGTGATATGGGAGTATTTTTGCATAAGATATTGTGTTAAAATGGTTGCTTGTCCTGTTTTCCATTTACTTTTTCTTCAATTTTTAATCAACTCCTTTCCCTCGAAAATTGCACTATCGTATCCCTGAGGTGAATTTATTTTTAATTGGTCAGGACTTAATATCATATGATTAGAGGGGAATTTATTTTTAATTGGCCAAGACTCAATATTGTATTGGCAGAGTGTCTTTCTAGTTTTATCTATCTTGAGTTATCTGTTACACTGTTGAAATTACAAAACTGTCTGTCAACTAAAGGAAAACAATCCATGGTACGAGAGGCTTAAGGGTTTTGATGCTGTGCACTATTTTCCTAGAAAAGGCTGGTGATGCTAGTCTTTATCTTGCAGAAATCAGTGCAATGACGAGTCATGAGTTTCATAGAGTAGAGAAGGAATCCAGTGAGCTTGAAGAGATTTACATGAATTTTGTTAGTCAAGTAAAGTTGGAGGTTTAAATTAAGAAATGTGTCATTATGTCATTAAATCCAAGGAGGACAATGATCATTCAGAACCTCCTTTAGAAGAGGAACATTTGCTCAAACAATTTTAATATGATATGGATTATGAAGATGATGAGTATTTCATTTACATGAACTGCGTTCAGTGGTTGGGTGAAGGAATCGTGTGGCAGTTTTAACAATAGTCTGACTTCCATAGGAGGAAATGGATTTTAACAAATTTCTAAATGTGCGTGACTTTAGTGGAGTTCCAACATTGTTTCCTCATTTTTATTTAACAAATTATGAAAGAAACGATCTTCAAATTCCTCCTGTTTCATATGGGACACCTATAAATTCTCGAATTGGTATTGGGTCTCCATGGCTACTACATCAAAGTAGCATGAATCAAAATGCATGGTCATAATTTTATTGGCACCCACTCCCCACCATCGGACAACCCAAATAAAGGAAAAAATTTGTGTGCAGCTTTCATTGTTAGAGGAGGAGGTTCAGTTCAAAAGTAGTAGCAGATACTCAATCCAAATCCTAGAGGGCGGGAAGCCCAAATGAGGGAAAAAGTTATAACAAAAAAAAACTCAAGAAAAATCATTTTAGCAAGCCCTACATCCGATTCAAGATGGAATAAAAAAGTCATGCACAGTGACCTTAACCAGAATGAAAAAGAAGAGAAATTGAAGGCTAAGGTGACTGTAAAGGTGGCAATTATGCCGCCTCTAATGTCTTAAAAAAATGTACAACCTTCTACCAGTTGTACATGTTCCATTGACAAGGCATCTGCCTCCACGTTCATATTTCACTATTACTGTGTTGATTCTGAATCATAGTGCATCCTATGAAATTATGATTTGTTTAAAGAAGTATGGAATAGGCAGTAATAGAGTGGAGGATATTAATTTTTTCCATAGGATGAAAATATTGTTATGCTTTCTAATTCCATCGAAGAGAGTCATTTCCAAGTATCTTAGATAAGGGTGTTGTAATATGAGCATACATTTTCATAAAATTTTGGTAATATCCCATTGGATCTTGGAATCCTTGCAATTAGAGATTTTTTGGGTTTGGGCTACCTTTACACGACCTTTAGATATTATATGGTCGATGTACTAAGTCATTTTATTTTAGCCAAAAATGCATTTGGTACTTTTTGCATAAAAATGTTTTTATTTTAACATAGACAATACCTAATTTATATGCTTGAGGTGGTCCTTCAAGGTTTTACTATAGTGTACATGTGTATATTTGTTAAAATTGGAAACTAGGGCCAAATTCCACTTAGATCTATTCAGTTGATGAAGATAATAATCCAATTGAATTCCTCTTTCCAAGAGGACTAAAATCAATCTAAGGATCATCAAATTTGGTCAAGGAAATATTTGTTTATTAAAAATATAATGCTATAAGTTATATTCTTGTTTAGGCGGAAAAAGTGAAAATTTGAATTTTGAATTTGCCTCCAAAATCATCATGTCAAATTGTATATAAGTGCATTTCCTCATCCTCATTTGAGACACCACTTCACATGATTTCTCCTCTATGTAATAGCCGCAGCTAGGAGATGATCTTAGTGAAGGAAGAAGGGTCAAATTCGCATGTTGATTGGGTTGATTGATGGTTTGAGTTTCAAAGGCTGAATGCAGAATAGTTGAGGGTAAGTCTGGGCCTATTTACAGAATGTTCTAGGCTTATTTACCTTCTATTGTAGGGACAGATTATCTCTGATGTTGATTGGAGGCATAAGGAAGAGTTGAAGTCTATGGGAATATTCTTTATGGTGAGAAATACCCCCCCTACGTGGGTTGCATCTACAAGAGCCTTTCTCTAGTAGGTCGCATGATTTAATCTGCTGTCTAGTGGGACGTGAAGGCATGTATATTCCCAGGTGGGCCACAACCTTAATTTGGTGAAGGCTGGTAGACGTGGAGGCATGTTTTAGGAGAAGACTTGTGAAAGAGGGAGGATAGATTGTCTTAGAGAAAGGCCGCATCAGCTGAAGGATGTTTTGGAAGTGTTTGAGGACTGTAGTAGTGAAGTCTCATACCCTAACCAGGAGTAGCCGTCAGCAACAGTAATCTCCAACATTTAGGTGGAGGATTGTTCAGGTTGTTTAGCTTATAGAAGAGCCTTGATGAACTACATGTAGCCCTATCTAGCCCAAGGTCCTTCAACTATATGACACCAGTTTATAAAGGAACAGTTCGACTAATTCAAAATTATATTGTGATCGGGTCATCTATTTATATAAGGACTGTGATTCTAGATCTTCTAATTAGCAAGTCAATCTTGAATTTGGATGATTTCTCTCTCTCTCTCTCTCTCTCTCTATGCTGAAAATTTTTATGATTATAATAAGAAGGATTTATAAAGGGTTTTCGCCATGTTGGGGTTTTTCTCTGGCTTGAGCCATATCATCGCATTTTCTTGTCTTGGATTGTCTTTTGGATCTATTGTTTATGATATTTCTTCATGTACTTTTAGTTATGATTCATATTATTGCTAACGAAAATAATATGGTTTAAATAAATGGGCTTCTATGGAATTCTGGAGTAACTGTCCTATGAAAATATCATGTAATTTTAACATGGTTTCAAAGCAAGGAGAGGACAAGTCGAAGCGAGAGTGGAAATTTTTTTTGGCTAAGATCCTATGGTCTGTGGTATGCTGCACAAGAAATGGATATCAAAATATTAAAATGAGAAAGAGGGAGAAAAAACATTTACCTAGATAATACCTAATCCAAGATTCAGTCTCAGCCCAAGCTATAATGAATTAGTTCCACATTTCATGATTAATATGGCTTCTGTGATCTGAGGATTTGGATTAGGTCCCACTGTTTCAAGTCTGTCTACATGCCTTGCTCAGCTGTGGCATGGAAATACATTGGAAGATATCGTCCTTATAATTTATCTTTAGAATCAGTGGATTGTTGATACTTCATTAGGTTCTTTCAGCTCTGCATCATAAATCTAAGGTGATGTCAATGCATGAACTAGTTTTAGAAAGATCATACATTGACCCAAGCTTAAGATTTCAAATCTAGCCATCGTAATTCCAGTGAAGTTTAAAAATGCAAGTATCCTCTTGTTAATTCTTCCTTTCCTTTCTCAACGGTCCATATATCTTTTCAGCGTTGACCGCAGTCCTTTCTCTTGGCTCATTATCTAAAGCAGGTTGTATCTAAGGGAGTGTGAATCAAGTAGGTCTGCTACCTATTTCAAGCACAATAGTACACAATTCATATTTTTCTCTTTTGGGGTTGACATCAATCAGGGAATGGTAAGTCATTACTATCATCTGTTTATCAACTAGCAGCATGGGAAATTGCTACTTCAGCATCAAGTTTCTCAGATGCACTGTACTATTGGCTTGATGTGTTAAGATATCATTAGATTATAATATTGGTTCTGCTGTATATATATAAGTAGAGATTCAAATATCTGCTCAATATCGACTATAGCTACAAAAATAGGTCAGGATTCGTATGACACCCTATTTCTTTGACATAATTGTTGCATGATTGATGTTGGCTCTATCGATTCAAAATTGTATTTACAATACCGTGTTAGACTCCGTCTTGTCAGTCCGCTGCAGTCAAATTCACCAAGGTTCATTTCTCGTCATTTGCAGTCATAAAAGAGTCATTTTAATTCTTGAGTCCAGGGTTTTGTCTTTAGAAGTGTTTCAATAACATGTGCAGGCCAGAGGAAGGTTCAATAAGTTTCTTATTTCAAGAGTTCTCATCATTAATAATGCTGAAGGACATTTCTTCTTAAAAACTCTGTTTTGAAGAAGAAATCTTTAAGTTTGTTTAAAACACGATTGATAAGGTGTTCCAAATTTTACAATTCTTCAGGCAGCCCTCGCCATCTTGTCAGTTTTCAGTAGCTCCTGCAAAACAATCAACAGAAGAGCTATCAATCAAGCTCAGAAAATCAAAAAGGGAATTTGAAAGGCAGAGTTTGTAATAATGTGAAAAAGTGCCGAGCCAAGACAAGCGACCATCCCTGCAAAAGACAGCAAAGTTATCAGTTCAAAAATTCAGAAAAGCCAAAGGAGAAGCATTGTATTAAAAGATCAAATGTCAAAGTGCAGAAACATTATGAAAGTGGGTTATCAAACAAATTTGAAATCAAATCTGATTTGATGAGATATTTTCTTCATGTATTAAACATGGCAAACAAAGTCATTTGCAAGAAATCCGCAAGGCAGAAATCGAATTTGAGTTCTTGAAGGCCGAAGCCGTGTTTTCATAACCGTGGACAGTGTTTGGAGGTGCGCGCTACCCACATGGGGTGCGCTACCCACTTAAACGCCACAGCCAGTGTTAATTAACACGGGCGCTACCCACTTGAGGCGCGCTACCCGTTGGGTAGGCGCGCCATCCACACAGTCACAGAGCCAAAGTTTTTTGTTCCTGCGTCCAGTTTGGTGTCAAAACGCCTCAAAAGGCTTGCAAAGTCATTATCACCGTGGCATCATCGCAGCAGTCGATGCTTTGGCAGCTTCTTTGGCGCTGAATGAAACAGTTTTGAAGCGAGAGATTGACATTCGTGGTAACTTCAGAAGCAAACAAGTGATGAACTCCAGGTTAAAGTGAACACGCTATCTTCCATAAAGACACAGCTTCCTTATATTACTGTAAACCGAGAACAATTGTCAACAGTGTCGAAAATCTCGGATAAGTTCCTCACGGAGATCACATTGAGATGAGATCCTTGGAGTGATAACAAAAGGGGGACACACAAATTGCGTCATGCACAGTAGTTCTGGTCGCTTTTACAGTGCAGATGTCACACAATGCAATGAAAGTGCATGGGGATCATTATTTCTCTATAATGTACTAATAGTAATGATTAATGCTCATCGGCATCTTATAAAGCCTGATCCGAGGGTAATATCTCTTGTGAAAGAGCTGGGAGAAACTGTGAAACACAAACAAAAGCGAATCTTATGCATGAATAAGGATGACTTAATTGAAGTTAAAAAAAAGAAGACTTATTGAAAGTTGCTTCCGAATTTGGACACCTCCCTGGATATGATAAATTTTACATGATAGCTGGAATGAGAGGTTCTAGTGTCAAAGATCTTGGAAAATATTTAATGGATCAAGCTGTTAAAAGACCTTGGGGTGAAGATCCCATGTTGATGGACAAGGAGTACTTGAAAAGTTTATCTCTTGAAGTTGTACGAAGATGTTGGATTGTATTCATCGGGAAATACCATATACAGTGGATCAGTGCTTGATTGATTGGAAATCAATGCGAGATAGGTCTTTATGAATAGAGCAACATTTCATTGTGTTTAAGCTCGGCCATCAAAAAATTCTTGTTGGAAAGAATGGATCTAAAATACGACAGATTGGAATGGCAGCAAATGAAGAATTAAGAAAACTGTTGAAGAGGACTGTACACCTCATAATCCAAGTGAGGGTGAAGAAGTGAGAATGTTAAAGAAGAAGGAACAGAAATTTGAAAAAGAGCGATCAGAGTTTGTGCAGTAGTTGCGGAACTCTGTTTTCTATTTTTATTAAAATTTGGTTTTATTTGGTAAGGGGAAATAAATAGTCCAAGAGCCAAAATTAGAGAGAAGATATCCACAACAGCAGAGCAGTAAGATTGGGGGCCTATTTTTGTTTTCAGTTGTGATTCGAAAAGGTCTTCAGCTACGGTTTTCCGCCCTTTCATTGGTCATCAACAAAAAAATACAACGCTATTCCTTTTAGAGCAGAGTTTTCCTATTTTCATGATTATTGATGTAACAATGCCCTATTTTCATCGATCAGTTATCTCCTTTCTGAGTTTTATTTAATGTATTAAAAATCACTTGTAAAGGGGAGGGAAGAATTCTGAGAGCTGGTGTAGGAGAGAACAGAGTTTTATTGTACAGTTTTTTTTTGACAGGGATTTAATGAAGAAATACAGCTCTGACTCCTGAGATTCTTGTGGTGTGGATTTAGCATTTTGTCTTTTCTTATGTTTCATATGTAGCTTGTAATGTTTTACATTTGATTTCATAATCATTTTCTTTTGAATACTTTTGAGTGAGAAAGGCAGAAATCCAGTTTACTGCTCTGCTTTGGGAGGTATTCATTTTCTATGTTTTCTTTAGTTTGATAAGGATTCAACTATTGCCCTTGTCAACATCGCAACGGTCTTTCACTCCATATAATTCCAATTTGATTGTTAAACTTCATGCTTATCCTGCCTCAGGAGATAATCTGCGTTTTTCATTTAATCCTTTGCTCATGCTGTTCTCGATCCCACACAGCCCAGAAAACCCAATCATTTATAAAAAACCTCATTTCATATCTATTTACTAGCCTAAAATTAATATCAATGTTTCATTTAGGTCATCTCAGATCCTATTGGACATCTTTCACTGAGTTTGACCCGGAGAGAGCCCTCTCCTGTCCTCGTAGGGCTAGCTACGAGGCTGAGCTTGGTTTGATGTTGCCTCGAACCTCGCCTTCCTTCAGCCTGAGGCAGATTCGAGCGCTAACATAGTGGCGACCATACTGGGGAAGTCCTCCCCGGTACAGGATGACAAAGTTTAGATCTGATCGTTGATGGTGAACAACGATCAGACACCGCAAGGCTGAAATCATTCACCCGGCGACTTCATTCACTGACAAATCCAGAAATCAATGCTTCATGGTGACTTCACTGCAGGGAGATCAGTAGTTTCAAGATTGTCAAGATGGACCGGATTACAAGAAGATACGCTCCCATGAGCCGAGATCACATTCCAGGTTTTCCGAATAAGATGCCCAAGGTAGATTGGTCAAGGAATCTGCCTACGTTTAACGATGATGGTAAGAAAGATGTTGCTTTACATTTGGTTAGATTTCACATGCATATTCGCAAGTTGAAGGTGGATTTTCCTGAAGATTGCTTGATGAAGATATTCCTGGCCACTCTAGAAGGTGAAGCCCAATCTTGGTATGAAAATTTTCCGCTGGCCTGTATTTATTGTTTAAAGGATTTTCATGCCCTGTTCATTGAAAGATATCAAGTATCTTATCCATCATTAAATTTAGTTCATGACTATTGCAAACATGCTTCTACTTTTATTGAAAGCCTTGAGAAATATTATGAAGATGATAATTTCATGGATGATGAGATCATGGAGGCTCTGTATGAGAATCCATTTCAGCAAAATGAAGAGAACCTAGAGGATACCCATCAAAATGCTCAGGAAATTTTGCAGCAGAATCAAGATCAACAGGTTGAAGAGTGCCATATGGCTGAAAGTGATGAAAGAGGAAGTGTCATTTAAGATCTGCCCACAGAAGAAGACAACATGCAGATTGTAGATTGTGATAATGTCCAGTCAGCTACTTCAGATTCAGATTCAGATCATGATGACCAAGCATATCTTGTGCTGAAGCCCATCAAAGAGAACTCTGTTGTTGAAATCATTTGTAATGCAGAAGACACAGTAATGGATCCAAATGTTCTCAGTCATAACGTCAGTCCATCATTAGAACACAACCTTCATGAAGAAACAATCCAGTCAGTTCATGAAAATCAGAATGAAATCTTTGTACAAGTAAGTGATAAGTCTCCTTTCAATAACTCAGTAATAAATGGTAGTTTGAATGCCCTGTCATATGAAGATAATTACTGTTTAAGCAGAAGAAAACAAAAAGCATTGTCTCCTTTGTCTGAAGATGAGATAGATCAGCTATTGAAAGGTCATGTTCCAGCTCAAGCTACAGCAGATTTGCAGTGCACACATAGTCAGGAAAGTGTTGGTGAAACTTCTTCCTCTTTTGAAAAATATGATTGTCTTGTAATCAGTTTTGTAGATCAGCAAACAGATAATTTTTTCTTTCACAAAGATGATAAGGCTGTCATGTTCGATAATCTTGAAGATTGTTTTTTGTTTAAGAATGACCTATATCATGAAGTTGAGGAATATATGCCAGAAATTCTCATGGTCAAGGAACCTACAACTAACACTCAGATGGCAGATACCTCTCTGTGCATTTCTATCCCTCAGAAATCAATTGTCCTTTCAGATCAGAATGGAGTGAATACTTTTATTTTTGCAGCTGGATCTCCAGATAAGCCAGTGCTTCAGGATTTTCAAGACCCCTTCAGCATTCTTCTGCAAACATTAGAAAGGATAAATATTGCCTAGTTCATTATCATAAGCTTTGGTTTCAGGGGATATTTTAAGTTGCCTACAGGTTCATCATTCCGCCTGCTCAAGGAAAGTAAGAGCAGAAATTTGGGGTGTAACCATCTGCTGGATTGGTTGCATTGGAAGGCACATTACACATGATTGTACATATCACATCAGTATGCAGGTGGTTGCCATCATGATTTTAAGAGCTTGATGGACTGCTGCCCTTTTCAAAAAGTTTTTGTTTTAAATCATTCATTTCAGTTTGCATCGAGTCAGTTTAAGTCGATTTTCCAATTAATAAGTTGAGTCATCAGTCTTTAGTCTGTTCGTCAGAATAATGATTCCATAGCCCAATGGATGGAGGCACTGTCTGCTCTCCCAGAGCTCTGCTATTCTTGGCACCTCCAAGAAGCGGCAACTGCCATCCCCATTGGAGCCAATGTTAGACTCCGTCTTGTCAGTCCGCTGCAGTCAAATTCACCAAGGTTCATTTCTCATCATTTGCAGTCATAAAAGAGTCATTTTAATTCTTGAGTCCAGGGTTTTGTCTTCAGAAGTGTTTCAATAACATGTGCAGGCCAGAGGAAGGTTCAATAAGTTTCTTATTTCAAGAGTTCTCATCATTAATAATGCTGAAGGACATTTCTTCTTCAAAACTCTGTTTTGAAGAAGAAATCTTTAAGTTTGTTTAAAACATGATTGATAAGGTGTTCCAAATTTTACAATTCTTCAGGCAACCCTCGCCATCTTGTCAGTTTTCAGTAGCTCCTGCAAAAACAATCAACAGAAGAGCTATCAATAAAGCTCAGAAAATCAAAAAGGGAATTTGAAAGGCAGAATTTGTATTAATGTGAGAAAAGTCTTAAGAAGGAAGACAAACCTGTCCCAGGTGCAAAAGACAGCAGAGTTATCAGTCCAAAAACTCAGAAAAGCCAAAGGAGAAGCATTGTATTAAAAGATCAAATGTCAAAGTGCAGAAACATTATGAAAGTGGGTTATCAAACAAATTTGAAATCAAATCTGATTTGATGAGATATTTTCTTCATATATAAAACATGGCAAACAAAATCATTTGCAATAAATCCGCAAGGCAGAAGTCGAATTTGAGTTCTTGAAGGCCGAAGCCGTGTTTTCATAACCGTGGGCAGTGTTTGGAGTGCGCGCTACCCATACAGAGTGCGCGCTACCCACTTGGTGTGCGCTACCCACTTAAATGCCACGGCCAGTGTTAATTAACACGGGCGCTACCCACTTGAGGGGTGCTACCCGTTGGGTAGGCGCGCTACCCACAGAGTCACAGAGCCAAAGTTTTTTTGTTCCTGCATCCAGTTTGGTGTCAAAACGCCTCAAAAGGCTTGCAAAGTCATTATCACTGTGGCATCATCGCAGCAGTCGATGCTTTGGCAGCTTCTTTGGCGCTGAAATGAAACAGTTTTGAAGCGAGAGATTGACATTCGTGGTAACTTCAGAAGCAAACAAGTGATGAACTCCAGGTTAAAGTGAGCACGCTATCTTCCATAAAGACACAGCTTCCTTATATTACTGTAAACTGAGAACAATTGTCAACAGTGCTGAAAATATCGGATAAGTTCCTCATGGAGATCACATTGAGATGAGATCCTTGGAGTGATAACAAAAGGGGGACACACAAATTGCGTCATGCACAGTGGTTCTGGTCGCTTTTACAGTGCAGATGTCACACAACGCACTGAAAGTGCATGGGGATCATTATTTCTCTATAATGCACTAATAGTAATGATTAATGCTCATCGGCATCTTATAAAGCCTGATCCGAGGGTAATATCTCTTGTGAAAGAGCTGGGAGAAACTGTGAAACAAAAACAAAAGCGAATCTTATGCATGAATAAGGATGACTTAATTGAAGTTTAAAAAATTGAAAGTTGCTTCCGAATTTGGACACCTCCCTGGATATGATAAATTTTACATGATAGCTGGAATGAGAGGTTCTGGTGTCAAAGATCTTGTAAAATATTTAATGGATCAAAAATTTGTTAAAAAGACCTTGGGGTGAAGATCCCATGTTGATGGACAAGGAGAGTACTTGAAAAGTTTATCTCTTGAAGTTGTACGCGAAGATGTTGGATTGTATTCATCGGGAAATACCATATACAGTTGGATCGAGTGCTTGATTGATTGGGAAATCAATGCGAGATAGGTCTTTATGAATGAGCAACATTTCATTGTGTTGGCTGGTATCAAAAATTCTTGTTGGAAAGAATGGATCTAAAATACGACAGATTGGAATGGCAGCAAATGAAGAATTAAGAAAACTGTTGAAGAGGACTGTACACCTCATAATCCAAGTGAGGGTGAAGAAGTGAGAATGTTAAAGAAGAAGGAACAGAAATTTGAAAAAGAGCGATCAGAGTTTGTGCAGTAGTTGCGGAACTCTGTTTTCTATTTTTATTAAAATTTGGTTTTATTTGGTAAGGGGAAATAAATAGTCCAAGAGCCAAAATTAGAGAGAAGATATCCACAACAGCAGAGCAGTAAGATTGGGGGCCTATTTTTGTTTTCAGTTGTGATTCGAAAAGGTCTTCAGCTACGGTTTTCCGCCCTTTCATTGGTCATCAACAAAAAAATACAACGCTATTCCTTTTAGAGCAGAGTTTTCCTATTTTCATGATTATTGATGTAACAATGCCCTATTTTCATCGATCAGTTATCTCCTTTCTGAGTTTTATTTAATGTATTAAAAATCACTTGTAAAGGGGAGGGAAGAATTCTGAAAGCTGGTGTAGGAGAGAACAGAGTTTTATTGTACAGTTTTTTGACAGGGATTTAATGAAAAAATATAGCTCTGACTCCTGAGATTCTTGTGGTGTGGATTTAGCATTTTGTCTTTTCTTATGTTTCATATGTAGCTTGTAATGTTTTACATTTCATTTCATAATCATTTTCTGTTGAATACTTTTAAGTGAGAAGGGCAGAATCCAGTTTACTGCTCTGCCTTGGGAGGTATTCATTTTCTATGTTTTCTTCAGTTTGATAAGGATTCAACTATTGCCCTTGTCAACCTCGCAGCGGTCTTTCACTCCATATAATTCCAATTTGATTGTTAAAATTCATGCTTATCTTGCCTCGGGAGATAATCTGCATTTTTCATTTAATCTCTGCTCTTGCTGTCTTTGTCCCACACAGCCCAGAAAACCCCAGCCATTTTTTAAAAACCTCATTCATATCTGTTTACTAGCCTAAAATCAGTTCCCATTTTAGGTCATCTCAGCCCCTTGAAAACCTTTTGCCGAGATAGACCCGGAGAGAGCCCTCTCCTGTCCTCGTAGGGCTAGCTACGAGGCTGAGCTTGGTTTGATGTTGCCTCGAGTTTTTCCTTCTTCAGCCTGTGGCAGATTCGAGCGCTAACATAGTGGCGACCATACTGGGGAAGTCTTCCCCGGTACAGGATGACAAAGTTCAGATCTGATGCTGATGGTGGACAGCAGTCAGACACCGCAAGGCTGAAATCATTCACCGGTGACTTCATCCACTGAACAATCCAGAAATCAATGCTTCATGGTGATTTCACTGCAGGCAGATCAGTAGCTTCAGAATTGTCAAGATGGACCGGATCATGAGAAGATATGCTCCCATGAGCCAAGACCACATTCCAGGTTTTCCAAATAAGATGCCCAAGGTAGATTGGTCAAGGAATCTGCCTACGTTTAACGATGATGGTAAGAAAGATGCTGCTTTACATCTGATTAGATTTCACATGCATATTCGCAAGTTGAAGGTGGCTTTTCCTAAAGATTGTTTGATGAAGATATTCCTAGCCACTCTAGAAGGTGAAGCCCAATCTTGGTATGAAAATTTGCCACCAGCATGTATTTACTGTTTAAAGGATTTTCATGCTTTGTTCATTGAAAGATATCAAACATCTTATCCATCGTTAAATTTAGTTCATGACTGTTGCAAGCATGCTTCTACTTTTATTGAAAGCCTTGAGAAATATTATGAAGATGATAATTTCATGAATGATGAGATCATGGAGGTTCTGTACGAGAATCCATTTCAGCAAAATGAAGAGAACCTAGAGGATACCCATCAAAATGCTCAGGAAATTTTGCAGCAGAATCAAGATCAACAGGTTGAAGAGTGCCATATGGCTGAAAATGATGAAAGGGAGAATGACATTTCAGATCTGCCCACAGAAGAAGACAACATGCAAATTGCAGATTGTGATAATGTCCAGTCAACTACTTCAGATTCAGATTCAGATCATGATGACCAAGCATATCTTGTGCTGAAGCCCATCAAAGAGAACTCTGCTGTTGAAATCATCTGGAATGCAGAAGACACAGTAATGGATCCAAATGTTCTCAGTCATACTGTCAGTCCATCATTAGAACACAGCCTTCATGAAGAAGCAATCCAGTCAGTTCATGAAAAACAGAATGAGATCTTTGTGCAAGTAAGTGATAAGTCTCCTTTCAATAACTCAGTAATAAATGGTAGTTTGAATGCCCTGTCATATGAAGATAATTACTGTTTAAGCAGAAGAAAACAAAAAGCATTGTCTCCTTTGTCTGAAGATGAGATAGATCAGCTATTGAAAGGTCATGTTACAGCTCAAGTTACAGCAGATTTGCAGTGCACACATAGTCAGGAAAGTGTTGGTGAAACTTCTTCCTCTTTTGAAAAAGATGGCTGTCTTGTAATCAGTTTTGTAGATCAGCAAACAGATAATTTTTTCTTTCACAAAGATGATAAGGCTGTCATGTTTGATAATCTTGAAGATTGTTTTTTGTTTAAGAATGACCTAGATCATGAAGTTGAGGAATATATGCCATAATTTCTCATGGTCAAGGAACCTACAGCTAACACTCAGATGGCAGATACCTCTCTGTGCATTTCTATCCCTCAGAAATCAATTGTCCTTTCATATCAGAATGGAGTGAATACTTGTATTTTTGCAGCTGGATCTCCAGATAAGCCAGTGCTTCAGGATTTTCAAGACCCCTTCAGCATTCTTCTGCAAACATTAGAAAGGATAAATATTTCCTGGTTCATTATCATAAGCTTTGGTTTCAGTGGATATTTTAAGTTTCCTACAGGTTCATCATTCCACCTGCTCAAGGAAAGTAAGAGCAGAAATTTGGGGTGTAACCATCTGCTGGATTGGTTGCATTGGAAGGCACATTACACATGATTGTACATATCACATCAGTATGCAGGTGGTTTCCATCGTGATTTTAAGAGCTTGATGGACTGCTGCCCTTTTCAAAAAGTTTTTGTTTTAAATCAGTCATTTCAGTTTGCATCGAGTCAATTTGAGTCGATTTTCCAATTAATAAGTTGAGTCATCAGTCTTTAGTCTGTTCGTCAGAATAATGATTCCATAGCCCAATGGATGGAGGCACTGTCTGCTCTCCCAGAGCTCTGCTGTTCTTGGCACCTCCAAGAAGCGGCAGCTGCCATCCCCATTGTAGCCAATGTTAGACTCCGTCTTGTCAGTCCGCTGCAGTCAAATTCACCAAGGTTCATTTCTCGTCATTTGCAGTCATAAAAGAGTCATTTTAATTCTTGAGTCCAGGGTTTTCTCTTCAGAAGTGTTTCAATAACATGTGCAGGCCAGAGGAAGGTTCAATAAGTTTCTTATTTCAAGAGTTCTCATCATTAATAATGTTGAAGGACATTTCTTCTTAAAAAATCTGTTTTGAAGAAGAAATCTTTAAGTTTGTTTAAAACACGATTGATAAGGTGTTCCAAATTTTACAATTCTTCAGGCAGCCCTCGCCATCTTGTCAGTTTTCAGTAGCTCCTGCAAAACAATCAATAGAAGAGCTATCAATCAAGCTCAGAAAATCAAAAAGGGAATTTGAAAGGCAGAGTTTGTAATAATGTGAAAAAGTGCCGAGCCAAGACAAGCCACCATCCGTGCAAAAGACAACAAAGTTATCAGTTCAAAAATTCAGAAAAGCCAAAGGAGAAGCATTGTATTAAAAGATCAAATGTCAAAGTGCAGAAACATTATGAAAGTGGGTTATCAAACAAATTTGAAATCAAATCTGATTTGATGAGATATTTTCTTCATGTATAAAACATGGCAAACAAAGTCATTTGCAAGAAATCCGCAAGGCAGAAATCGAATTTGAGTTCTTGAAGGCCGAAGCCATGTTTTCATAACCGTGGACAGTGTTTGGAGGTGCGCGCTACCCATACAGAGTGCGCGCTACCCACATGGGGCACGCTACCCACTTAAACGCCACAGCCAATGTTAATTAACACGGGCGCTACCCACTTGAGGCACGCTACCCGTTGGGTAGGCACGCCACCCACACAGTCACAGAGCCAAAGTTTTTTGTTCCTGCGTCCAGTTTGGTGTCAAAACGCCTCAAAAGGCTTGCAAAGTCATTATCACTGTGGCATCATCGCAGCAGTCGATGCTTTGGCAGCTTCTTTGGCGCTGAATGAAACAGTTTTGAAGCGAGAGATTGACATTCGTGGTAACTTCAGAAGCAAACAAGTGATGAACTCCAGGTTAAAGTGAACACGCTATCTTCCATAAAGACACAGCTTCCTTATATTACTGTAAACCGAGAACAATTGTCAACAGTGCCGAAAATCTCGGATAAGTTCCTCACGGAGATCACATTGAGATGAGATCCTTGGAGTGATAACAAAAGGGGGACACACAAATTGCGTCATGCACAGTAGTTCTGGTTGCTTTTACAGTGCAGATGTCACACAACGCAATGAAAGTGCATGGGGATCATTATTTCTCTATAATGTACTAATAGTAATGATTAATGCTCATTAGCATCTTATAAAGCCTGATCCGAGGGTAATATCTCTTGTGAAAGAGCTGGGAGAAACTATGAAACACAAACAAAAGCGAATCTTATGCATGAATAAGGATGACTTAATTGAAGTTAAAAAAAAAAAAGACTTATTGAAAGTTGCTTCCGAATTTGGACACCTCCCTGGATATGATAAATTTTACATGATAGCTAGAATGAGAGGTTCTGGTGTCAAAGATCCTGTAAAATATTTAATGGATCAAGCTGTTAAAAGACCTTGGGGTGAAGATCCCATGTTGATGGAAAATGAGTACTTGAAAATTTTATCTCTTGAAGTTGTACGAAGATGTTGGATTGTGTTCATCAGGAAATACCATATACAGTGGATTAGTGCTTGATTGATTGGAAATCAATGCGAGATAGGTCTTTACAAATAGAGCAACATTTCATTGTGTTTAAGCTCGGCCATCAAAAAATTCTTGTTGGAAAGAATGGATCTAAAATACGACAGATTGGAATGGCAGCAAATGAAGAATTAAGAAAACTGTTGAAGAGGAATGTACACCTCATAATCCAAGTGAGGGTGAAGAAGTGAGAATGTTAAAGAAGAAGGAACAGAAATTTGAAAAAGAGCGATCAGAGTTTGTGCAGTAGTTGCGGAACTCTGTTTGCTATTTTTATTAAAATTTGGTTTTATTTGGTAAGGGGAAATAAATAGTCCGAGAGCCAAAATTAGAGAGAAGATATCCACAACAGCAGAGCAGTAAGATTGGGGGCCTATTTTTGTTTTCAGTTGTGATTCGGAAAGGTCTTCAGCTACGGTTTTCCACCCTTTCATTGGTCATCAACAAACAAATACAACGCTATTCCTTTTAGAGCAGAGTTTTCCTATTTTCATGATTATTGAAGTAACAATGCCCTATTTTCATCGATCAGTTATCTCCTTTCTGAGTTTTATTTAATGTATTAAAAATCACTTGTAAAGGGGAGGGAAGAATTCTGAAAGCTGGTGTAGGAGAGAACAAAGTTTTATTGTATAGTTTTTTGACAGGGATTTAATGAAAAAATACAGCTCTGACTCCTGAGATTCTTGTGGTGTGGATTTAGCATTTTGTCTTTTCTTATGTTTCATATGTAGCTTGTAATGTTTTACATGTCATTTCATAATCATTTTCTGTTGAATACTTTTAAGTGAGAAAGGCAGAATCCAGTTTACTGCTCTGCCTTGGGAGGTATTCATTTTCTATGTTTTCTTCAGTTTGATAAGGATTCAACTATTGCCCTTGTCAACCTCGCAGTGATCTTTCACTCCATATAATTCCAATTTGATTGTTAAACTTCATGCTTATCTTGCCTCAGGAGATAATCTGCGTTTTTCATTTAATCTCTGCTCTTGCTGTCCTTAGTCCCACACAGCCCAGAAACCCATCATTTATCAAAAACCCCTTTCTTATCTGTTTACTAGCCTAAAATCAATAGCAGTGTTTCATTTAGGTCATCTCAGATCCTATTGGACATCTTTCACTGAGTTTGACCCGGAGAGAGCCCTCTCCTATCCTTTTAGGGCTAGCTACGAGGCTGAGCTTGGTTTGATGTTGCCTCGAGTTTTTCCTTTTTCAGCCTGAGGCAGATTCGAGCGCTAACATACCGGACAACCTAAATCATTGATGTCTAGTTCTAGGATGTTGTTTGATGTCTCAATTAAAATATCATATTAATTCAGTGGTCACTTTAGAAACTCAATCTCTGGTAAGTCATATCAGCCTTGAAGACGTTTCAAGATTGTCCTCCGTAAGTAAGGAATATTCGTAAGAGACATGAGGCTTTTGCACAAAGTTACATTGGAAGGCCATCTATTGATATATGGTTGATCATGTACAATCTTGTAATTCTGGTGATCAAGCTCGTTATTTGGATATAGGGAATAATATGCTCTGGAATAATTAAGTAATGGATATAATATATGCTCTGGTTATCTATCCTTACAACTCACTTATTATCTACCTCCTTGTATCTATCTATATGGCACCTCGTCAGGTTTTATTTGAAGCATATATCTTATATCAAGAAGTCAGAAAGTGCACATATTGAGAAGATGATTTATCAAATTTATCAAATTCAGTGAAATTTCTCATAGTCCTTTTTCAAAAGGAACCATCTGTTCTGTACCAGTGATAGTTAAGGCCATCAATTGTATTCATGTCAAGAGTACTTGATGGAAATTAATAATTTCTCTAAACAATATTCCCTTGATTTTTATGGAGGGTGAGACAGTACACTTGCATACCTTATATGATATAGTATCTTGCGAACAAGAATATCAGTGATAAAGGAAGTAGCCTTGTAAATAATGACCTATGTTTGATCTGGTGGTCTTCCTATCATCAATATTGCAACAAGAAGCATAGTTGACACTTAGTAAAGATTGCTATAATAAACTTGAAACTATTAAGTAAGAATAGTCTTCCCGAAATATGAAGGCCTTGTGTTAGTAACCATGTATCATATGTATGGAATCAACAGCTATGGTGATATGTTTTAACTCCTGTAACCTAACACTCTTGTTCACAATTGAAGTTGTCTTCAGAATTCATTGGTCACTTCAGAAAACGTTATCTTTTGGAAGGTTTTATATTGATAAGTAGCTACAATGATCTCCCTGGAAAAGAAATTGGATCCTTTGATAAGAGGAGCAGCTTTCCTGATGACAGAGCCTCATACTAAGTCTCCTCTCTCACATGGGAAGATCATGTTTGAAGTTTAGATGATCACCTTAAGAGGGAGTTATAAAATCCATGAATTAATATCATATGGTTACACTCTCAAAATAATTATACATATATTGATGTTGTCTCTCATTACATGCCTAGATTCCAGTGGTCATCGACTCATTAAACTAAAATGATCCATATTTTATCATAGTAACTTGCAGGGCTATCAGTATGTAAGAGCACATGTAGGTGCTATATATTCTGGGATACACCATGGATGAATCATTGACTAAATTCAGTTACTCTGAGGAAGCATGGCTTATTATGAAGCTGCTCTTTTTGAAGAATCTCTTTAATGAGTCATTTGTGCTCACTACTATTATGCGGAATTATGAATTACGGAAAAAACATTCTTCCCTAGATGTAGTGCTCATCTAGAACAACAGGTTAAAGATTTTGCAACTAATTTTTCTAACAATAAATAGACACATATAATGGATCAAAGAAATTACTTGGATTCCACACGCTTCCTATTCTCCTTCTTTCGCTCTTGTTGTAGCTTCAAATCCAAGCTAGATCGCCAAAATATTTCTTGCAAAGATGAACAATAAACAAAAAAAGATAGCAATAATACAGATGTCTATTCAAGTTATTCAACATCCCAACCTCATCACAATGCGCATCTCTCTAGCAGCATTTCACTCAAATAAATTCCTCGATTGAAATTCCACCAGCATTTATCTACTCAAATTCTTCCTTAGAAAGCACTAGGATCTGTGCTCGATTTATAGAGGAGCTGAAGGTAGTTTTACAATAAATGAATTTATAACAATAGGAAATACATGTTCCCAGTATTAGAGGTATCAAATGGATACATGGATTCGAAGTTTGATGCATGTGAACTCTTCTAGAAGGCATTGGCCAGGTGGAGATTCCGAAACAATGAGAATTTCGCTCCCAATGTGACCAACGTACCCATGAGTGTTGGGAAGTGATTTGCAAAGCACCCTTGAGTGGAGTCACCTGCATATGCAATGCACTTAGTCCCTTGAGAGGTAGTGTTGGTGAGCTCTCATGTGTTATAATATAAAATTAAAATCTTGGAAACCTTTGCAAATGGAAGTCATAGATGATTTGTCCTTGTTCTTTGTCTTAGGGCATGTAGCAACTGAAATGATAGGGGATGATAGAACCTATTAATTTGTTCTAGAGATGATGTCCAGTTAACCAGGTCATTGGGAATGGTGCCCAAATTGACCTATAATAATTCCCCCCTAAAGCATGAAGTCAAAATAATAATAACAATATTTCGATTGAGATGCTTTACACTGTGATGGGATGGAGATGAAGTGGAGTGGTGAACTGCATCAATATTAAAATACATTACATCATGATATATCCTCTTGATCATAAATTTTTGAGGTAAGGAATTCCCATGCTCAACACATAAACTTTTTAATAACATGTACATAATTTAGAAAGTCGTATACATTGGAATGTTGCCCAATACAGACATGCCTACAGATTTAGGCCCATGTTTGGATGATGATCTGTATGTAAGGTCACCTTATAGATGATGTGTACAAAAATCCTGAAATCGTAGCCCGGATGGCTGAAACTAGATCTGGGGTCTTCTTATCTCGTTCACTCAATCATTCAGGTACAAGTCTAGCCATGAAAATATATGATTTGTAGTCGAACATGGAAAGACATCATTTGATTACCAGCCAATGATGTGAGCTGTTAACAAACGTGAGAGAACCACCATTGATGTCAATGGCCCTCAAGGTATTGTAGTAAATTTCATAAGGCGTGAATAGATGATTTGATGTTGAACGCCAAAAAATATCTTTCGGTCAAAAGTCTGGAAGTGAGGATCTTGTCGATGTTGTAACAAGACTCATGGTACTGGAATATGATGTTTCTACGTAAAATTCCTGGATAATGATTCGTCGTTGACAGGAATTCACCTTATTGCGAAATGGGAGTTACTAATTTCAGAGACAAAAGTATGACTTGATATAGCAATGTTCAGGGATGACTGTCATGAGAATGAAGGTTTATGAGTATTGCAGAAGGATGAGTATTCACTAGATGACTTCTCTTGAACATATTGGCGACACTGAGATGAGTTGGCAGCATTGACCCGAAATCGAAGTGAAGGTATGATGAACCATAGGTATGAATGAACTGTTAAGAAGATTACCCAACCCAAACAGTCACGGTGATGGAGTGAAGTGTCATGTTCAAGAGTGACCTGCTACCGTAAAAAGTTCTGTTCACTTTCCCAAATTTTCCCTAGTCATTTTTCGACCAGTACCTCTTTATTTTTTAACAATCTTGAGGAGGATAACATATGCTTGATCTATAATTCAACCCTTCGGGCAAACAATGTATCGTTATTTAATAATTTAACGAGTTTAGAGATGAATGAAACTTGATTCTTGCCATGATCGACAAGCCTGACGCTATTTTATGTTTTAACGAGCTTAACGATAGTGACAACCCGATCCTTTTTCATATTTAGAGATTTTGAAAGAAGAGGACGAAAGAAAACTCCATAAGTACTTTTTCGTAAAGTTGTCACCCAGATCCGAAAAGGTGTAAAATAATATCTGAGAGAACCTCTTTAGTCACGTTCAACCAAGGTATTCCTTTTTCGTAAATAATCTATCTCAGTCCGGAAAAGGGTTAAACTTATACTGAGTAGATATCAATTCATTTACTTTTACGAGCTCGAAAAGACAAGTGCTCGAAAATATTTTCAAATTATCAGATTCTGAAAAGAGTTGGAAGAAGACTCCAAGGGTTCCTTTTTCGCTGTTATCGAAACTTGAGAAAGAGATAAAAGTGCGCTTCAAATCCTGTTTCATTTTTAACAAAGATTGAAAAGTAACGAGAAAAAGTATGCTTTGTGGTCAAATCATTCTCGAAATAAATTTGCACGGCCAATTTGTTCATCAGTTGTAAGACCTGTTCAGAACAACATCAAATGGATTAAAAATACATGTTTCATGATAAAAACATAATAAAACCATAGTCATAGCAATACATATTATTTGCAAACAATTAAATGACTATTAAAAAGAGTTTTACTATTCTTTTTTACCATTTCATAGTTACCATTTGTATTTTGGAGCTCTAAACCTGATTTTCCCCCAAAACTTCAACTGCTAATTGCGATCGTTTTTGTGGACGGATTTCATTGCTGTTTGATCCAGGTTAGTGCCATGAACCCTATCTTTCCTTCAGTAATCATTTCATTTCCTTTCACTGCAAATTTTTAGGGTTTTGGGGTCCCTAAGGTAAATTATGCTCCCAAAGAGAGAAATGCACCCTTGGACATTGAAAGTTACATTCCATAGTAGCTAAAATGAAGGCCAGATGCATATACAACACACTATCTCTTGTCCAGGATTGCGTTGAGCGCAATCTTCATTTTTTATTTTTTGCATCATGCCCAAAATTTGCCCAATTTTTTGCATTGAATGGAATCTAATGGTTCTTATGGTTATATTTTAGGTTTTCATCGAATTACAATGAAAATTACATGGAGGGAAAGAGAGCATGAAGAACAAGATATGATTTCCATAAATGATTCGGGCACAGTAAGAGCCCTAAGAGATTGTGGACTGTTAAAGTACTTCTGGTTGTTAAGGATGAGGCAAAAAATAATACTCTTGTAGTTTTAGAATGGGATCCAACTATCAAGGAATTTCATATTAAGAACCAAGTGGTTCCCATAATAGTAGAGGATGTATACTTTCTCACAGGTATAAAGGAGAGGCTTGCCTATTTTTCTCTCAGGGTCTATTCTTGGAGGAGAGACTGTGAGAGATTATGTTTTGTTGGCATGTGTTGTCCTTGATGGCAACCTACTTGATAAAGTTGATGACAACCTACTTGATGAAGTTGAACTTGATAGAGACCTACTTGATGAATTAAGGGGGAGATTGTTGGCAATGTGATACAATGTATTGGATTTGATGGAACTTGCCTAATGAAGTTGTCCTTGATGAAAACTGACTTGATGAGTTGTTAATGATGTAAATCTGATGTATCTACAGATCAGCTCAGAAGTAACAGAAGAAATGAATTTCAGTAAATGCCAGAAAAATGATAAATATGATGTGTCACAAGGCATACGTGGGTTTGTTAAAGATAAGTAGCGTATGCAAGAGGAAAAGAACGTGCCAAGTCGCGTATGGTTATTTGCGCTATAAACTTAGAATACCAAGGGGTGATACCATGGTATTGACCCATTTTATTGAGCGCTGGAATATATATTTGATCCCGTCCAGGAATACCATCGGAAGTGGTGTGGTTTTGGCTCATGGTATTGATAAAGGCTAAACCTATATAAGGAGAAGAAAGATCATTGTGCAAGGGTGTGCATGAGTAAGGGTTGTGAATGAATAAATCTCTCTAAGGAATATCTACATGGATGAACTCTGTTCTTGATTGATAGATTTGAATCTATGATGCACCTATGAAGAAAACGATGAAGAGGGATCTCTAGATCTGAAATGTATATGTATTTCCTAGATCTGTTCATGGAATGTTTAGATCTGAGATGAGGCGAAATACTTTCTGAAGTCAAGGATGAAATCTGAGTTGTTTATCTGATCTGAAGAGCTGCACAGTCCTGAAAAGTTATAGATGTATACACAAGTTTGCTTCAGTAAAAGCGTGTGTATACACGGGTCTGATTAAGGAAAAGCGTGTATGGGAAGATAGGGCTTTCTAAAGAATGCACAGAAGTATACGCGGGTAGTTCTGCTTGAAAGCGCGTACATACACAGGTTCAGTGAAGTAAAAGCGCGTATGGAATCTAGGGTTTGCTGAAGTAAGTGGAATGAAATGCCTGATCTATTTCGCTGTTCTACTGTTATCTGTCAATGATGTATTCATACAGAACTAGGTTATTTGAATGATGAATATGTTGTTGATTATGTTAATTGAAGATCAAGTCATTGGTTGATTGGTTGATGATTCAATGAATGAATTGATGGGGTTATAAGTTTCAGTTTGATGAATGAGCTTAAATGTGGGGAGTGGGTCCAGTCTGAAAATATGATGAAAAGTGGCCTACAAGTTGTGTTGTATGGAAGTTGTTGGATTCAGTATGAAAATTGATGAAACGTGGTCCGCAATGGTGCTGAAGGTCAAAGCCTTCAGTGAGGGGGTTGTAGCTCCCTTCCAGTGGTAGCTGGTAAACGAGTGCAGGGGGTAGTGGCTCCCTTCTAGGAGAGGCTGGTAAACGAGTGCAGGGGGTAGTGTGGCTCCCTTCCAGGAGAGGCTGGTAAACGAGAGCAGGGGGTAGTAGCTCCCTTCCAAGAGAGGCTAGTAAATGAGAGAAGGGTGTAGCTTTCTGCAGGTGCGTGCCTGCGTGTTGGTATGAGTCTGCGCCAGTACATGGTTGGACGATGTTTTCTTTATAATAAAATATTGAAGACTAAGACGACGACAGCGGTGGTTTTCTCCCGACTTGGGTTTCCACCTTAAATCCTGGTGTTCATGTGTGTTGCTTATGTGTGATGGTTTATTCTGTTATTACTGCACCTGCTTACTGCTAACTAAAAATCTGATGAATAAATTATGCATAGATCCAAGTAAAGAATTAAATGCATAATAAGATCTCTGTGTATACGCGAGTTGTATAAAGGATATACGCGTGTATATGCGAGTTGGCTTCACTAAAGTAGCATATGGGTTTTAGAGTATGAAAAAGTAAAAGTTTTGAGTATTCCCTAAATACTGATTCACCCCCCCCGTCTCAGTATTTTTCCCAACAATCGGTATCAGAGGAGGTCCTTCTGCAGAAGCTTGATCGCTTGAAGGAGATCCGTCGCAATGGGAAGTCATGAAGGAGTATTGTCTCTAAAGCCACCTATATTCAATGGAAGCAATCTGTTATTTTGGAAGATACAAAAAAAAAGCATATTTGCAAAGTCTTGGTGCAGAAGTATGGGCAATCGTGGAAGAAGGTTATCAATATCCGGCAAGTATTCTTACTGATGTAGTAGAAAGGAAGAAATATGAAATCAATGCCAAAGCAGTCAATGTTTTATTAGGAAGCATGTCTGAACCAGAATTTGCTAAAGTGATGTAGCTAAATTCAGCAAAAGAAATATGGGACAAAATCATTCTGAGCTATGAAGGAGATACAAAGGTAAAAAGTGAAAAACTCCAAACTCTCAGAATTGAATATGAAAATTTAAGGATGCATAGTGATGAGAGTATTGCCAGTTTATTTTTGCTTCTAGATGATATTGTAAATCGTATGAGAAGTTTTGGTGAAACCATAACCGATACTACTCTAGTGGAAAAAGTCTTAAGATATTTGACCTCAAAATTTGAGTCAAAAGTATCAGCTATTGAAGAAAGGAAAGATCTGCAAACTCTTACTATTGTTCAACTACATGGTATTCTAATTGCTTTTGAAATGAGAAAAGAAGGTCCCCCTCAAATCAGAGAAGTTGTCTTTAAGGCATGTACAAAAGGAAAAGAAAAGGAAGTTGTCAAGGAATCAAGTTATATATCAGAAGAAGAAGAAGCAAATTTTGTGAGAAGACTCCAACCAGGTACTGGAAGATTCAAAGGTAAGCTTCCCTTCAAGTGTTTTACTTGTGGGAGAGTTGGTCATTATGCTGCTAAATGTCCCCATGAAGAAAATCATGATAAAGGGAAACAATTTGAAAAGAGAGAGAGTTATTATGCAAATGAAAATAATTATGAAATGTCAAATGAGGATGAAGAAGATTCTGACCAAGTTCTGCAAGTGCTCATGGAAAAGAAGCAAAAGAAGAAGGCTACTCAAAGAAAGAAGATACCTCAGAAAACATGTGCAGCAGAAAATGAAGAAGAGGAAACAGGTATTGATTGTTGTTCTTGTGATCCACTTTCTTGTGCATGCAATGATGAAGATAGTAAAAGTAACAGTGTGAGTCTAGAAGCAAATCTCAAGATCAATGATGAAAGTAATTATTGGGATCAATTTAAAAAGAAGGAATTTATCTACAAAGATGTGATCTCTAGAATGAATGAAAAGATAGAAATACAAAATGGACAGATAGACAAGTATCAAAAGTTGTACGTTTATGCAACCAATCGAAGTGAAAAACTTGAAGCAGAAATCATCTGTCTAAAAGCAGATCTCGAAACATCAAATAAGAAGAATGAAGAGCCCCTATCATTTGAAAAGGAAGGACTTGAAGCAGAAGTCATCTCTCTCAAAAAGGATCTAGAAAAATCAAATAAGAAGAATGAAGAACTACTACAAACATTTGAAGAACAAGAAAATTGGTTGAAGAAAGAAATTTTAAAGTTGAATGATCAAGTAGAAGAAGGAAAAAGGGTTTAAGAAAGTATGAAGAAGCAATGCCAGAGCTTGGAGGTTGAGGTAAATATTCTCAAAGGTAAATTAGAAGAAAAAGATAAACTCTTGAGGTTTCAAGCTAGTACTAAGATTTTGGACAATATTCTTAGTAGTCAAAGGTCTCCTTCTGTTAAATTTGGCCTTGGTTTTCATGAAACTGTTAAAGGAGAATCTAGTTCACAAGGAAGTGATAAAGAGTCAAAGGATGTCAATGCAAAACCTGAAGTGTTGAAAGAAACAAAAGGTCAACCAACAATCAGGAACTCTCAAAAGGAATCATTCCCTCCTTTGATCAATAATGTTGAATGTTTTAAATGTCACAATTATGGGCATGTTGCTGCCAATTGCAGAAGCAGATTGTTTATGTCACAAACAAACAGATTCTACTCAGAAAGGTACTCTGGTTTCTTCAAGGGATATTTTTTTTCATGTAGCAAGTATGGTCATAAAGCAGTTGATTGCAATAGAAGTAAGAATAGAAAAACACATTATGATCCTTATGCTTACTTTTCTGGTCATGAAAGATGTTATGCTTGTAACAAGTATGGACATGTAGAAAAGGAATGCAGGATGAATATATCTGTGAATTTGGATAATTTCCAGCATACAATAAGAAATTTCAAGCAAAGCTGGAAAAAGAAGGAGGACCGGTCAGAAACGTAGGGAATATTGACCCTACTGCAGTCATCCGCTTCTGAAGCTTACTTCTCGTAATGATTGCAGGAGTGATGTGACATACATTAGAGGAATTAGCAATGTATCATCACAGGGGGAGCAATATATGGTGATTCTCATGGTTGGTTTGGTAATTCTGATTATGTTTATTTCTGACAGTGCATCTGATGTGAAGAAGACAGGTACAGGTAGTACAAATTCAGGGGGAGATGAAAGTGTGAAATTTTCAGTATTTCACTTTCTATACGCGGGTTGACTGAACAAAAGCTGCGTATACACACGAGTTACGCTGAAGACAGTCGCGTATTCTTTTCTGTTAAGGAAAACAGTGAGATGGCTCAAGAACAGGAGTACAGGTTCAGGGGGAGCATCAGTCTAACTACTAATGATCGCATTGTTGGCATTGTATCTACTTATTCCTCAGTTCTCATACTCAAATGATGATGACGTGATGCATGGTTTCTTATGATGAGATTATGAATGAGCTCTGCTTGCTTTTTGCTGAAGAATATCTTTTGTTTTCACACATGGATGAGATGAAAGTTTTATGATGCTGAAATAAGGATATATCATGCAGAGTTTGTTGCTGATGACTTTTATACATAATTCCTACACATGTTACATCTTGATTATGAATCATGAAGATCTTGGTGATATCGTATCACATGGATGATGGCTTAATACATATTTTCTATTGAAGAATTTGTTCTGGTTTGATAATTCCTCTTGGGAAGAATATGCTGATGCTGCAAAGAGTCTGAAGGCTTGGTTACTAATGTGCTTATGCTACAAATATTGGATGACACTTGAAAACACAACTACATTGTCCTTTCTCATATATTCCAGGGAATCATTCAAATTTCTTAGACAGAAGCTAGGAAATGTTTCTACCTCTCAGAAGATCAGATCTGATTAAATTCAGAAGATTAAATTGGATACACGGGTTTCCTGAACGAAAGTCGCGTATATACGCGAGTTTATGTAAGAAAACCGCGTATGGGTAATTGCTGACAAATTTTTCTTCTGGGTTAGCATTCTTTCAGCACAACTGCTGTACTGTTTGGTATCTCTGGTGGTGTTCCAGTTTTCATATTTCTTTTTCATTCTCTGATATTGGGTAAATATGTCTTGATGATTGGTTGTTTAAAGTGTTCAGGTTGCACAAGCTAAGGAGGAGTTTTGGTCATATGGAAAGGATGCATTGGATGCACAGTTTCAAAGGGAGCATTAGCCTTGCTGAATTATGCATTGTTGGCATTATGATGGTTCTAATTTATGATTTCTCTCTTGAGGTCCTTTTGATGTTGGTCATAAAAAGTCATATTTGTATTTTGATGAAAAGGTCATGTTGAGACCTATGATGTAAAATTGTAATATTCAGTCATGTAAGGACTTGTTCAAATGTGTAAACCCACTTGGTTGGGTACTTGTGTCACATATGTAAATCCACTTGGTTGGATCATTGATGTAATTATGAGTCCTTGGTGATAGGAAAGGTCATAGAGTCATGTACTTCATTGAATTTTATGTTGAAGACTCAGCATGAACTCAGAGGGAGCATGGTAATTTCAATGCACATCAGATCTACAGAGCTCTTCTTTCTACATGAGGAGAAAAACATTGTCTTGGCTTTGATACGCCCTTTTCCCTTGATGTCAAAGGGGGAGAGTAGCATGGTGTTTGAATAGGGGGAGAATATCATGGTGTTTGCATAATGGTTATAATCAATGTATCTATCTGTTGTGGTGATCAAACACCATCATGGTTGCCATCAAGTCCAAAGGGGGAGATCGTTGGCATGTGTTGTCCTTGATGGCAACCTACTTGATGAAATAATATTGTTGACAATATGATGCAAATGTTGTCCTTGATGGCAACCTACTTGATAAAGTTGATGACAACCTACTTGATGAAGTTGAACTTGATAGAGACCTACTTGATGAATTAAGGGGGAGATTGTTGGCAATGTGATACAATGTATTGGCTTTGATGGAACCTGCCTGATGAAGTTGTCCTTGATGAAAACTGACTTGATGAGTTGTTAATGATGTAAATCTGATGTATCTACAGATCAGCTCAGAAGTAACAGAAGAAACAAATTTCAGTAAATACCAGAAAAATGATAAATATGATGTGTCACAAGGCATACGCGGGTTTGTTAAGGATAAGTCGCGTATGCACGAGGAAAAGAACATGCCAAGTCGCGTATGGTCATTTGCGCTCTAAACTTAGAATACCAAGGGGTGATACCATGGTATTGACCCATTGTATTGAGCGCTGGAATATCTATTTGATCCAGTCCAGGAATACCATCGGAAATGGTGTGGTTTTGGCTCATGGTATTGATAAAGGCTAAACCTATATAAGGAGAAGAAAGATCATTGTGCAAGGGTGTGCATGAGTAAGGGTTGTGAATGAATAAATCTCTCTAAGGAATATCTGCATGGATGAACTCTGTTCTTGATTGATAGATATGAATCTATGATGCACCTATGAAGAAAATGATGAAGAGGGATCTCTAGATCTGAAATGTATATGTATTTCCTAGATCTGTTCATGGAATGTTTAGATCTGAGATGAGGCGAAATAATTTCTGAAGTCAAGGATGAAATCTGAGTTGTTTATCTGATTTGAAGAGCTACACAATCCTGAAAATTTACAGATGTATACGCAGGTTCGCTTCAGTAAAAGTGCGTGTATATGCGGGTCTGATTAAGGAAAAGCGCGTATGGGCAGATAGGGCTTTCTAAAGAATGCACAGAAGTATACGCGGGTAGGTCTGCATGAAAGCGTGTACATATGCAGGTTCATTGAAGTAAAAGCGCGTATGGAATCTAGGGTTTGATGAAGTAAGTGGAATGAAATTCCTGATCTATTTTTCTGTTCTACTGTTATTTGTCAATGATATATTCATACAGAACTGGGTTATTTGAATGATGAATATGTTGCTGATTATGTTAATTGAATATCAAGTCGTTGGTTGATTGGTTGATGATTCAATGAATGAATTGATGGGGTTATAAGTTTCAGTTTGATGAATGAGCTTAAATGTGGGGAGTGGTTCCAGTCTGAAAATATGATGAAAAGTGGCCTACAAGTTGTGTTGTATGGAAGCTGTTGGATCCAGTATGAAAATTGATGAAACGTGGTCCGCAATGGTGCTGAAGGTCAAAGCCTTCAGTGAGGGGGTTGTAGCTCCCTTCTAGTGGTAGTTGGTAAACGAGTGCAGGGGGTAGTGGCTCCCTTCCAGGAGAGGTTGGTAAACGAGTGCAGGGGGTAGTGGCTCCCTTCTAGGAGAGGCTGGTAAACGAGAGTAGGGGGTAGTAGCTCCCTTCCAGGAGAGGTTGGTAAACGAGAGAAGGGTGTAGCCTTCTACAGGTGGGTGCCTGCGTGCTGGTATGAGTCTGCGCCAGTACATGGTTTTACGATGTTTTATTTATAATAAAATATTGAAGACTGAGACGACGGCAGCGGTGGTTTTCTCCCGACTTGGGTTTCCACCTTAAATCCTGGTGTTCATGTGTGTTGCTTATGTGTGATGGTTTATTCTGTTATTACTGCACTTGCTTACTACTAACTAAACATCTGATGAATAAATGATGCATAGATCCAAGTAAAGAATTAAATGCATAATAAAATCTCTGTGTATACGCGAGTTGTATAAAGGATATCTGGGTGTATATGCGAGTTGGCTTCACTAAAGTAGCGTATGGGTTTTAGAGTATGAAAAAGTAAATTTTTTGAGTATGCCCTAAATACTGATTCACCCCCCCCTCTCAGTATTTTTCCCAACATGTTTTGCAACATTGCTATCCAGGGGCAGAGCCAAGCAATTATGGCAAGATAAACATACGGGATGTTAGAGATTTTACTTTGAGAACCATCCTTTTCATGATTGCAAAACTTGCTGGCACTGTTACACTACATGTAGCGAATAAATCGTATATGCAATATGCGCTAGCGTGTATGGAGCCAACAGTATTCAACTGGTCTGAAGTTTTACTTTCTCAGATAAAAGAACAATTGAAAAAAGCAAAGGGTGGTAGGAAGAAGAACTTCAGTTATGGTTCGATCCTCATATCATTTGCCTTAGAACTGATTCCATTGATGTAGCCACAACATGTGACATTGGATGTGTCTAATCCTAGAGATCCAAGGATGCAGAGATGTGTATAATTGATGGGTAGGCATGCAGGCCAATCGACCATTGTGTTCTCAACTACGTTCTTCGCCTGGTTCAAGTGACATATTGTCACCATCGATGAGTATGCATACGTAGGCGTTGATTTATGAGGAGATCCAGATTTAGCTTTACCAGAAGGCACACAGTGGGGTGCAATAGGTAAGAATGTTTTGACCATGTTTTTGATTTTCCTAAGGTTTATACAATTTTTTTGTATTTTTGATGTTTTCCCAAGACTAAACTAAATGTTTGATGTAATGCAGATGTTGGTCAAGTTCAACTGGTGGAGGAACCAAAGCGTGTAGTAGATGAGCTGGCAGAGAGGGTTGTCAGGAGAGAAATCCTTCAGGATCTTGATATGGCTGAGACTCTGACTGAGCTTTGGCAGCACATAGAGGGGCTGACCTTTGGGATTTCGGATTTCCGGATCAAAGAGTGACCCATGCGACTGCAGTGTCACACTATAGGTGTTCCTAACAGTTGTATGTGGTTACTGCGTAGGATATCTAGATCTATAGCATGTTACCATGGGCACCACTAGCTTACTTTTGAAATTTTGCATACATTTTGAGGTTAGATGACCAATGTGTCTTGGGCACAAATTTTGTAAGAACCTATAACTATCTATCTATTTGATTTCAGTGTTTTCCTATGTTTATTGTGCAGTCCTAGTCAATGATGTGAATGTTTTCTTTACATATGTTTAAAATTTCCGTCTAAAACTTGATTAGCTAAAGAATCAGTCAATCTATTCAAATTCCTGTAAATATGTTGATATTGAATAAAATCAAAGTGTCTTTCCAAAAGTCGAACTCTTAGGAACAATCGATGTAGTGTTGGATTTCTAATAGTATAAACACTAGTAATTTGTAATACCACAAGTTGTGAGTTTAGACCTTATGATGATGTGGTTAATACCAAATGAAATGGCATTAGAGAGAAGTTCGATCAACACGCTATACTCAACGATATTTTTTGTTGATCTACGGATACAAATTCCTTGAAAACTCACTAACTCATCCTTCGGAGCGAAAATGGCCCACGCTATAGAGGATAGATTCTGTGTACTATGACTAGCACCATCAGCATATCCAACAAATGGTTTCGAAGATTCAGACAAATACAATGAAATGTAAAGTGGATTACTAACGTCAAGAAAACTCTAAAACAAACTAAGACAGTGAATGAAAATCAACAACACACACACACACACACACACATATATATAATATAATAAAAAAAGTCACTGCGCTCATGATTAAGCATAGTAACGTTTCAAATACAACCCATTTCTGGGCTGCGCCAATGGAATTCCAACGTAATCAATTTACCCTTAGCAAGAACTCTTTTCACAATATAGGGGCCATGCCATAATGGCTCAAATTTTCCGGTATCTATTACATCAACTTCTTGGTCACAAAGAAGGACCAAGTTGCCCTTTGAGAAAATGCGAGGCTCGACATTTCTGTCGTATTGCACCTTTATACGTCTCTTATGCACTTCGTTGCCCAATTGGGCTTCACGACACGTTTCATCAAGATGGATGACGTTAAAAAGACGCGCTTCTTCTTCCGAGGTGTCAGTTAACAAGTCGATTGCGAGTTTTAACGAGGGTATTTCACATTGGATTGGCAAGATAGCTTCCAGACCATACACCAATTGAAAGGGAGTAAATCCAGTAGCGTTTCTCACCGAGGTTCGACACACCCATAAGGCCAAGTACAGGATCAAATGCCAGTTTCTTTTATGAACTCCTATCATTCATTGAAGCATATGATTAAGAATCTTGTTGATAGCTTCAACTTGTCCATTTGATTATGGATAATAAGGAGTAGAATTATCATGTGACAATCCTAACTTAGCAGTCAATTCAACCATCATGTGCTTGTGAAAATGCTTCCCATGATCTTTAACTATAGCCTGCAGGACCCCAAACCATGCAATAACATGATTAAAGAAAAAAAATGTAGTTTTCTGTCCTGTGTTGTTGAATATAGGCATTGCTTCGGCCCATTTTGTAAAATAGTCGACTGCGATAATAATATAACCATGCCCCCCGGATGAATGAGGGTTACAGGTCATGAAGTCAATACCCCATTTCAAAAATGGTCCCACAGAGACAATAGGATGCATTGGCGCTGGCGTTTTACATATTTTATGATAAAAAATCTGGCATGCATGACAACTTATGACCACGAGAATGCAATCGCAAAATATGGTAGGCCAAAATTAACTGGCGCAGAGTATCTTTTGCGCGGTAGCGTATCTAGATAAATGTACACCACAATCCCCAGCATGAAAATAATTTAAAACTTTTTCAGCCTCCTCATGAGTGGGGCACCTTCTTAAAATAGTTTCGACACCATGATGATAAAGTGTATCGTCGACAATCAGATAATCTTTGGCTTGGTATCGAATACGCCACTGTTTAAAGCAAGAGGTATCAGGCAAAAAAGTTTGACTTTGGAGATAAATGATGAAATATCCATACCAAGGATTAGATGATCCGATCAGAAATAGAGAGTCATTAGGAATTGATGGTTCCAACGTAGTAGCAGTACTATCAGAGGGAAGGTCACAGAGAAGCTCAGCTAAAACTAAAGACTTCTTTGACTTGGATTTGATGAATTCCAAATCAAATTCCTACAAAATCACTATCCATTTTGAATATTTTCCCCTAGCATTTGACGTGGTAAGATATAAGTCATGGGGTGGCAATCTGAAACGACAGTGGTCTTTCAGCGTAGGATATAGTGGCGAAATCTTTGGACAACTTGAACAGCTGCCAAGGCAAGCTTTTCTACGTACGAATACTTAACTTCCGTATAATTGAGATTACGACTCAAATAATAGATTGGATGTTCAATTCCATTTTCTACTTGGACCAGAACCATAGCAATGGTCATTTCAGCCGCGACGATATATAGGAAATAATCATTCTGATAATTAGGGGGATACATTAATGACACTCGGACAAGAGTATCCTTGACAACATCAAAAGAAGCTTCCGCAACTTGGTCCCAATGGAAGGGAACCCCATTTTTCAAAAGTCGAGTAAATCCTTTAGCCATTTCGGCATAGTTGGGAAGGACCTTCTTAGGAAGTTAGCCTTTACTTGAATTTTTTGTATATGAAGTAAATTTGATGGTGCAGGAAAATCAAGAATGGCCTGGACCTTCAATGGGTTGATTCAAATTCCTTATTTTGAGACTACGAATCTAAGCAAATGACCAGAACCAACACAAAACACACATTTATGTGGATTGAGGCGTATTTTGTAGTGTCGACAGTGTAAGAAGATTTCTCTCAAGTCCATCGGGTGATCAATCCTATTTTGTGAATGGGGGGGTAAATCATCTAGATAAGGTTGAACAATATGCTTGATGTCATTGAAAGCATAGTCCATTTCTATCTGAAAAGTTGCCCCAACATTATTTAAAACAAATGGTAGTTTCCTATAAGCGAATGTGCCCCAGGGACAGATGAATTATGTCTTATGTTGGTCCTCTAGGTGGATATTGATTTGATTTTAACTGGAAAATCAATCCATGAACAAAAATATTTCAAATCCAGCACAATCGTCAATAATCTTGTCAATAAAGGGAGTACGATAGTTGTCTTTTGGAAAAGAAATGTTGACATCTCGATAATCGATGCACATTCTGATGGTTCCTTGCTTTTTCATGATAGGAATGATATTGGAAACCCACTAAGTTAGTGGAACAGGGTAAATGAAACCAGCACGAATTTTTTTTCAATTTCTGCTTTGATGGCAACGACTTTCTTTGGATGAATAGGACGAAGCTGTTGACACACTGGTTTTACATTATGATACGTATTAATAGTGTGTTCAACAATGCTAGTATCTATGCCTGGCATTTCCTCGTAATACCAACAAAATACATCATGAAATTCACGAAATAGAGAGCGATATGTTTTGAGTTCTAATGGAGAATAAGACACACCGACATGAATATTTTCTACAATGACAGGTTCGGTCAAAATATCAATAGAAATGGTTTCTTCAATATTTGACAGATTTTTCTTGGAATCGATTGCATTAATAGGTAAAGAATTCGAAAAGAAATTTTTTATTGAAGGGTGATATAGTTCACTAAGATAATTTTCTTCATAATCAGGAAGATGGGAATGATGATGTTAATCTTCCCATGGTTCTCCTTATGACATCATGGCTTCCAAAATATTCTCATCTATCAAGAAAGTTGAGGAAAAAGGATTAGATGGAGTACCAAAATCTAAGGAATGATCAACCCAAACAACCGACGACGCTGATTTCAGATTCGCCGCCCAAGCTAGATAGATTGATTGCTATACCAACTCAATAGGGTTGGGCGGCAGGAACTCATCCAATGTAACAATTTCATAATCATCCGTACTCTCGCTTAAGCCAGATGGAGTGGAAGATATCATGTAACAGGTCTCTATACTAGGAATTTCTGTCGACATCGTGGGTGGCAGTAATGTAAAGGTTCCCATAAGGGTGGAATCCTTTAATAGTCCTACACCAATGTTCTGAAGTGCTAGTTGGGGTGCGTGAACGAATGGAACACTTCCAGTTACATGCGAAGCAGAGGCAAAGAAGGATATTTGATTGATGACTGCAATTGTACCTTTATATGGAAAGGCGACCATTCTGAAATATGTAGAAACAATTACAGTCATAGCATATACCTAGGGCCTTCCAAGTAGAATATTATAGTCAAGGGATCCGTCAAAAACCTCGACATCTACATTCACTATTTTCCCCCCTAGTTCAATATGCAGGTTATTAATAATACCACAAGGTTTATATGTACGTCCATAAAAAGCCTTCAATGTCATTGATGATTGTGATAAGTGTGGCGAGCCAAGTGACTTCCAACATTTTAGAGACATAATTCATGTAGATTCTCCCTGATCAATAATAGTGCGATGAACAAAGTGATTGAGAACATTTACTTGTATGGAGAATGCCAATTCCGCTGGTAATTGCGGCACATAGCCTGTATGATTAAAGACAACAAGGTTAGAATCAGTCAGATCAATTCCACCAATAGCCGACAATAAAGCCTAATTCTGGGAAGGAAAATTTTGTAATACCTCAAGAGAAGAAAAAGTTGAAGGGGATTGAGCCAAATCTTCAACTATATTATAATTTTGAGCAGCTCTTGCTCGAGGATTATATGTTGATTTGTGAATTACTCCCTTTGGTGGCTTAATTGTCAATTCAGGAATAGCAGTAGGCGGTACCGATTCCGTAGATGGATTCGTAGTCAAGGTAGTAGGTTGATCAGTTGACTGACTACCATAATATTTATTATGCATTGACACCAAAATATCTATTGAAGGTTTTGTGAGAGATAACATAAGTACTTGGGAACTAGAAGTTGGATCCGTAGCAACCAAATTTGTGTTCGAATTTGGAAACGGATCTGTAAAAACAGCTAACGCATGAGAATTCTTAATGATTTTTGAGACTTCAACGCGGTGAGGAAAATCCTGAACAAAATGTTCCTCATTATAGATTATGCATGGATAACAAGGTTTCCTAGGTACATATGATTTATCAGATGATCTTTCTCGTAGGTTAGAAGTTTGCTTTTTCTTATATTCCCCTTTTTCTTACTTCCGGGTTGCTTGTCACTTTTTCCCTTGTCAAATGACACGGCATTAATTTTAGAAGAAGATGCAGGATCAGATGCAATAGTATGATGTGTGCTTGTAGTACCAATCAAGCTGTCTCTGGCATGAGAGTCCTTTAATTGAGGAGGAACAGTAAAATTAGATCTCAATGCATTAGGAAGTTTTTCATAGAGCGTGCCAAATTGAGTATAGATAAAATCTAAATATTGGGCACGAGAAATTACTTGCTCTTCAGTGACGACGCCACCCTTAGCCACATCCTAAATTATAGATGGTAACAGGGACTTAATGAACCACTCAACAAGGAGCTAATCCAGAACAAATGTTTTAACCATTTTACAACAATGACACCACTCATGAATATGATAAAAAATGTGAGTAGCATTAGTCTGTTTGAAAATTTTCAAGAGCTCCATTCCAGTTTCATATCATATGGGTAACTGGAATTGAGTCAAAAAGACAATAGCTAGGGCAGTGAAATTATCAAAAGAAGCTCTAGGTAACTCAATATACCATTTTTCAGTTGGACCAGTAAGCGTACGCTGGAAAATACATAATCGAACAGAATCATCATTCAGGGAGTTTGATGAACACCATAAATGATAAGTCATGACATGAGTCGACGAGTCTTCTCCAAGGTTTCCATTGAACTTAGGAATATCCGAGGGTAATTTGTGAGGTATCAACAGCCACCAAGGAGCATATTTGATTGGATCATTGGTTAGCCGATTTAAATATGGTAACTCTAAAGTTGCAACAAAAGGAAATTGTCTATTAAGGTCAGGTTGAGCATAGCCAGGGTATGATGGAATTTCTTGAGCAATAGGCCTTTGAGCACCAACATCAGGAATCTGCTAATGGTAACCCAGATAAGGGTTGTTTTGGAAATAAAATGCTTGAGGATTCTGTTGTCCAAAACCTAGATATGATACTTGTTGAAATGAAGGTTGAGGCATTTGCGCCTGAGGCTGCCAAGGGGTCTATCCACCAATGTTATAACTCAAATTAGGATAACTTGGATTCGGTTGAGGATATGTGTAACCTGGTTGTGGCTGTGACATCCCATAAAATGGTAAACCATCTTGTGAATAAATGATTCCAGATACAGGTTGTTGTTGTAAATTAACCAGAGGATTGGGAGTCTGTGGACCCAATACTTGAGGGTATTGAGTTGAAGGACCCACCTGAAAAGGTTGTTGTACAACATTTTGATTCTATAACAAGGTAAAAATGTATTAACAAGTGGAAATGATGTGGGTGTGACAGGTTGAACTGGTTGATATGAGTGTACAACTGTTTGTGGTTGGATAGGTAGAGTGGGCTGACCAAAGGTTTCCCCCTGCATGAGGAGGATAATAAGACATAAATTATTTCTCTCCAAATGCAGGGAGTGCAGTTGATATGGTATTAGATGGAATAGACCCAGAAGGACCATCTTGATATTTCCCTGATAATGTGTATAAAGAATCAAGCCGTTCAGTACTCACTATAGGTTTTCCAGTTAGAATAATAGACGATGACATTGGTAAAGTCTATGGGTTTGAAGATTCACCAGAGAAAATTCTAGATAAAGATTTATAACCTGATGGGACCATAGGACCATCATGAAAATATAATTTTGGTGAAGTTGTAAACATCAACGGGGTAGTGAGGGCAGGTACTGATGTAATTGGAATAGATGGCCCAACCGAAGATGTTGGTTCAGGCATGGTTACTTGACCAAATGTATACTCTTTTAAATCGGCGGGAATATGAATAGGATTAGGATCAACAAAATTAGAGGGTGGTGATTGAGGAAAAGACTCGTACAGGTAAATATCCTCCGCAAAATGGGTTGGAGTTAAAGGTGTCTTGTCTTGTGGGATTTCTTCAATCGAAATCAAACCAGGGGGAAGTATTTCATCATCAAGACCAAAGTATATTTTAGGAGGTTGAATGTGTGATATGGGAGACTCAATGGCTACAGAAGATTATGGGATGACCATTGGATGAACAACTTCTGGTTGTTCGACTTTGGGATTCAAATTTTCTGGCAAAGAAGAGACAGGATATGGATCAACTTTCGGTTGAACAACGTTGGGTTCAGGAGGTATGGTCTCACTGATTGGATGGATCGTGACCATGGGTAGCTGTGAGGACTCCGTCTCGACAACAGTAGACAAACCAAGATCTGTAGAAACAATTTGTGCCAACTCTGGTATCTGGGAAGATGATGCTTCACCACAGGTACTAATAGTACTTGATTCGGTAGAGTGTTGTCGCCTTCATCTACCAAGAGTAACTTCCGGTGGTAAAGGTGGTTTCAATGATAATCTACGTGAACGACTCCACGATGACTGATTTATTTTAACCAAAAAAAATAAAAAAAATAAAAGGGTAATGCTAGGAAAAAGGTTTACTAAGAAACTGTGAACTGCAAAATACCTCCTGGTGAACGAAAAAGTATGGGCAGGCAAACTTCCCGAATGATGTGTTCGTTGTATCGGAATTTACAAGGCGGCTGACTCGATTCACTATGGATGGATAGCAACCTAAAGTTGTCCTCGCAAATATACTCGAAGGTACGTGGAGGCCCAAGTCTATATTAACACTGTCTAATGCGAAATCGCACAGTGAGAGCACCCCTTTCTACTTTTCATACTGTAACACTGCCCAATATACTCGAAAGTACGTGGACGAGCTATGATATACTTACATACGTGGAGTGAGGTATCACACTCGGAATGTATCGCAGACAATTAACGACAACTGTTATGTTTTACGACGCCGGAACACGTCTCTAGCCTAGACTTTCTAAATTTTACCGTTATGGGTCCAATGCTTTGTTAGGTAAATTGAGATAAATTTTAAGTTGATCTTGTTTATCAATTTTCCTTTCAAGGTTCACTGCAATGGTGTATTGGAAATTCCTAAAATGCAAAATAAAATGATAAGCAATCTTTTACTTTTAGTTTTTCAATGAAAATCCTAGCTACTAGAGGGAAAGAGCAATCAATTTGAGAGCAAACAATCAAAGAACACAAACTAAAATGCAGCTTTCCTAATTGTTCCTATGCAAAACATACAATCCACTACATGCAAATGAAGGTTTTTCTTTTCGGCCCCTTTAATGTTATGAATGCAGAAAAGGAAACTAAGTGCATCAAATCAATAAAACAAATGCTTTTTACTTTTGAGAAATGAAGAATTTAAACAACAATTTCTCTTTTGAAGGAAAAATGAGGAATTTAACAACAATTTCTCCTATCAGGAAATAAAGAATTTAAGGAAAATTTAATTTTTCAAAATAAAATGGATCTAATGCAGTAATGATAATACTTTTAAATTAATTCGTCAATGATAAATAAAAATGCTTTAAATAATTATTGAATAAACTTTTCTTTCAAAGGAGGAAGGAGTAGGTAAGGTCACTGGTCAATTTGAGGTATCAGGCTCTTTAAAAAACAACAAACAATCAAATTGAAAGCAAATGCAATGAAAAAATTAATGGAATTTGGCTGATTCTAGGGGGCAACACAGTCTTTAAGGGAAGACAGTGCATTGCAATTCACCCCTAGAAGGGAGACAGTGCTATGCAAAGGACTGTCAGAGAATGAAAAATCAGCTGTTTAGCACACTTCTAATGAAAATTTCAAAAAGCCTAATTTTTCTGAGTAAATGCTACTAGGTGATTAAATAGAGAAAATCAGAGGCAAATACACTCTAAGGATGAAGGGTAAACTCCCCAGCGGAGTCGCCAATTTGTTATGCGGAATTATGAATTATAGCTAAAACATTCTTCCCTAGATGTAGTGCTCATCTAGAACAATATGTTAAAGAATTTGCAACTACTTTTCCTAATAGTAAATAGACACACAGAACACATCAAATAACTTACTTGGAGTCCAAGTGCTTCCTATTCTCCTCCTGTCGCTCTTGTTGTAGCTTCAAATCCAAGCTAGATCGCCAACATATTTCCTGCAAAGATGAACACTAAACAACAAAAGATAGCAATAATACATATGTCTATTCAAGTTATTCAGTTAAATCAATAAAACATGAACCATATACATCAGATAAGAATTCGTAATATGAAAGACATAAGCTTATACAGATACATATGTGGGAAAGTAAACAACACTATTTATTAATGGATAGAAGGGGAGGTTACAACCCAGTGATTGATTTAGTGTCACCATCTCCAGCAGCATCCGAGCCACATGATAGTGCACATCTCTCCAACAGCATGTCACTCAAATCAATTCCTCAATTGAAATTCCACCAGCATTTCTCTACTAAAATTATTCCTTAGAAAGCACTAGGATCTGTGCTCAATTTATAGAGGAGCTGAAGATAGTTTTACAACCAATGAGTTTCTAATAATAGGCAAGACATGTTCCCAGTATCAGAGGTATCAAATGGACACATGGATTCGAAGTTTGACACATGTGAACTCGTCTAGAAGGCACTAGCCAAGTGGAGATTTCAGAACAATGATAATTTCGCTCCCAATGTGACCAACACACCCATGAGTGTCAGGAAGTGCTTTGAAAAGCACCCTTGAGTGGGGTTACTTGCATATGCAATGCACTTAGTGCCTTGAGAGGCAACATTGGTGAGCTCTCATATGATATAATATAAACTTTAAATCTTGGAAACCTTTGCAAATGGAAGCCATAAATGATTTTTCCTTGTTCTTTGTCTTAGGGCATGTAGCAACTGAAATGACAGGGGATGATAGACCCTATTCATTGGTTATGGAGATGATATCCAGTTAACCAAGTCATTGGGAATGGTTCCCAAATTGACCTATAACAACTACCATTGCAGAAGAAGTATTTCACATAGCACTGGATATGGTTCAGAAGAGGACACTCCTGTTTTATGGCATGCTTGAGTGATTGATGGACACTATGCACCCTGGAAAGAAAAGTATAGGCTATGATATCCCTAAGAGGAAGTAATATTATTCAAATTTCTTCTCCATCTAGATGTACAAGAAGCACAAGATTTCTAAGTGTTGACTAGATCTCTGATGTAAGTCAATATGTCTGCATGCTACTAAATGGAGTTGTGAAGCTCCCATTTGATCTAGCCTTGACTTTTAGAAAGAAACTTGTCCCTATTCCATATATGAAGGGACTCTTAGTTGAAGATTGAGCTTTGGGAGCTCTTGGGGGCTTGGGGTACTTATTGAGCTAAGTGACCAAAGGATGATTGTTTCACCCTTTCCTAGTGGTGCGTTATGTATAAGGTGAGTGGTTCACCTTCCCCTATGATACCCCATGGTGATTGACATGTGTGTAGGGTAAGTGGCTCACCTCCCCCTATGATTTTAGACATATGTGTGTAGGGTGAATGGTTCACCTTTCCCTACTATTGATGATATATGTATAAGATGAGTGGTTCACCTTCTCCCGCAGATACCCTAGTGAGAGATGCATTCATGCATCTGTTGACATGTTAGTGGGACATGGTTCATCCTTTCCCCACATGTAGGATGCTCATTTCCTACAATTGATGATTGACATGTCGGTGGGACGTGGTTCATCATTTCCCCATATGTAGGACACTCATTCCCTAATATTGATGGTTGACATGTCGGCAGGATGTGCTTCATCCTTTCCCCATGTATAGGATTCTTCCTGCTATTGATGGTTTTTGCATGTTTGTAGGAGGTGGTTCATCCTTTCCTTACTGTTAGTATTTTTGCATCCTTGTAGGAGGTGGTTCATCCTTTCCCTACATGTGATTGTGATGTATGTTTGAAGGATATTGGTTTATCCTTTCCGAACATGTGATTGTGACGTAGGATGTGGTTTATCCTTTCCCTACATGTGGTTATGATGTGTGTTTGTAGGTGTGGTTACTCCTTTCCCTACATCTGATTATGAACAGGATGTGATATATTCTTTCCCTGCAAGTGTTTTTTCATCATCCTACCATGTAGTCTGGGACACATGGGAAGTACCTCTCATCTGGCTAATGAGGATGGAAATGAGGATAGAGACCATAGCTCTACCTATGGATGCATTGTGTATTTCCATACTCTATATTGTGTATTGTAATTTGACAACTGTCTCTTGGTGGTGATGCAATGAGACAAATCAACGTCGACCAGGTTCTGACATTTATTTCATTTCATTGACATGTGTTTAAATCTATGGCGTCATGGTCTTCAGTTACAGGCGGAATTGTGGGCATTTCAGTTATGGGCAGAGAGCTCCAATAGAATGAGAACCTTCATCTGTACTTTGTCTGAATTGTTACAGTTTAACTCTTTCATGATGTTATGTTGTGGATTATGTTACATGACAACTTGCATAAGGTAGCAACCTCTCAGTGCTTGCACAATATTCATCATCAACTATCCCTGAGACGAAATGGATTACTGAATCATCAATAATTTACAAGGGTTTTCGAGACTAGATGGATATTTTTATATAGAGGAAACACATATTTAGAATATGACGTATGCACCATTAATGCAATGGTCTTCTTTCCTATGGAGGAGGAAACCTCACCGAGACCCCCGATGTAATGCCCCCGAGTTAGAGTCGTGTGACTGAGTGGTGGTAGGTGCACCTTGGAGCGAGAAGAACCCAACTCGAGCATTATAGTGGGTATAATTCCACCATCGTTTCCTATCCCACTTAGACATGTATAAGATTCATACATACACAATGAAATCACCCACAAATGATACACATAGCAAAACATTTCTAGACCTTGCACCACTAGGTTCACCACTTCCTTTTCCTGACATATCTTCATCAGTGGGGAATTAAGCACAATGCAAATTGACTAGCCATGTAAGTGGGAAACGTCATATTTATGAGACAATGTAAATATTCCTACTCAACCAAAATGTGTATCACATCCACAAGGTCACAGGATCATTCCTGCTCCTTTCTACCACCCATAACTACTCCTCAACCTAGATTTTGTAGTGAAACATCCATCACTAGATTCTTCTCTTTTGCTTCAAATGTTAGGAGAGTTTTGATATGCCATCCCAACCTTCTAGGCTCATCCAACTAGGCCCTCTCACCCTTAGGCACTCCTCAAAAATATTATGAGGGTCTGAATCAACTGCTCCATAATGATAGTTGATGACAAGGATGCTTGTATTCCCTCACTTATCTCTACCTCTATCTCAATTCTTGAAAATTGATGTTGAATAGTGTGTCCTCTGTTTCTTTGGTTTACCTTCCCTATTCACCATTTCTTATGTTATTTTCTTCGTTTATCATCATGGCACCCCCATAGTCTAATGTTGACTAGCTATATTCACTAGTCCTATTGATCTATCCTTTAGTGATTTGTGGACATTAATCAACCCATCTTACCTTCATAAACTCTTCTTCGAAATTTCAATGTGCATTAGTTGATATTAGTTTATTACTATTTATACTATCAATTTCCCTACATGACACAAATGAATTAAATTATGTTTGAATTTATACCAATCTTTTCATAATTTCAACACAATGGCCCTATTTCCTCTTTTGATCTCTTAAATAATTTTTAAATAGATCCCACACTGAATATGAGGAATGATCAAGTTTTCTTAGTTTGCAGATACAAAAAAATGCAACCAAATAATTTCATTACCAAGAAACAAGGTCACTTTGACATATCAAATTTAAGGCAACTTTAAAGATAGGCTAAAGCCTACCTGTCTCCCATGTTTAATTTTATACCACAACAACTTAAAATTCCTCAAGAATCAATGTATTCCTGGATCCCACTAACTCTATTTTCAATGTGCTTGAGACAAACAAAGATCACATGGAATATCACCAATTTTTTCAATTTATTGTGTCCACTTTCAATGTGTGTGTGCATATGTGCTCTATCTCTTTCTCCTCCATAAATTTCATTGCAACCTCTTTATCTGTATCATCGTTTTCTACATCATCAACAAGAGATTTAGGTGAATTCTCTTAAGGTAGGTTCACTAGTGCAGATTGTAGAAATTCGTCGAACTGTGGGAACTGCAACAAGTCTTCTAATTCAGAAAAAGTTCCGGCACCATGAGCATAGATTCTCCTAAAACGCAAGGCCTAGGGAAAAAATTCTCATGATTAGGGCATGGCCCAAGTTAGGTCATCGAACAAGCCTATGTTGAGTAGTGATAATCCTTTGTGATCTCGTGGTAACCCAACCAACCCTATGGCATGTCACAATACAAATTAAACCTTGAAAAGAAATGTGTAAATTGTAAATTGGGTATCCAAGGTGCACACATCTACTTCTAGGTTGCATGTAACTATTCGAGTGGAACATACACTACTTGTGGTGCGGAATTGATTGTGATACAATCTTCTACACACAATTAGAGGTGGTACACACATCCTTCAATATTATTTAGGTTGCCTCCACTATTTTAGGGACATCCCTAGTTACTTATTACAACCATGATGACCCAGGTAACAAATCCTTGATATAGGGCTATCAGGCCATGCAATGAATCTCGATTATGGGGATGTCACCACTTGTGAAAAATCCTTGTCACAAGATTTTAAGCCCCCCATAATAGGCAAATCCCTCTTGTAAGGCATCATCAGCACATAGCATTTCTCCAATGTTGAGTACAACCCAATGTTACATAGTTAAAATCTCACCAAGGTTTGGAGCACACTCCGCACATTTCCATGACAATGAAACTTTAAGTGAAAATTTTGCAATGTCCCCAAAATAGTGAAATGTGATGCAAAACATTTTATTTTTAATGAGGGACATTTCAAATATGTAAATTGGGTATCCAAGACTATGGAGATGAAAATCCATGAGGCTAACCTATATTTCCTTCCATTATACAAATTTTTATTATCAAATACAATTAGATATATATTTATTTTTACACATCATTTAATCTCCTTAAAATTTGGGGGTTGTCTCCACATGCTCTTCTACTTCTACATTCAAAAAACTTGGAGGAACACAAGTAACACTTCCCAACTGAATTATTAAAAGAAATTAAGGTGGTTCAACTCTTAAATGTAAGTTGGAAAGCATTTATACAACATAAGGTTGTCATTATCATATATTCTACATTTGAAGTTTTGTCTTGTCGATTTCAAATTTCATAGTATTTTATAAGTAGCAGATCACTCTCCAAATATCCTTTCGTCCAATTTTCAAAAATAACATCCCACACCCACAACCAAAAATCTTTGCTATTTTTATTTAAAATAATCAATATGAATTACTTAAATTGTATCTTGGAAATTTCCATTCAATCATTTTAAAAGTTACTTGCAGCAGAAAGAATGGAAAGAACCTGAAAGAAGTGACAAAACATTGTTAATAACTACGTAATCTAGACCACAAAATTAATACAGAAAAGAATTATTAAATTTTACCAGTGAGAGACCTTTGTCAAAAAAACTGGCCCAGAGAAAAAAGAACAATATTATGAAACTATTTTTGATCAAATATTATACAAAAGAAAATGTAGGAAAAGAAATACAGAAAACAAATGAAAAACACCATCTTGTGAAGTTCTATGGATGAAAACTTGTACTCAAACAATAGTATAAATGGAAATTTGACGTGCCATCAAGAATCTGTATTTTTCAGGACATATGTATTTCTCCATAGAACCATACACAATAAAATTCATAAGATAAAGAAAAGAGCACAAGTACCATAAAACATTGTAACACACCTGATAGAAAGTTTTTTTGTGGAAACCTTTTGCTTCACATTGAGTGAAAAAGTTGCTAGATGACTTGTAAAGACCCTATTAAAAGGACATTATCCTGCTTATATACAGTTGTAAAGAATAAATTCTCTATAAATATTCCACTGTTGAAATACCGTTTACATCCAAGGATGTATTATGTTGAGGATATATCTCTATCTCAATTTCTAATGTGAACTTCTACGTTGGAGGCGCCACCAATGTGAGAGAGCGTAGAGTTAACTGAAAACCTTCTCTGTAAACATAACTATATTATTAGGTGTGCTAATTGGAAAACACAGTAGATTGGACTTGACTCTCAAAATAAAAAGGTATGATGGGTGTTTTGCATGTATTATTTTCATTGTAAACAAAGTCTTTGGTCTACAACCAGCTAATCAAAATATAAATAAATAAATAAAACACACTACTTTCACACTAGAATAACACAACCATTTTAGTTTAGCATGATATGGTATGATGCACTCATACCTTGTCTACTATTTTTCAAATATTGTCCACCATTCATACAAAACCTATTCAAATATTTAACTATGAACTAAGAGGACAAATACAGATAAAGAAGCATTGCAGCATAATCTTGATTACATTTCAAGAACATTTCTTAAAAATGAAGATATGAATATAATTCCATTTACCTTTAAATTATAAAATCATTTCAATATTATAATTAAGTGTCCAAACATATTAAGCAAGGAAACAAAACAACCAATTTTGGCTACGATGTCCACGGGACCATATTCCAAAGGGGAATCTCTTATGAAAATAGAAGAAAAAGCAAAAGAAACAAAAGAAAAGGAAAAAATGATGATTGAAGCAAGAAAACAAAGGCAGATACAGATCCAATCTGTAGTCGGGATAAGATAAAATAACATAAGAAAATTTTATTGATTTCCTCGGGTGACCATATGAGTATGTCAATGGCGACTAAAATATACACCCGGTGTAAATACATGAAATGTGGGAGAGAAAATGGAACTCCATTGTAAATTCAAACCTAAAAATACTAAAACATGACTAAAATAAAACTAAAATGACATAAAGGTACAATAGACTCTATAGAATGTATAACATCGCATGAAATGATAAAAAATGATAAGTGCGGAGTATAATTGTTGCTGGACTGTGTAACTTGAAAGAAGGGAAGGGGAGTTGAAGATGAGGCCAACAAGGTCAGTATCTCTCAGATATGATGGTTGACGATGAGGGAGGTGGGAAAGGCAATCTCTCCTCATCCAGGTCTTTTGGAACTGTCAGGAAATCAAATTGTATGATCACGGGGGTAGTAGAGGAGTGAGGGGTACTCCTAACACCCGAGGTTGAAAGGAAGAAGTTTTTTGATTATTCTTTGTCCATTTTGTTGTGTATGGGAGGAGGTTTGGCAAGCGGGAGGCGCCTTGCACTGTCTCAAACCATTTCCTTCGACTCTCTGAGGATAGCTCCACTGAAGCCTGGTACATTATCTATGAGCCAATCTCAAAGATATTTGTTTTTCACGTAAAAAAGGGGGGTGGGTGTTGTGGTGAACTCCAAGATCTCACCCTTCTCCCATTTGCTACATACTGAGACTCTGCCTACAACCTATTATTTTAGTCAAATGAAACAAACCAAAATTAAGAGGTAATAGTTCTAAAATTCCCAAGGTGAATGGAACCGTGTGAGACTTGAAATTTGTATGTAAATATCTCCCCGATAAGGAGGGATAGGCCTCTTTGGTCTAAGTATTAGAAAAAAGTGATGATGCAACCCCTAGAATCCCTGTAGAGACAATGGTAATGTCCACTAAACTCACATTAATTGAGCACTTAACGTCCACGAGTGTCTAATCCATGCTATAGCATTTGGACCTAGCTAGGGAATCCTCACACTTAGGAAACCCTCCGCATGGCTGCCAACAAAATTCATCAACATCTACCCTTTTCTCTGCAATAGAGGAGCTATTGCACAAATCTAGGCTTCATCAATAAGTCCTCACCTAGGACATCGATCCAACTCACATCCAATCATCACCAAGAGATCATCTGCAATTCCCTGTTGCTGCTCTCTTGCCTAGAGTTTTGTGCACACTTATGTTGCTTCCTATCTCTAATTAGGATCCAAAAACCCTCCAAAAGTCTGCTACAACAGTCCTCCAATCATTGTGTTCGCTTGTCACCATTTTTCGTCCTTCTAGGCTTCCAATTTTTTTGTTATAGGTCCCTAAGAAACCACCTCAAGGCACCCTATAACTCTCATAACAGCTACAACAAGGAGTTTGGCACTTGAAAAAGGGGTTACACCTTCATTTTGGGTTGTGATGTCTCCTTAGGAGCTACAACTATGTGAGAGGACCCTTACTAGAGATCTCTCGGCCTCCCAACAAGCCTCCATGCATGTTGTTGTTCCTAGATCACATGTGGCCCAAAATAGAATACCTAAACATGGTAAACATGCCTAGAAAACCCTTCAAACTTACCTCTTCTCCTGCGGCCTGGTCAGCAAGGAATATCATGTCTTTATTGCCTTTTCAAGCCTCCATGTTGGCTGAAATAGGCCTATGAAATTTTCAGTATAAGACAATAAGAAGTCTACACCGAATCAACAAGAAAACCTCTCCAAAATGTTTCCAAAACACGTCCTTCTTGCGTCCCTTCTCCCTGATTTAGATCCGCTGTCAAATCAATGCCTAAAAATGATATTGGATGCACTTCTTGGATGCTCAAATGATTACATATCACCTCATATTTATACTAAATAAGAGGGCTTCTTCCAATGTCATATTTAGGGCTTTTCATAGTTGTCTCAAGGCTTAATATCATAAAGCCAACCTAGACCATCATGTGAAAAACCCAACATAACCTTCAAAAATTCATAACTCCATTTCTACAACTTAGAATAGAATTATTCTCATTGTGTTAGAACCATCTCTCCGAGATCTATCATCCTCATCCACCACATCTTGAAATGTGCTCATGGTTCTGGCCCAAATCCCGATGGGTGAAAAACCCCAAGCTTGGGTTCCAAGCCCAGAAGTGACTCTTGTGGCACTTTTCCCTCCAATCCCTAAACCCTAGGGCTTGGAGTAACTCCCAAGCTACAAAAAAATCAACATCCCAGAGTTTTACTAACTCAACAAACTACATATTCTAGGAAAATAGAAATAAAGCAAAAAGCCAATTCACAGAGTGAAAATAGATTCAAGAAAACCCAAACCTCGTCGCCATTTGAGTGCCAATGACAGATGGGTGAAGAACTAAGGTTCAGGGAAGTATGAAAAGGCTGTGCATAGCCTTTGAGGATGAAAAAAATTAATTAATATAAGAATATCCATGTCACCATTACATGGGTAGCAATTAGAACGCAATGAATAGGAAACCCGGTATAGAACTTAAACAATACCCCTGTGTAATATTCCAAAATGGAAATGATAGGAATATACCACATAAAACTGGAATAAATAAATACACCATTACATGAGACAAATGTAAAAACATATTATTAATCATATCAGCAAATAATAGGCACAAGATCTTGAGGATCAAGTCTCTCAAGCAATACAAAATGAGCCTCCAATAAGCAAATATGCTAAAACAGGAAAAACAATGCTATACAAATTCCATGAGCCACGAAATCACAATTTTAGGGCCTAAACTACTACAGGAAAGATATAAAAATATATATCTTCTATAATATAGCTCAAATAATGCCGGGAGTGAAGATCTAGGCTCCCAAACACTTTTCCTTGACAACCCAGGAAGGGTTTCCAGAAATGCCCAGAAATGAAAAATGCCAGAATGCAGCCCTAGGGCTGAATTGCAGCTGCAACTAAATAGATTGATGGAGGTGGCTGAAACTGATATCTAAATAATAGATCTACTCCAATAGATCCTTCCAATGAAAGGGTGATCCCTTCGCTGAAAAGAAAACACCCCAAAAGAGGCACTGAAACCTCCACTTCAAATACTCAATAAAATAACGCAGTCCTCAAGGGAAACTGCACTGTAGGAGGTGGAAATAAGTTGGTCTAGTGAAAAAATATGCAATACATCTCCTGGACCTTCCTTCCTGGCCTCCCAATGGAAGGAATGCTTCCTCCACTGAAAAATAGCTCAGAAATTGACCCTATCAATCCTCCACCGCAACACCCTACAACACAACACAACTCTGAACAGAAACTGCGCTGTAGCTAAAGAATTAAGCTTGACCTGATGCCTGGATGTGGACTATAGAACTCAATAATATCTCCTGACTAGGCCCTCGAAGTCCCCCAAGGATGAGTGTGGGATTCCCGCTCAGGAACACCCTTGTACTAAACAGTACAGTAGACCCTACTAAACAACAAAAGTATGCATAGAAATTTCACCTGACAAATCCAGATCTAAAAAGATCAAAATAAATAATCATCTAACATGCCTTCTATGGCTGCCTTTCCCTTCCTTCTATGTTTTGTGAGCCTTCTCATCTTGGGTCCCACTCATTAAAGACACTACTCACATGGAGACTATCTCCCATTAACTCTGCGCTATTTCACATTGATGATCCACTCTCTCTATAATAGCGTTGTTGATTTGGTCAACATTGACCTTGTCCACATGATTTTTCCCCTGTTCAAACATGGATGTGCTTTATACAACTGTTAAGATGATCCCTTTTCACATTAAGAGGGGTTTTATTCTACTAAAGAGATTTATGGGTCTCCATACCCATTTATTCATCTATCTAAATGATAAAAGAAAAAATTAATATTCCAATTAGTTACATGCTAATTTAGGAATATTACAGTCCTCCCCTCCCAAATCTTTCTTGTCCTCAAGAAAATGCAAGGATAGAACTGAAGAGCCTCCTCTCCTCCTCATGTAGCATCTATATGATAAGCTCCTCAACTGAACAAGATGCTCTCTCATCAATATGTCCCCTAATTGTTCCTCCCAAGTGTACAAGTTAGCCTTTGGTGATAAATCCAAATGGCTAAAATCATGAAGTAGTGGGATATCCATGGAGGCAACTATATTATGTATAGAGGCCTTCTTAAGGCATGGAATCTGAAAAATATTGGGAACCTTCATTTCCATGTGAAGCTCCAATCCCCAAGCTATCATCTAAACAAAATGAATCACCCTCAAAAATGGTAACTCATGGAAAAACTCTTCCACCCTTGGCTCCTGCAATGTAGGTGGGCTGCATAGCTGAACATGATAGACCAATTTTTCTACCCCATACTGTCTCTCTCTCCACTTAAGAAAAGTGTATATTTGCTACTGATATTGGGCTGCAATAATGTTGTCTTCAAGAGGCAAAAAAGCAACTGGATCTTCAAAAACCTCCTCTTTAGTTTTGCCCAAACCATCCAATATAAAGTCAATAGAACATCATTACAATATTAGATCCAAATGAGAAAAATAATAAAGGCTATGTGTGGTGCTGATTGCTACCAACAGTTTCCCAAGTAGTTACTACGCATTTTTGCTAACTGTTGTTTCAGAACATAATGTGGCAAGTTGTCTCCCAACAAATTGCTAGTTGTGCATGCTATCTCATCTACTTGAAAATAGTAGATGGAATTGTGTATCAACTGAGCATATAAATAATAGCACAATATTTTCCCAAAGCCATACAAGAGATGGCCATCTCCATCAATGATGTTGGTCTTAAAAATACCATGAAGCCCCAATAAAATCTTGCCCTCTTGTGGAGAAATGCACTGTACATAAATGGAAAGAGAATGCAAATATTTTGTTAGATGATCAATAAGTGCAAAAACACAACTCTTACCATGTACTGAGAGTAAGCTGATAATGAGATGCATGAATGATATCTCCATGGTGGTCTGATATGTCTCCATGAGACCTTGGTGAATTAAAAGGAATGGACCAAGTGCTGCATGTAAGGCCTTCTTCTTATGCTTGGAGATCCAAGTCAAGAATATCATATCATGGTAATAGATGTCTCCATCCACCACTCCATCGCTCTCATCTCCTACTTTCCCATCAAGTGCATCATATGTGAAGTGATCCTGGGAACACTCCATCAACAAATCCCCACTCCCAAGTGACAATGCTGTTGGACTTTGTAATAAGGCTCCTGTCATATCACAACTCCATCCTTTCACATGCCAAATGCCAAAGTCACATATCATAATGCTGCTACATATGGGAGACTCCTTCCTATTTGGAAATACCTCCTGATTCTCCAAAGCTAAGGAGTAGCCATTTTGCACCATGATTGTGCTACCATCTACTCTTGAAACATCATGCAAATTATGGGAGAAAATTATCCCATACTCTCCCAAGAGTATCCAAAGCAACAAAAACTCTTGTTGCCTTCTCATCTCATCATCATACAAGTCATAGAGTAACATCATGATGATTTAATTTTAGAATGCCCCATACAATCAAATATTGTTCTGCCATAACATATGGGTGCCATGCAATGACGCAAACCATAACATACCCTTTGAGATAGGATATGTCACATTGTTAGTATGAATCTTTCGTCGTAAAAGATCACTTTAGCTACGCATAAAAAATACCCCTAACATCAATTATGGTTGCCAATATCTTTAAGTCTGCAATTTGTTGATTCAAATAATGCTGCACACATCCAGATCTAAACATAAAAGACATTAAGCAGTAATAAAATATGGCTCCATGCATCCAATAGACAAGACAAGAATGATATATTTGAAAGAATTTTTTATATTAAAAAGGGGGCACCCGAGAGGAAAACAAGAAAGGTGTTTTCTAGTTCTCCTCAATGGGATGGGTTCTTGAAAGTCCTCAGCATTTAAGATCTAAAATTCCTCTCTCTTGTTGTGTAGAAAACCCAGACAAACATAGAAATCAATGGGAGCTCACAAGGCAAAAATGGAAAATGTGACCAATTGTATAGATCCAGAGTGATCTAATGCAATGAAAGGTGCCTAGTGAATGGGGAAAACCCTTCTCTTTATAACAAAATATTAGGGCAGTCTAGAACTTGGTGCATGAAGAAAATATTATTAATCGAATTCTAGAACCACCCTTTAGGAATATTTTATTATATTTGTTGGAGGGAAAAGGATTTTTGACTTGGGTCAATTCCTTTATTTATAAATAATAAATAAATAAATGATTTGTTTATTATTTTAAGGAAATGGTGGGAATATAATTAAATAAATAATGATTTATTTAATTATTTATAAATGATTTAGTCAAATTTAACTAGGAATATTATTTAAATAACTTATTCCTAGGAAATAATCAAATAAATAAGGATTTATTTAATTGATTTCCTTGTTTTGGGTTAAATATGACTAGGAAATATAAATAAATATAGATCTGTTTATTATTTCCTTTTGGGGTTTCCTGTTTGGACCATAAACAACTTAATAAGGGTGTTTTACTAAGTTGTTTCACATAGTGAAAGCAATTTTACTTAGGGTAAAATTGGTCTTACATGGTGTACTTGGGTCCATCTAATGATAATAGGTTAGATGACCAAAAAATGGTGTAACAGATTGCCCCCCAGCGTAGGAGTGTTAGGAGAAAATCGTATGACCGAAGTACGTTGTAAGAACTCAATCACTAGACATCAAGAGGGAAGTCAGAGAGAGAAATATAAGGTAGTCTATTGTGCTAAAGGACTAGACCCTGAGGAGACGAGACTTACAGGTGCAACAAGTCTCTGGTTTATGAAGTGGTACCTATGCTAAAGGCGATGGGGGAGGCATACCTATGCCCGTTGAGACCAAGTACAAAAGAATAGTATGTCCAGTAAACAAGGAACCGAACTATAAAGTACATGCTGGCATAAATACGAGCCAGAAAAATAGAATGGGGAATCCCATATACAGCCAGGACGTATAAAATAACATTGTAGTACATGAGATACAAATACAACCCAAATGCCACCTATACACGGGGAAGGGCTCGCAAAATATGACTGATACATGCCAATCGAGGGCGCTGCAAGCGGCTGAGGCCGACATCATCAAATGTAAGGAGCTACATCAAAGGCTGAAAATGAAGAAGTCATCCGGGCATGTGGGGGGCTACCTACAGGGCCACCCCATCATGAGGGTTGAGACATCTCACACACACCCAGGAATCACCAATATCTGTTGCTGCATCACTGGACCATTGAGTATATGGGTCATGATCATGCTGAAAGGAGCTTGAACCAAGGTATACCTGCTCTCTAGACCTGGCTTCTGGAGTAAATGAGTTGATGTTGACAGAAGGAGGTCTGCCATAGGTGAGGTGATGAGGGATATCCCAACTAAGGCACGAGAGAAAATATTAAAGTGACTAATAGACGAACACTAATGATGATGATGAAATGGGGGAAGGTCCAAAGGGGACCATACATGAGTACAAAATGGTATCTCATGACGGAAATCGACACGAACAAGAATGAGTATGGAGGCAAAGCGGTGCCCCAAGGAAAAGTGTTGTAAGTGAAAAAATCCTATTTTTAGGAGAGGTGAAGTAAGAATTTGTGGACAACATGTGTCCTGGTGAAGTTGCAAATGACAAAAACAAACAGATGCTGGCTATCTAAAAGAAAATAAAACATACATTTCGAACAGGAAATGCTAAGGGTAATATCTCTTAAGATAGAGTGCATTACGAGGATTAGGAAGGGGGTGGCCTTCAAAGTCCTCTAAAAGATATGCCCCCTTACCAAGATCTTTACTGATGATGTAAGGACCCAGCCATAATGAGTCAAGCTTCCCATGACCGAGGGTATCGTGGGCCTGGTCATATACTAGAACAAGGTCACCTTCATGAAAGGTACGAGGGTGTACTTTTCGGTCATACTGAGCTTTGGTGCGCTTTTTGGCCTCTTCAAGAATTTGTAATGCAACACGACGGTCTTCAGAGGCGCGCTTAAGCATGATAAGTCATTGTTCTAGAGGTTGGGTATCAGGGAGAAGTTTGGCTGCCAAATGAAGGGAAGGAATTTCACACTCTATCGGTAAGACTGCCTCCTCGCCAAAGACAAGGTGGAAAGGAGTGAAAGTGGTGGCAGGTTTAACAGAAGTATGATGAGCCCACAAATTAGGGAAGAGCATAAGATTCCAATTGGTTTTGTGCTTCTTCACCGTTCGTTGAAGCATGGTTTTAAGAATTTTGTTGACTGCTTCAACTTGGCCATTCCCTTGGGGGTAATAGGAGGATGAATATTGGTGCTCAAAACCTAATAGTGAGGATAGCTCATGCCAAATCTCATCCTCAAAATGTCGGCCATGGTTAGAGACCAATTGTTTTGGAACTCCGAATCAAGAAATGATGTGGTTAAAGAAAAAAAGGGCTACGGTGGCTGCCGTATTGTTGAATGTTGGCATAGCTTCGACCCATTTTGTGAAATAGTTAACCGCCATGATGATATATTTCTGGTTACCAGGAGATGGAGGTCGACGTTCCATGAAGTCGATGGCCCATTTACAGAAAGGACCAGCTGTGATGACGGGATGGAGGGGAGCGGGGGGAGCTCGTGCCTTAGGGGCTAAATGTTAGAAATTGGAACAATGTTTAACTGCTTCAATGCAATTGCTAAAGAGAGAAGGCCAAAAATACCCAGCACGCATGATTTTGTGGGTGGTGGCGAGGCCAGAGAGGTGGCCGCCACAAGCACCGCTATGACAGGCATTGAGAACTTGCTCGGCTTCAGTGTGTTTGAGACAATGACGAAGGACAATATCTAATCTGTGACGATAAAGGTCGTCACTGATCAGAAGGTGGCGAGGGGCTTAGTGTCGGATACGTCGTCGAGCGTCATGATCAAGATGAAGGGTGAACTTTTGGGTTCGCAAGTAGGTAAGGATGTCGCCATACCAAGGATCGTCGGTGGTGATGGCGAATAAATGTTCATCGGGAAGAGCATCATTAATTGGAGGGTCTTGCGTTACGGTAGGTAAATCAGAAATGAGTTCAGCGAGGACTAAACCTTTCTTACTTTTTGGGGTGACAAATTCAAGGTCAAATTCATGGAGTATAATGACCCAACGAGCGTATTTCCCACTGAGGATGCGTCGACTCAATAGGAAATCCATGGGGTTGGAATTAGTCACGACCTTGGTGGAATGCATGAGGATATAATGACGCAATTTTTGGACCGAGAACACGACATATAGCGCTAATTTTTCTTCATGTGAACAGGACACAGGTGGACCGACAAGGTTCTTACTGACATAATAGATCACATGTTCGACACCATTATCATCCTCCTGGATAAGGACACCGACAACCGAATAGGTGGAAGCAGAGATGTATAGGATGAAGTCTCGGTCAAAGTTAGGAGGACGGATCAAGGGAGCGGATGTGAGAGCATGCTTGAGGGCATCAAAAGACTCTTGACCATAGGTATCCCAGAAAAATGGGGTGTTAGATCGAAGGAGTTGAAGGAAGCCACGTGCGGTAGTGGCATAGTCAGGCACGAATTGGTGAAGAAAATTAGCTTTACCTTGGAGACTTTGAAGCTGGCGTAAGGTACAAGGAGTAGGAAGTTCAAGAATGGCTTGAACCTTCAAAGGGTTGAGAGTTATCCCGTCTTTAGATACTATGAAGCCAAGGAGATGACTGGCTAGAACATAGAAGACACATTTCAATGGGTTAAGGCGAATATTATACTTGCGACATCGGAGGAAAGTGGTATGCAGATCATGGAGGTGTTACGCTCGATGTTTAGAACGCGCAGTAAGGTCGGCTAAATAGGCAAGGATAATATGAGCTAAGTCATGGAAACAATAAGACATGGCTCGTTGAAAAGTGGCGCCGGCGTTTTTAAGGCCAAATGGCATGACTCGGTATGCAAAAGTGCCCCACGGACCAATGAACGCGGTTTTGAGTTGATCAGCACGACAGATAACGATTTGGTTGTATCTGGAGAAGCCATCCATAAAGGATAGCATCTTGTGCCTCGCACACTCATCAATGATTTGGTCAATAAATGGTGTGGGGAAGTAGTCTTTGGGACAAGCTTTGTTTAGATCGTGAAATTCAGTGAAGACACGAATGATGCCTTGTTTTTTGAGGACGGTAACTGGGTTGGACACCCAAGTGGTGTACTCGATGGGATAAATGAAACTAGCCTGCCTGAGCTTATCGATTTCGGCTTTGATGGCTTCACATCTAGAGGGATGAATGGGTCTCAACTTTTGATGGACTGGAGTGGTATCAGGCGATGTGTCGATATGGTTTTCAACAATGGCGAGATCGAGTCCGGGCATTTCTGGATAGGACCAGGCGAAGATGTCGCGGAATTATTTGAAGATTTTAGTGTAGGCTTCAATTTCTTCCAGAGTGCATTGGGTGCCCATGGTGATATGTTCTTCGATTCCTGGTTTGACAGAAATGTCTATTTTGATGGTAGGAGAGATATTGGCCATATTACCTTTTTCGAAAGCGTCGAGTGTAGGGATGGGATTTTTAAACCAATTGACCTTATCGGGAATGAAGTCTTTAGATTCGACAACATATTGGTCATGGGATTGATGTGGGAGGAAATATGCATGATGGCGCATATCTTCCCATGGAAAATCAGGTTCGGTCATGGCTTCCATAATGTCTTCATCTGACTAGAAGATGGGAAGAGTGGATGGAATAGGTTGACTTGATGAGGTAGAAAGATGAGACTCCTGATTGTGATGGGAAAGGCTCACATGCGCGACGTCATGCGGGGTGACAAAGTAAGCAGATGAGTGGTTAGGCAAAACATTGGGGGGAGGCACTAAGGGGTCGGTTGCCGGGAATCACAGTGATGAGGAAAGGTAAGACATGATGGTTGAAGGTTCGGTCATTTCAAAATCAGGATGGGAAATGTTAATGGGGGTAGACAGGTCATCTGGTGCTAGTGAAGAAGGTCTATGGTCAAGCGTGGCTGTGAATTGGCGGTATGCAACTAAAGAGGAATGATACTCGTCAAGGCAGGGGTAGAGGTGGGTATAGTGTCCATGGAAATCGCACAAAGAACAAGGGTGATTGGTGCGTAAGTTTTTAAGTTTCAGGATTGAATCTGGTATGGTGACATAGACCTCAGGGATATCTGATTCCGAAAACGTTTCACTAACTATGGTCTTGAGATGTGGTAATTCAGGATAGGTATGGGTGGCGTGACCGACAACATCACACAAAGCTTACGGTATGGTATGCTTTGGAGGCCGAGGAGGGGCAGGTTTTGTTGGGGTAGCCTTGTCTTTTGATGCCCCCCTGCGAGCTTGGCCATTCTTACCCGAAGCGGTCGTAACAGGGGGTGGTTCCTATTGAGGTGACTGAGGTACTGTTGCAGCGGGAAAAGTCATGGGGATTGGTTGAATTGGGGTCAAAGCAAGATATGGTTTGGGTTGACCATGCAGGGTAGTGGCTGGAGGGTCAAGGTACCAGATGGGTATACCCAAGGTCAAGTTGGGGAGGGATAGGGTGGCCAAGAGAGGGATCAAATAAACTCAGGGAGGGGAAGCAAGGAAAGGAATCTGACCAGTAGGGTAATGTCCAGGAGGAATGGTGCCAAGAGGGTTGATATCGGGTGGAATCTACCTAGGAGGGTAAAGAAGCACGTGGGGACGATTTGAAGAAGAAGATTCAGAAGAAAGAAGGCTGGCTAGCGGGGGCGAAGGGCTAGGCGCTGGTTGGGGTGGGTGAGGTTGAGGTTGCTGACTAGCCAAAGTGGGCTGCTCAAGGTTAGCCCAAGATGATTGCATCATGCAAACGTTTTCCAAGCTAGGATCAGAGATAGGAGGAGGGGGAGGACCCGGGAAGGTGCCAAGAAAGGATGAGTCTTTGTAGACACCAGGGGAAACACTGGTCAAAGAATCAACAGTTTGCTTATTGGTGACAACAGAGATGGTGGACTCAGGGGAAGTCTGAGATTTTGGTTCATGATATGTCAACTGGTTGATGGTGACAATCTTTCCATTATAAGGGAAAAAAATCTTACAGTGGACTGCGGATGGGATGGAAGACATGGCATAGGTGTAACTACGCCCCAAAAGAATGTTATAGTCAAGAGGGGCGTCGATAACTTCAACGTCAACACAAACCGTCTTGCCCGCAAGAGTGATAGGAAAATTATGGAAGAGGCCAATGGGTTGGGAGGCATGGCCATCCCATGCACGAAGGGTGATGGTGGAAGGGGCTAGCTCAGGATATCCGAGTTGTTTCCAAACCGAAGTAGACATGACACAGGTAGATGCCCCCTCGTCAATAATACACCGAGCTACATTAGCGTTCCGGATTTTGACTGGGATTTGGAAAGCGATGGAAGTAGGAAGGGGAGGATGATCTGACTGACGGGCCTCGAAAACAATCAATTGGTCATCAGCAGGATCTACAACACCCATGGAGGATAGTAGAGCCTTCCTTTGAGAAGGACATGACTGGAGGAGTTCTAGTGTTGAAATGGCGGTAGGGGACTGCGCCAAATCATCTACTACGCTATACGAATGGGCAGCTCGACCAGAAGCAGCATTTCGGCGTAATGGGCCCTTAAGAACCTTTATAGGGACCTCAACTTTGGGCGGAGGGATTTGTAAGGGACCATTGGATGTTGACAGAGGCTCTGTAGGACCTGAAGATGAGGACTCAGGGACAGACGGAGGGGAAGGCATGGAGTACTGATGAGACCGAGTTTGAAGGTTAAGGTCAATGGTGAGAGTTTTGTCGGAGGCCATCATGAGAATTTGGTAATCAGAGGAACCGGAAGGGGAAGGTTGAGTGGTTACCGGGGCATGAGGTGGTTGAGTGGCCACGAATCCTTGTTGAGGGAAAGGATCGATAAACACAGCGGGTTGAGAAGTATCGGGATGGGGAGGGACAGTAGGGGAGGAATGCTATCCCCGCACTATGGCCTGAGACTCCCACATCTGCCGCATTTGTGTTAATCGGGGACAATCGTGAGTGTAATGGCGATAAACACCGCAAAACGAACAGGGCTTATTGGTGCGAAGAGGCCTGTCCAGCTTTGGCTGAGAGCCCTGTGGCTGGGTAGCAGTGTGAGAATCAATACTTGGAGGAGTGGGTCCACGATTACCAGAGGCAGAGGGATTTTGATTGCCTTTTCGCCTTCTTTGAGAAGAAGGAGGATTAGTCGCGCCCTGTTGTGCAAATAATTGCCTTGGAAGGGGTAGTATTTGCCGGTGCGGGGGTTGAGAAGGCAAGGGAGTGAGAGGTCCAAATGCTAGAGGAGCTGGGAAACTAGGTTGTGGGTAAGGATAAGGGTTAGGATGGGCAACATTGAGGTAAGCAGGAGTGTGGGAAAAAGGAGGAGGCATGCCATATCCTGGATACATGCTACCTGGAGGAGGGAAAGTGCTGGAGGTGTTGGCCCCTCCTAGAGGGAAACCATAGCCCATAAGAGGTTGAGTAGAGGTATGTGAAAGAGCTCCAACGATACCATCGGCAGAGTGAGATGCCCCAGGGTGTTAGTGCCACCGGGCTTGGGGAGGTCAGGAAGGACGGTATAAACATAACCAGATTGAGCATAGATAAGGTCATATTTGAAGGCTATTTGGAGCGCGGCTTCTTCGGTTTGAGGGAAGTGGGATGCGACATCTTTGCCAATGGGAGGTAAGAGAGAGCAAAGGAACCAATCCATATAAACTCGATATTCAAAGGGCTGAGCTCGACATAAGCTCCTTCTTCGCCGCCATTCCTGGACATGAGCGGAAAGGCGGGTCAAAGAGAACTGACGGAAAGAAGTCAAAAGTTCTGTACCAGTGTCGTATCAGAGAGGGAGTTGGAAATAAGATAAAAAGGCTTGGGAAATGGTCGCAAAGGTGGTATGGGAGGAGGTGGCCTGATCAACATACCATTTAGAAGCTTCGCCGGTAAGCATGCATTGGAACAATCTAAGACAGATGGAATCATCGGTAATGGAATTGGATGAACACCACATGTGGAAATATCAGATATGGTTGGAGGGATCTTCACTAGCAAGGCCTTCGAACTTAGGAATGTCAGAGGGGAGCTTGGTTGGCATAGCAAGCCAACTAACATCGTGGCAGATAGGATCGTTGATAAGATAATTGAAGTCGGGGAGACTGAGCCCGGCCATATAAGGGAGCAAAGGGGCAGTCGAGGTAGGTCCCATAGTGGTTCCATTGGAAATAGACCCAGCATTAGAACTGGGGTTGCTGCTAGCGCTAGGCCCTGAACTAGACATGGTGAAGGTAACAGGGGGAGAACCAGGAGTAGGGGGAGAACCCGAACAATCAGAGGAAGAGTCGGAGTGCAGACTCGGGGGAGGACTTACTTGATGACGACGGGAAGGAGGAAGTCTACCAACCGGAAACTGAGGGTGAAGGCCAAGAAGCCTCCGGGATAAGTGCCTTGGGTGCGCAATGATGACGGGAAGAAGAAAAGCCGACAAGGGCAGGGAGGTGCAAAATCAAGTGAGGTCAATGTCGAAACAAGGGCAGAGAGGTGCAGTGTTAATTGATTTTAAAGTATTTGCCAGGTGATGTTAACCAGGCTCTTCTTCGCCTAGGGTCAGTGTGTGTCATGTGTTGATTTTAATTTTTTAAACCCAGACGTGTTGAGAGTAAAAGAAAAATTATGCTGCGTAATTGAAAATAAATTTGCAAATAACAATATATAATGCTGAAATAACAGAAAATTAACAACTAACAATGCATCAATCTAACCCAAGAAGGTAGGTCTCTCAAAACTAGTCTAAAAAGAGGGAAACAATCTAGTCAAAACACACGAAAAAGAGGCCAATAGATCGAGGGTCGGGAGGGACAGGGATCTAAAGGATAAACCTGCTGGAAAGAGGTGTAGAGAACAACAAAGAGGCAGAGGCAAGGTTGTTGTAACAGGAGGGGAAATCATCTAAAGGTAGGAGAGACAAAGAGGTGGCCCTAGAGGTAAACCCAAACAAAACTATATGAGGTGATTTGAAAGGGATAAGAGCTGATCTAAAGGGATCTGAAAAGGAGGTATCAGATCTGAAAAGAAGAAGGCTGAAACTCTGAAAATTCAGACGTCTGAAACAGCTAAAACTCGCCCACAAAAAATAGAGGGTACTAAATCCCTAAAGGGAAAGATTCCCACTTAGTTGAGTAAAAAAGATCAGAAACAGGTCCAAACGGGCAGAGACGGAGGCTGGAAAACCCTGACAGAAGCTTCAGACAAACCCAGAAAAATTGCTGGAAAATTGCAGATAAAAGGGCAAGTCGCAGGTTCTGACCTGTTTTCAGTCCAAGTCATAGTTTTGGGGCAGGAAAGTGCGCCCTCCAGTCCAGGTCGCAGTTTTTGGGCCGATAAGTGCAACCTGCAGATCTGAGTCTCTCGGTGGCAGATTTCAAAAAAAATTGTCGTCTCAGCTGCGGCTGATGTCTGTCACCTGCGCATTAGGGCCAGAAACACACGAAAGCTAAAAATATTAATGTTTGAGGGTTTTAGAGGTGAAAGGCACCATAAAAATAGGAAAAACAGAAAACTGAAGAGAAACCCTAGGGCCTGAAATAGCTGGATATGCATGAATATATAAAACGACAGCAGTCGCAAAATAAAATCCCCAGTGGAGTCGCCAATTTTTAGTATGAATCATTCATCGTAAAAGATCACTTTAGCTATGCATAACAAATAGCCCTAACATCAATTATGGCTACCAATATCTTTAAGTCTGCAATTAGTTGATTCAAATAATGCTGCACACATCCAGATCTAAGCATAAAAGACATTAAGCAGTAATAAAATATGGCTCCATGCATCCAATAGACAAGACAAGAACAATATATTTGAAAGAATTTTTTATATTAAAAAGGGGGCACTTGAGAGGAAAACAAGAAAGGTGTTTTCCGGTTCTCCTCAATGGGATGGGTTCTTGAAAGTCCTCAACATTTAAGACCTAAAATTCCTCTCTCTTGTTGGTGTAGAAAACCCAGAAAAACATAGAACTCAATGGGAGCTCACAAGGCAAAAATGGAAAATGTGACCAATTGTATAGATCCAGAGTGATCTAATGCAATGAAAGATGCCTAGTGAATGGGGAAAACCCTTCTATTTATAACAAAATATTAGGGCGGTCTAGAACTTGGTGCATAAATAAAATATTATTAATCGAATTCTAGAACCACCCTTTAGGAATATTTTATTATATTTGTTGGAGGGAAAAGGATTTTTGACTTGGGTCAATTCCTTTATTTATAAATAATAAATAAATAAATGATTTATTTATTATTTTAAGGAAATGATGGGAATATAATTAAATAAATAATGATTTATTTAATTATTTATAAATGATTTAGTCAAATTTAACTAGGAATATTATTTAAATAAGGATTTAAATAACTTATTCCTAGGAAATAATCAAATAAATAAGGATTTATTTAATTGATTTCCTTGTTTTGGGTTAAATATGACTAGGAAATATAAATAAATATAGTTTTGTTTATTATTTCCTTTTGGGGTTTCCTGTTTGGACCATAAACAACTTAATAAAGGTGTTTTACTAAGTTGTTTCACATAGTGAAAGCAATTTTACTTAGGGTAAAATTGGTCTTACATGGTGTACTTGGGTTCATTTAATGATAATAGGTTAGATGACCAAAAAATGGTGTAACACACATGATGGCCCAATTATTTCAAGAGTAGCCAACGCAGCCATGCCTCCTGCTGCCCTATGTCATAGATATGCAAGTGGCTTGAGAACCTCTTGCTCACTATCATCACCCATCAAACCAACTATGGGTGTCTCCTATCATGCTCAAAATTGGTATCCCTCTAATGGAGATTGCCATCCTCCCAAATCATCGCTATCTTTTTACTTCATGGGATTTTGAAGTACAATATCCTGGAGATATCCAAATGAAGACCACTCATCAATGACCAAGTTGAACATATAAGGATCCAAATATATTGTAGGCAAAAGCTTCTCATTGAGCTGTGAAGTGCTCATCAAGAAGGATCCATCAAAATAATGGGAGATATCATCCATCATAAGATGCCTTCCATCAACCACCTGCCTATCCAATGCTACACAAGTATATTTGTCATCAGAATGTCCCAATAATAGTTGTGCCCCCAACTCATCACTCTGCTCAATGATAGCGTTGCTGATATCCATGAAGGTGCATCTATTGTCTCATGATCATGCTTAATGCTGAACATATAGTTCTGCATTGGATTGATTAGGATTATGGTCATCCTATCCTCTAAAACTCTACACTCCAACCCAAAGTGTTGTGTGCAACTCAACAATGATAAATCCGGATAGATATATATCTCCTCCTTGAACCAGTCAAGGGTCCTATGGGTAGTGATAATCTGCTGCTCCAAATCAACAATGTTCTTTGACTCTAGGTCATGCATTTGCCTTGATGGCATGTTCCCACAATTCTCCATATGGTGTGCTAAAATAATAGGAAGTGGAAATGTTTGCATACCTTGGTAAATCTTGGGAACATCTTGTACTGCTACAAGGGTTACTTCCTTCGGTGTGATGGCTTCCCCAACTGCTGGTGATGATGGCTTCTCCTCTACTGATGCAACAACACTGGTATACGTCTCCTCCTCCTCATGCATCTCTAGAATAGTGCATAGGACTCTAAATGTCAAGAGATAAAGACCACTTTGCAAAGGTGCAAGTGTTCTTTCTCCTGATGCAAGTACTCCTGTAGCAAGTGGTGGTGAAGGTCTCTTCTCCTTTTCTTTCTTCTTGTCAAACTTGTTGATCAACCTCTGAGTAAATATGCATATGCAGTCACTCTTGCATGAATCAAATGGGCTAACCATCAAATGTTTGCTTCACCCTCAAGGTGCAGCGTTTCAATCTCAACAAATTCTCTTTCTACTACTGGATGTAGAAGGAAGAATGCATCCAACTCCATTCCCCAAGTCCTTGCTGTGCATATGGATAACCCATCAATTGTAGACAATACAAATATATTGTGATTTCTACTTCTATTGTTGCAAGGTATTCTTTCTTCTTTGAGCTGAATGAACTGTGGGAGAGTTAGATTCTCCTTGAAAGCTCTTGATTGAGACTTATGTGATGAAAGATACTCACTTAGAATATCATGATCTAAGTTCCCTCCATCTCCATGTCTTTCACCTTCCTCTTCAAAGAAAGTAGACATAGTTTACCGCTTTGGAGCTCTATGCAATACTGGTTTTCCTTTCCACTGATAGGAAGCGCTTGGACCTTCCTCATATTGAAACCCTAATGTGGTTTCAATGCTTCTCTCCATTGTTATTTGCTTGACCTCCTTGGTGAGGTCCTTCTTAGATCTGAAAAGAGATGAGATAAAACTCATTCCTTCCATATTTATAGATCTATTTTCTTCTTCTTATAGCATATTGGCTGAAAATCACAGGCTGAGCCAATATTATGCTCCGATACCAGTGTAATATTCCAATATGGAAAAGACATGAATATAGCACATCAAATTGGAATACATAAATACACCATTACATGAGACAAATGTACAACCATCTTATTAATCAATAATAGGCACAAGATCTTGAGGATCAAGTCTCTCAAGCAATACAAAACAAGCCTCCAATAAGAAAATATGCTAAAACATGAAAAACACTGCTATACAAATGACATGACCCATGTGTTACACAACATTTTTTCATTGTCCCTGCAATCCTCATCTCACCCATTGGAGGGTCATTTTAGTGACCAATAAGCAGTTTCATGCCTTGAAAACACCATCATTGTGTCCCTTTACATGAGATTAACATTCCTCTTGTTGACAATTCCCTGAGCAGAGACTCAAAAACCCTTGTTTTTGCCTTGGCATGGGTAATCAGTTATGCCCTCGCGCCGAAGAGGAAAATTAACACTGGGCTCGCACCACTTGGTGCTCTGTCCTAGTTTTCCACCCACACCAAGATGTTTATGGATTTTTTTTTAAAAATAGAGGCAGATATTCCACTCCAACCACCTTGAGGATGAGTCATTGGGAGTGGTTGAACTGATAAACCATGGGCTGCCTCCTTTAGGTTTATGGTTTCCACCTCTTATGGGAACTCCCTAAAGGATAAGCCTCCCTCCCACCTTTGTAGGGATCTTAACCTCCTCCTTTTCCTCTATAAAAGAAACTACCTCTCTTAGAACAAGCTAGCTAAACAGCTGAATAGATGAACTTGGAGAATTAGAATTACTATAGCTGAATGACTAGAGAAGATAGAAGGAATTATGTTGAGGAGAGCTTGAGTCCATGCTTTCATCCCACCTAAATTCCCTAACGAGCATCTGAGACGCGCTTCGCCTGAACCCCACTGGAGGAGATTGTGACGTTAAAGCATCAGTTGTAACTCTTCCTTATATTCATTTATATACATGACTACTGCTTGGTTCTACTGTTGTGTTATAATGTTTGTTTAACGCAATATGTTTAACCCTCTTTGATTGGTTAATAGTTATGAATGGAATGTTGTCATTTTGTATGCTATTATTGTTTTCTTGTTCTTTGTGCAGGTATCCAAGTGTAATGGTGTACGAATTGTGACTTGCCGAAGCAGGAGCGAGAGGCCACCACTACTGCAGCAAAAACTACAGCGTTGGATTCTAGGTAGGTCGATCTACATTTTCCCTTGTTCATTCAATAATTAGGAAGAAACACTTTAGCGTGTCCCTTTGTTTCTAGACCCACTCTAGGGCTAGAGGGATCGTCTCTATTCACAGAGAGGATTTACCTGCATAAAAAATTGGCGACTCCACTAGGGATAGTACGAGTTTGTCGTTTAATTTTTGTTGGGTCAGTTTCAATTATTGCTTTAGTTATCTATCTTTTCTAGTTTTCTTTTTTAGTTTTCATCTTCTATTCAGCTCCAGAGTGTCAATATTGACCTCTACTCATTAGGTTTTGGTTTTTCCTCTTTTTCCCATAGTTACCTGGCTTGGTGCGGTTTTTCTATGAACAGTCGCGCCAATTGGCGTAGGTTGCTCTTTTGGCAGTCACGCCAACCCTTGTATGGCGCGGATTACAACCATGCGGTCGTGCCAATCCCTGTAGGAATTGGTTTGACCTCCTTGATGAGTCTTTTGGTCAATTGTGCTTGCTTCTGGGTTATTTTCTATGCATGATTTTGCCTTTGGGATTGTTTTAATTTTTGTTGACTCACTTTTCTCAGTTGTTTGTCCATATTCCTATCAGTGTCAGTTAAGGCCTTAGGGTTTTTAGGTGTCCTTGTGCACTGAGATTTTTGTTCGAAAATCGAGTCGATTTGATTGTTGTCAGTCCCATTTGTGGCTTGATTGCATTCAGTTTTCCTGATCTTTTGAGTGATTGTATTGGTTGCAGAGTCGTTTCATTTTCTTGTTTGGTTCTTCACCCTTTTGCTCCAAGCATAGATTACATTGCTTGTTTTGGATAATTTTGAAAACTGTCTCTTGGTTTGAAAGATTGCGACATTAGTTTGAGTGATTTCTTGTGTTTATTTCGTGTTCTATTGAGTCATTCAATTTCGATTCCTACGCAACACTTAACCTAGTGTTTGTTTTCGTTTTTCATGTAATTAGTGCATCGTGTACTTCTTTTCATTGAAAAAAAAAAAAAAAAACATATTTTGCATTCTTTCTTGCATTGAAAGTGAAATACTCTTTTGCATAGCTAGCATCTGATTATCTAGGAAAGAGTTTCATTTTCGTATTCTGTTAGATACATTAGTGGATTTCTCTGCATAATCCCCTTGTTTTCTTTTTGTTTGAAAGATCTCTATTCTTCTCATAACTAGCATTCATTGAATCTGAAATGATGTTCATTTGCATATAGCTTGCATTTAGGGATTTTTGAGATCCAAAATATATAGGACCTTAAAACTGAAACGTAATTCAAGATCAACTTTAAAAATTATTTAATTAACCTAAGGAAGCATTGAAACCTAACGAAACATTTTTAGTGGTCTAGTCTAGAGACGTGTTCTAGCATCTTAAAACCTAGTAGCTGTCATTCGCCATCTGTTTCTAGACAGTGCTAGTACGGACTTGCGCTCCCTGTACCGTCAAGTATATAAAGGGAGACCCTTCTAGGTTTCAATCCTTTTATCCATAGGAAGCTGGGTCTGCCGCCTTGTAACTGTGATACACCGAACACAAGGATCATTCTTACCCTTAAGGCCTTTTTCAACTTTTTGAAAAGCTTTAAGACATTGACTCGTGCTATAACCGTTTTTGTTAAAATCTTTAAGGAGATGAGCCTTTTCACCTTTAAAATGGTGTTCATCAGAGATTATAAAGGCTCTGGTGGCTAGGGTGCTAAGAACCCCAAGCTTCTGAGCAGGGAAAATGGTGAGAACTAGCATGTAAATACTGCTCAGTGTGCGTCTTCTTTCTAAAGACTTGATGAGAGAAAGAACCGTCTTCATTCCTAGAAATGAGGACATCGAGAAAAGGAAAGCTACCATTATCTTCGAAATCCATGGTGAACTTAATGAAGTCAGATTGATTATTAAGATCCTGGAAGAAAATGTCCAATTTCTCCTTACATGAGGCCACACAACACAGGTGTCATCAACAAACCTTTTCCAAAGCTCAGGTTGAAAAAGAGAAGAGGAGAGGGCCCTAGATTCGAAGTCTTCCATGAATAGATTAGCTACCACAAGGGAAAGGGGGGAACCCATGGCCACACCACAAGTCTATTCAAAGAATTCACCCTCGAAACTAAGGAAGGTCGAGGTAAGCAAATTTCAACAAGATGAGGAGTATCAGGATCCGTGACCTGAGAAATGACATCGATAGCTTCCCTAATGGGGATGCAAGTGTATAAGGAAACAAAATCAAAACTAACAAACCTATCATCATGATCAAACTCCAAGTCTTTCAATTCATTAATAAAAGAGCATGAGTCTTTAACAAAGGAGGAGGTCTGACCTACAAGCGGTTTAAGCTTAGCGGCTAGAAATTTAGCGAGCAGATAACTCAGACCACCAATGGTGTTGACAATAGGGAAAAGGGGAACTCCATCCTTATGAACCTTAGGAAGCCCATAAATCCTCAGAGTGAGGGGGTTAGTTTCAATAAGCTTTTTACTCAAGGATCCAACCATGCTACTCAATTTTATAGCCAAAGCAACCGCTTTTGAGACTTTTTTAAGGGGATTTTTGTCCAACTTCTTGTAGCTCCCACTATTAAGCATGTGATCCAACATATTATTATGATAATCCTCTTTGTTTAAAATAACCGTAGCACCTCCCTTATCCTCCTTAAGAACAAAAATGTCACAGTTATTGTTTAAGGATTTAAGAGCCTCAAACTCTAGTTTGCTGATGCTGCTCTTAGGGGGCTTATCTTTTCTAAGGATCATGGCACAATCCTGCCTAATAGTGTGTTTAGTAGCATCAGGAAAATCCCTAATTCCGTATTCAATATCACAAATTATGTCATGAATAGGGATTTTTTTAGGATCAAGAGCAAAATTAAGACCCTTCTCTAACAAACTGAAGGCATGTTGATCAAAGGAAAAACTAGAGAGATTAATAACATTCCTATTTGAGGGAGAAGAGACATGTTTAATGGTACTATTAATGTTGTTATCATTATTAATTTTGATTTTATTATAGTTATTATTATTATAGTTTATATTATTATTGTTATTATAGTTATTGACATCATTTTTATTAATATTAAAATTATTATGGCTATTAATACTATTAATGTTATTATTCAAATTGTTAAAACTATGATGAATATTGTTACCATTAATAATAAAGTTATTATCTTTATTATAATTACCATTATTTAAGGAATTATAAAGAAGAGAATTTGAGGGATCAAAGTTGGAAAACAAAGGAGGATTAAGGATAACCGAATCCATACCTTTAAGGACATCAACCGAGATAGAAGTATCATCAGAAAATCGAACACTCGATGCTGGAAGAATGCTTGTTTCTACAAGAAAATATCATCTTTTTCTGGACGATGTCCCTCATGTTTCTACTCAGTCTTCTCCACCATCGGTGTCACGTCCGCCTGGCTATCGGTCCTTTAGTCAGATTATGTCTAGTGTTGCCTCCATTGTGAAATCTAGAACAGTAACTCCTTCTCAGAGTTCAGTCTTACCTTCATTAGGACTATCTCCTTCGACACCTGGTTCGTCGATTACTATTACATCTGTTCCAGTTTGACTGACAGTCTATGTGGCTTCATCCTCACCTGTTGATACCCATCAGTCGTCAGGATCTTTTCACACTCGCAGGTCTATTTTTCTTAACCCTACGTGGCCTGTTAATCTTGGCACAGGTAGCTCACAAACCCGTGCCATGGAAACACCGTCTACCTCTACCACGCCCTTGTTTTATACCTATGAGTTTGATGAACAGATGCTGGATATTCACTGATGTTATGCTCCTTCGATGGAGGCCATGCCTACTTCTAGTGTTATTTCCACCACCCCTGTTATTCCTAGTGGTCTTAGTTTTGAAGAGTATCTATTGGTTGTTCAGCAGCAGAGCTCTCAGGATTCTCAACAGCCTCATGCTCCTGGTAATCCTCTTTTTCATCATTATGATGTTGTTGCTAACCATGTTTATTCCTATCTGCTTCATTATGATGAGCATGGTAATCTGGTTTATTTGCCTCCTACTGATCCTTATCAGACTGTTTCTCATTTCAGACCTACCTTACCTATGCAACCCTCTAGCTTGCAAGGACAACCCCCTGTGGGACAACCTTTAGCTCAGCAGGGCCCTGCTTCTGGTCAACAGGGACAACCATACAGTCCACAAGGCCAACCTTTACAAGGGCAACCTTTGGCCCAACATGGACAACCCTCCGGTCTTTTCGGTCGATATTCAAATCAACCAAGACTATATTATGCTCCTAAGGGGCAAATCTACCCACCACAGGGACAACCCGTTGCATCACAACTGCAGCCACATGCTCAATATTCCTCGAATGTTGTGCAACTGGGACAACCCTACAGTCCATCTCTGGGTCAACCTGGTTATCAGGGATAACCTATTTCATCACAACCATCAAGCCAACCTTTTCTAGAAGGCCAACTTGGTGGCCCTCAACAACTGATTCAACCTAATCCTCAACCAGTTCCATCATTTAAGCAATCTGTTCTACCTGCTCAGCAGCCTACTAAACCTAATTAGTTGGGTCTGCCTACTCAACCACAAGGTGGTTACTACCCTCAAGGTTCATATGAACCAGTATATACTACACCTCAGGTTCCTTACCCTAAAAATCAACTTGTCTATCATCAACCTCAAAGTTATGCTTACATTCCATAGTAGACTCCATATGCAGCTCAGCAAGGACCTCAGTGGTCTACTCCGACCCAGTATCCTGGTCCTCGACCCCAGTATCAACTGACTTATCCTGCTTCTAATCCCTATGATCCAAATCCTCTGGAACAGAATGTATGGGGATAGAATCCTGCCTGACCTGGGTGGAATGTACATGAAGGTCCTTATCAAAGACCTCCGATGAATTTTAATACCCAATTACCATTTCTTGCTACGTTGGAATTACCTGATGTGTCAAAGTTGACGAATGATCCTATTCTTCGTAACCCATATTGGCCTCCGTTCCAACCAAGATTCCTGGTGATTGTCCTAAATTTGAGGGCAAGTCTGGTGAAGACCCCCAAGCACATGTTATGACTTACCATTTGTGGTGTTCCTCTAACTCTTGGGTTGACAATTCTATTAGACTCCATATTTTCCAATGAACTCTTACTGGTGCTGCTACAAAGTGATACATTAAGCTATCTCGTGGCGTCTTCCAAGATTTCAATTCTTTAGCCATGGAATTCCTTATGCATTTTCAGTTACTAGTCCGTTATGAGATCGGGACACACCTCCTCACTTCATTGAAATAGGACTGATATAATCATACCTTAGATCATATTCATGAGTGGCGACGTCATCGTCGCATAATCAAATTTTAAATTTTGATCAGCTTCTAACTCATTGGTTCACCACCTCCTTAGTCAATAAGATTGCCAAAGACATAGCTATGGGGGAATGTGTAACTGAGGAGTAAGCCATTTCTTATGCCCAGTCTAGTGCATTATATGATATCTTTCTTGATGCTCCCCAACCTGGAACTTCTAAACCACGAGAAACTCCATCATTCGATGGTATTATTGGTTCTGTGTCTCAGACTTCTCAAAAGTATTCATCTTCAAACTCTGGGAAGCCGAAATCCACTTATTCCAATAATGTTGCTTCTTAGTCTACTCTGAATTCTGGAAAAGTCGCAGAAGTTAATGCCGTTCAGGCCAATCCTACGGATAATATTTCTAAAGGTGAAAATAAAGGTAAAGGTAAAGCTAAAGCCGATACCCCAAAACAGGATTCTTATAAATCTCATGTTGGTTATGGTTCTCAACGCAAATCGAAGTACCCTTGTTTGATCTATGACGAAGAGCACTTCACCAAAGACTGTCCTCAACAGTCTGAAGTGAGCTGATTGCTCAAAGGCACCCAGGGAACTTTGGTCATTCTTAAGGAGCCTTTCCCATCTCAGCAGACTCAAATGGTAGAGCAACCTCAGTCCTCTACCCTATTTGTCTCTCAGGTGTTCATGATGAATGGTTCGAGCACCATTTCTATTGCTACTCAGTCGAAAGATTATAATGGATCTTGTCAGGCCACGGGGAAGGAGATCGCTGATGGTCCTCCTCCTCCTTCGCCTGTTACTGGTCCTCTTGAAATTGAAAGGCCCAATGCTGAATCTGTTGTGCGACCACCTTCCAAAGGTGTTCTTTGTAAGTCTTCTTATAATCCAAATGCCCGTGCTGCTCACCATTACAATATTGTTGAGGATTTGGCTCAGGCACCATCTCCGATGTCCACGTTAGAAGTACTTCAGAGCTGTCTGTCACAATGAAGAGATTTGTTATTTGCGATTGGCGGGATTGATCCTACCGATGCTAACCTTCTTGTTTTCGATCTAGAGAATTTCATTCCATGACTTTCGCATCAGGTTGCGCTCATTATTCAAGTTGTTATTAATGGTCTCGATATTCATCGAGCAGTTGTGGACAAAGGTGCATCAACCTGTATCATGTCATCTTCGTGTTGGAAAGCCATTGGTTCTATAGCTTTGAATTCATCACCAAATTCCTTAGAAGCATTTGATGGGAGAGAATCAAAACCTTTAGGTGTTCTCGCTAGTTTATTGATTACTTTGAAAGGGAAGACAATCAATGTTGAGGTCAAATTTGTCGATGCTAAGCTCAATTATAATCTTCTCCTCGATCGCAGTTGGACTCATGCCATGTTGTGTGTTCCGTCCACTCTCTTTTGTGTTTTGAAATTTCCACATGAAGGAAAGATTGTTACTGTTGATCAATTGTCTTTCTTCACCTCTTCTTCCGAGAACAAAGTTCCATATGTGGATAAGATTCCCACTCCCTATGAGAGTGTAGGGCCAGGTCTTTTTAAAGATCCTGCCCTCATGGGTATTTTTCCTCTTCCTCCTCCGAATACTGTTTAGATTCATATGATCTCTCGGTCTGATGACCCATGGATTATTCCTTTGGCTGAACAGATTGATTCCTTTGGAGATTCAATGCGTTTGAGTCCGATTAAGATTGATTATTGTGAAGTCATTACTGCTTCTGAACCTTCATCCTCTGATTTCAATCCTTTGAGCATGTCTCTTGACTTTTATTCTCAATCCCCCTGGCTTGGTGATTAAGGTTCGCTTGATCTATTGAAAGAGGTGTTTCCTTCCGATGAGGCCATCGTGGAAACCATGTCTCTTGAGGATATGCTGTGGGATGATGGTCATCACCGTTCCTTATTTATGCCCAGCCTCAGGGCCATGTCTACTTGTCTTGAGTGTTTTGTAACTCAGGTTCCTTGTCCTCAGCTTCAATTTCCTGTTTTGACACATGACGTCTTTACGGAAGGTAACTTGAGTAACATTACACAAATGATGACTATTGATATTTCCGTTAAACCGGGAATTGTCGAGAACATCCATATTGGGGTTACTTGTTCTTCTGATGAAGTTCGAGTTTATACTAGCCTTTTTCGCAAGTTCCATGATGTCTGTGCATGGTCCTACAAAGAAATGCATGGTGCATGAAATTCCTACTTATCCCGGTTCGAAACCTGTTCGCCAGTGTCTTCGTCCGGTGCACCCTAGAAAAGCTGTTGCCATTAAGGCTGAAGTTGAAAAACTTCTACAAGCTGGTTTTAAATTATGAAGAAATCTTTCGGTAATAATCACATTATCATGAAAAAAGTCGACGCGTTTCGAACTAACCAGTGTGGTTCATCATCAGGACTAGGTGAGAGATCAGATCAGTCGTTAAGTTTAAATAGATGTAGGAGATGCAAAGAAAACAGTTAAAACAACTAATTTGATTATGAAATCCAAAACGGTTAGTTTTAATAATTAAAAAAAAATAATAAAGATAAAAATAAAAGTATCTCTACTAATTTAAATATTAATTACAATTTGAAACGGCTAGTTTGAATATTCAAATTTAATTATATATTATTATATTGTAATTCTATTAAAAATTTATATATATATATATATATATAAAATAAAAAAATAAAAAAATATTAAACCAATAAAACTAAAAATGGTAACGGCTAATAAGACATTAACATATTTATTTATTTATTTAATTAATTTATTTATTAAAAAAAAAAATATATATTTTTCTTAATATCGTTAATTGTCTATTCAAAATTTAAATATTATTTTATTATATATATATATATATAAAATAAAAATAAATAAATAAATAAAATAAAATTTAAAATATATATATATATATATATATATAAACTACTTTTATTAGTAGAACTAATTTTATTTTTATCTTTATTATTATTTTTTAATTATTAAAACTAACCGTTTTGGATTTCATAGTCAAATTAGTTGTTTTAACTGTTTTCTTTGCATCTCCTACATCTATTTAAACTTAACGACTGATATGATCTCTCACCTAGTCCTGATGATGAACCACACTGGTTGGTTCGAAACGCGTCGACTTTGTTCATGATAATGTGATTATTACCGAAAGATTTCTTCATAATTTATTGATGGACCACAGAAGCCAAAAATCTACTAAAGCTGGTTTTATTTATCCAATTCTTTTGACATAATGGGTCTGTAATATTGTTCCTGTAGATAAGAAGTAGGGAACTATTCGTGTCTATGTTGATTATCATGATATTAATCGAGCTTGTCCTAAGGATAATTATCCCACTCCCTTTATTGATCAGATCATTGATGACTATGCTGAGAGTGATATCTTTTCCTTAATGGACGGTTTTTCTAGTTACAATCAAATTAACATTCTTCCGACTGATCAACATAAGACTGCCTTTATCTGTCCTTTGGGTACTTTCGCCTATAAAAAGCTCCCTTTTGGCTTAAATAATGTTGGGGCTACATTTCAGCGAGTGATGTCGTATGCTTTTCATGATATTCGACACATCATTTAGCCTTATTTGGATGACCTCTCATTCAGCTAAGTGTCTAGACCATCCTGACCATCTTTGTCATATTTTTCTTTGTTGTCAACGTTACAATATTTGGCTTAATTCGCACAAGTGCGTCTTCTATGTTGATTCCGATAGACTCTTAGGATTTTTCGTATCCAAAGACAGAATTCATCTTGATCCTGTGAAGGTTGAGGCTATTATTAATCTCCCCTCTCCATCCTAATTACATTAGTTTCAGAGTTTGCAAGGTAAGGCTAATTTTCTACGACGTTTTATACCTAACTATGCAGAAGTGGCTCGGGGATACACGCGTTTATTAAAGTAGGGCATCCCATTCTGTTGGGATGAGATTGATCAAAAATCTTTTGAGGCCCTAAAGACATTTCTTGTCAATGCTCCTCTGTTGCATCCTCCTAACTATCATCGTGATTTTTCCTTTTATTTAGCCACCACTTTTAGTACGATTTCCATGGTTCTGGTACGAGATGATGATGACGGTAACGAGCATGTTATTTATTACTTGTCTTGTAACCTTCTTGACCCTTAGACGTGTTATGCACACGTCGAGAAGTTAGCATTAGCTGCGGTCCAAGCCGTTCAACGTTTTCGTCATTATATTCTTTTGCGTACGGTGACTGTGATTTCCAATTGCAACCCCATGACCTATATATTGTCTCGACAATTGCTGGGGGGGAAATACTCAAAGTGGATTGTTATCCTCCAAGAGTTCTATTTGGAATTTACTGCAACCAAGTCAAAGAAATCATTGTTTTTTCTGATTTGATTTGTTCCCTGCCTTCAGACTCTCCTCCATCTCATCCTGAGGAATATATACTAGACACTCTTTTCTTGATTAGCACCCTCTATCCGTGGTACGGTGATATCATCGTTTATCTCCAGAATTCTACTTTCATATATGAGTTGATGAAGGATGCCCGCCGACGCATCCATCATTAGTCGCAACCTTATCGTATAGTCGGGGATACCCTCTATCGAGTTGGAGTGGATTCCATTCTCTATCGATGTATGACCCTCGAGGAAGCTGAGAAAGTCCTTAATGATTGTCACAGTGGCGCCTGTGGTCATCATATTTCTGGTTATGCCACTGCATAGAAAATTTTTCGTGCTGGTTATTTCTGGCCTTCTATCTTCAAAGACTGCAATGTCGCGGTTCATAAATGTCATGATTGCCAGGTTTATCAACACAAGATGCATGCACTGCCTCTACCTCTTCATCCTATCATTACCGTTGGTCCCTTTGCGAAGTGGGGCATCGATTTTATGACGTGTAAACTTCACTCAGCCGGGGGGCATGCTTATATTATCGTAGCCATGGAATAATTCACCAAATGGGCCAAAGCAATGCCTACACTTGCCGTCGACGGTAGGACAGCTGCTGAATTCATATTCAATCATATCATTGCTAGGTTTGGTGTCCCTCAAGCCATCGTCACTGATCATGGTTTCCATTTTTGGCATTACATGGTGGTCGAGTTGACTTCTAAGTTGGGTCTGCGCCATGACAACTCAACGTCGTACTATCCTTAGGCCAATGGCCAAGTCGAAGCTATGAACAAAGTTCTTGTTACCATGCTTCAACGTACGATTGGGATCCATAAATCCAATTGGCATCTCATGTTATTTTCATCTCTTTGGGCATATCGAACCTCAGTTAAGAATGTAACCAGATTCACCCCTTTTCAGTTGGTTTATGGGCTTGTTGTAGAGGTAAATCCCCTCTACGGACAGAGGCGCTCCCTACTAGCCCAGATCGGGTCTAGCAACAATCGTATCACGCTAAGGTGCAAGTTCGTAACTGCAATAGACCAGATTGTGACGAAGGCCTACCTCAAGTCCAATGCTATTGTTTGTAGAGAAGATGGCGCTCCCATTTCCTTGCTCCAGTAGATCACAATACTCTCGCTTACCATGATCAAACACCTGCACGTACAAGAAACACGACAAACACAAGCGTAAAACCCGATATATCCAATTATGTATCAGTCAGAGAAGACACAACTCATGATCATAATGAGCAATACAAGTGGAACCATAACCAATAGTTGCTTATCATTAATTAATACAAAAGAAAATAAAACCTGGCTCTGACGTTGAATCTTCCTCCGGCGGGTTGTCAGCGGAATACGTCTCAGTATAGCTCGTCGGGGATGGGGACGAGCCTCTCTCTTCGATCGTCAATCTCCTTGCTACTGATTTGGCTCTATGAGGACTATTGCAGCATTCTTTAGGCTATGAAAGCTCTTGGAGACTAGCTTGCAAAGGAAAATGGCAAGCTTTTATAGATGGTGGAAGGGGAGTTGGGATCCCTACAATCATGGGATTTGACCTATCCTCAAGGAAACTTCCATGAGAGGTGGAAAACCACTTCTTCTACATGGAGATCCAGAGCCAACCTCCCAACTCAATTTAGAGACCAGTTCAGGAATTGGTTGGAGTCAATCTTCCACCATTTATTTTTAAAAAACACTCCTTATTAAGCTTGGCGTGGGTGCGACTCTGGGACGGAGTGCCAGTTGGTGCGCCCTCTTTGGAGGATTTCCCCCATTGGTGCGAGTATAACACTGACGAGTCACGCCAAGGATAAAAAGGCTATTTTTAGGGTTTTTCAAAAGGAGTTGTCTTCAGGGGAATGAAAGTCCATGTTCAGGGGAATGCCATAAAATTGTTTTTAGGTCGTGTCACTGCTCACAGGTCACAGAATAAGCCCTCAAATGTGTGGGATGGAGAATTACAGGGATGGTGAAAAATTGCTGTGTAACAAATGCCCCCTAAATCATGAGGCCCGAGAGAGAGAGAGGGGTGAAATGCTTTACAAGAACGTGTCCAACTGAAAACACTGCCGTCGGAAAACCTGTGTAGACAAGTACAACCGATATCTCAAATACATGATATATATGTGGTATGGGCGCAGCCATCCATAACAGAGTATACAATAATCCAGATCCAAGGCATGGATGCAGCCATCCAGTAAGGATCGATAAATAGAATCAGGTATGGTCGCAGCCATCCGATCAATGAGTCGTGTAACCAATCAGAATAATCCACAAAATCCGCAGCCTGGATTCCAATAGAAAAAATCCAGGGTCTTGCGCTCCATCTCAACCCGAATAGAGTACAAATTCAAGCATGTGAATATGTGAGCTGAAGTCGAACATGCAAGAACACCGTCTGATTACCAGCCAATGATGAAAGCTATTAACAGACGCGAGAGGTACCACCAATAATGACAATGGTCGTCAAGGTACTATAGGTACAATCTACGCCATGTGAATCAGTGAGCTGGCGTCGAATACCCGTAGAATCATCCGATCGAAGGCCAATGATGAAAACCTTGCGTTGAATGCGAAGAACCTACCATTGAGGCATGCAGGCTCCAAGGTACAAGAAGGGAGTCTCTAGATCAGCTTCCTGGATAATGAGTTGAAGTCAATAGGAAGTGACCTTGATCGAAGGTGGGCCATAGTGTTTCCCACATCTTCGACGTGAGACAGAGGAACATAATGTGTTGTGAATCAGGATTAGATGAGAATCAGAGGAGGGTTGAAACTTGCAGAGGTCAACTTCTCTTGAACATATCGGCGGCATGACAGTGAATTTGGCAGTATTTGACATCAAAAGATCAGAGGTCATGATGACGAGGCAAAGAGCAGATGAGAGGTCAAAAAGGATCACCCAACCCATGGAGGCAAGTGGAAAACGAGATGAGATGTCCCCAACCCGACACGAATGCAGACAAGTGCAATGTTCAAGAGCGACATACTGCTAACACGACAACGATGTTGGTTCCATTTTTCCCCACCATTTTTGGCGAGTACCTCTTTATTTTTACACAAGCTTGAAGAGGATAGCATATGCTTGTCATATAAGTCCGTCCTTCGGACGAACCCATCCTAGTACATTTAACGAGCCCTAGGAAGGATAAACTCGAATAACGTCATGATTGAAAATTTCCGATGTCATTTAGGTTTAACGAGTCTGACAAAGGAAGAACTCGATGTCTTTTAATGTTTAGAGAGTTTGAAAAGACAGAGGAAAAGTAAACTCCAACGGTCCCTTTTCGTAGATAGTTCCTCAGATCCAAAAAGGTAGAAAACTATGTCTGAGAAAACCTCCTAGTCGTGATAGGCTAGGGTATTCCTTTTTCGTAAATAATCTATCCCAACCCGAAAAAGGGATAAACGTATATTGGGTAGATGTCATTTCGTGGCCACCTTAATGAGATCAAAATGACCAGAGACTCGACAATATTTTCATGTTTAGGGAGTCAGAAAAGAGCTGAAAGTTGACTCCTCCTGGAGGAACGAGTGGTATAAAGGGTAGAAACTGGTTTCGGTAATGGTGGAACTGCTCAAAATAAGTAAAAGTCAAGAGGCTGGCTAACAAGACCACTCATCGCAGTGGTTCCTCAGGAATGGGTAAAACAACCAAGTGAAGGCATATGATTGGCCAAGCAGATAGTGATGATGGAATGAGAAAACCAAGGATCATATGGCAAAAACAGGCTGATAAAAATGGCAATCACAAGAGGTAAAATGGGAATGGTTTCATTTTTACACAAGCTTGAAACAAAGATAAACTATGCTGGAAACCGGTTTCATTTTTACACAAGCTTGAAATGGAAACAAAATATGCTTGAAAAAGTAAGCATGCCCCCAACATGGTGATTCAATTCGAGGTACATGCCCACCAAGCTTCAGTCCATATGAAAGGCAGATGGGGTGAAGGTTCAAATTACGAGATCAAGAGAAAGACTCGACTGAGATTTTACAAGATCTTATCAAAGAATCGAATTGAACAGGAAAGTGTTTCATTATTTTAATGAGGTTGACACATTAAAAGAACTATCCTTAGAACACCTTGTTTCATTTTTTAAGGAGCTTGACACAAGACAAGGAACTCTGCTCCGGTAACCTTGTTTCATTTTTTAAGGAGCTTGACACAAGACAAGGAACTCTGCTCTGGCAACCTTGTTTCATTTTTTAAGGAGCTTGACACGAGACAAGGAACTCTTCTCCGGCAACCCTGTTTCATTTTTTAGGGAGCTTGACACAAGACAAGGAACTCTTCTCTGACAACCTTGTTTCATTTTTTAAGGAGCTTGACACAAGACAAGGAACTCTGCTCCGACCAGCTTGTTTCATTTTTTAAGGAGCTTGACACAAGAAAACAAACTGTGCTTTGACAACCTCATCATAATGAACAAGAAGTCATCGCTTCCAAGAGTTCCACTCCTAATGGAAGGAAAACATCCTGGAAGTCAGGACCCAATGCCCCCAGCACCTGATGCACAATGGCACTATCACTAGGTACAGGCACGGGGTAGGTAGCCACATAGTTGACCTGTGGTGGGGCAGATACAACGGGTGGATAAAAACCAGGAAGGGATGATGGTGGGCCAGCTTCCATATCAGGACCAAAGAAGGAAAGCTGATAAATGGTCACAATCCGTCCTTCATGCGGAAAACAGACCACACGAAAAAGGGAGGAGACAAGAGCTCCCATGGTATAGGTGTAATCGTGCCCCAAGAGCAGATTGAAATCCAAGGGGCCTGGAACAACCATTACGTCCATATGGACAGTTTTACCTCCCAAAGTAACAGGTAACCTTGGAAGGATCCCTAACGGTTGACTAGTTCTTCTGTTAAATGTCAACAGATTCTACGTAACAGGCATAAGCGGCAGCGAACCGAAAGCTTTCCAAGTAGTTGAGGATAAAATACTAATATATGTGCCTTCATATATAATGGTGCTAGGCACGACCAGATGGGAGGCCTGTACCGTGATCTCAAAAGGCACATAAGAAGGAAGGCGGTATCCTGCAAATCGATTCCAATCAAAGGAAGCGACCAAACTACTCGGAGGGGCTACCATCGAACCAAGAAGGTCTTCCCTTGGTGTTACAGAAGAAGAAGGAGCATCCTCCATGACCTCCATCTCGAAGGTGGGAGGGGTATCCTCTGGGACCTCCATCACGGGAGGCGGAGGAGCCACTTATTGAGGTATAGGGACAGGAGAATCTTTCTCCAAGTCCGAGGAATCTGAAGAAACAAGAAGAACCCGAGGGATATGAGATCCACTCTCAATGGAAAATACCTGGTGCACCGCTTATGGGGCCAGCTCAACCGATCCCACGACCAATGGTTGGTCGGGAACAGATTCTTGAATTTGAATTTCCAGGGGAGTGGGATCGACCAAGGATGACTCTTGACCAATCGTAGGATCAGCTGGTGGAGGACTCAAAGAAAGCTCTTTGTAATCAGCTGGAAGGCACGACGCAGAAATAGCCGAGTTGTCCAAAACTCGCTTAGCTTCATCCATATATGAACAAAGGTGAATGGCATGGTGCCCTTCACACAACTTACATGGATTGGTGAGCTTACCATGCTTCTTAAGAGTTTTACCGGCATTGGCTGAAGAAATACCCCCAACCTGACTCCCAGAAGCCAAAGGCAATGGCAGGCGACCATTGGACCATGCTTCGAGCACCTTGGGAATGCCAGGGCAATCTCGAAGAAGATGGTCTCCCATGCACAACATGCAAGGGAACTTGACTTTATGTGCAGGGTTGGAAGGTTTATCAATGGAAGGCTTCTTAGGCACAATAGCCGCAGAGCTAGCCTCTCCTTTATCAGACTTCTTCTCATTTGTCTTCTTCTTCTTATTTTTAGCCACCTGGTTACTCGAATCCAGACTTTCACCAGGCAAAGTAGAAGAGGAGGACACAGAAACAGGCGAAGAAGGGCAGAGGTCCACCTTGGAATCAACATGAAGTTTTTCAGACGGAGGAGACGATTCAACAGAGATCGGGACATTCGGGACCATAGAGGTTGAAAACAACCAAACAGGCAACCCAACAGTTAACCCAGAAAGGGACAACGTTGCCATATAAGGAGCGCCAACATTTCCAAAAGGAGGAAAATGACTGGGATTCCCATCGGAGGGGATCCCTTGGTTGGTGAACTCCGTAAAATTTTCCATCGGAAACGACCCAAAACAACACCCTAAGGAAACTAAATTTAACCAGGAATATTTCACGGGCAGTTAATTTTTTAAAACATTGAAAAAAACTCCACTGTTTCATCTTTTAAGAGTCGAGAAACAGGCAAAAGGTGACTCTATCTCTTTCAGATTGGAAACAAGTGTGAAAGGACAAGCACTTGATGATCTTTTCAAATTTAAAGAGTCAGAAAAGATCAAAATGACTACTCTGGAAATCTAGGCAAAAGGGTGTACTAGATATCCGTGAACTGCAATATACACCTTGGTTTCAAAATGAAAGAGAAATCAACCAAGGACTTAACGTACGTGTAGGAAATCTCCCCGAATGTTGTGTTCGGTGTATCACGGGTATAAGGTAGTAGAATTGGCTTCCTACGGATAAAGGATAGCAACCTAGTGGGGTCTCCCTTTATATACGCGACGGTACGGGGAGCATAAGTCCGTACTAGTGCTGTCTAAAGCCAAGAAGCGAACCACAACTACTAGGTTTAAAGACGTCGGAACATGTCTCTAGCCTAGACCTCTAAAAATTTCGTTAATGTTCCAATGCTGCCTTAGTGTAAATTGAATAAATTTTAATGTTTATCTTCAATTATGTTTCAATTTTCAGGCCCTAGCGAGTGTTATGTCTCAAAATCTCCTATATGCAGCTATATGATAAAAGAAATCTTTCAATTCGATGAATGCTATCTAGTTAAGGGAAGAGATTCAAACAATGATGCAACAAACAACAACACTGTGAACGAAATATTTTCCAAACTAGATAAATTTCACTATCCAAAAGTAATTTCAAACATTCAACGATGCAAATAATGCAATTTAATCTATGCAAAATCCTATTTTTCGAAAACTATGCAATTGTAATCTATGCACAATTTCCTTTTTCCTTTTCAAATGATAAGAATGCACTCAATGCATTTTTTCGATGAAATGAGAATCTACTTAATGCATGCTTTTAATGAAAGAGGATGCACTCAAAGTGATTTTTAGTTTTCAATCATTAAACAATGTGATCTAAGTCCAATGATAAATCTCAAAAAATACTTTTCGATGCAATGTGATCTAATGCATTTAAACGAAAAGAAAACTTTGAGACGAAAACTAAATGAACGCAAATCTTCTAGATGAATGCAAAAGAGATGTAAACAAACAGGAAGAATGCAATCGTTGTTTTAAACACTTTGTAACGAAATTCTCAAAAGGTGACAAAACACAAAGAGGACTTCCAAAGAATGAGATCAAAACAAGGCATTCATTCCCTTTTACATCAAGTAATCATGGAGAGATTAAGACATTTCAAAGAATGAGCAATGTAATCTATGCTCATACAGTGAAAAGACTAGAAGGGAAAGACACACTAGTGAAGGATTTAGGGAAAAAGTCTCAATTTTCACACACCCTGAAATTGGCACGACTTTGTCATTGACAACTAGCGCCAACTGGCGCGACTTGCTCACTGAAAACTAGCACCAATGGAACATTGGCGCGGGTTGCTGACTGAAAAAAAGCACCAACACCTAAAAATGAAAAAACAAAGAATTTCTCCCAACCAAGACCAGACTCACCACTTCAAGCAGAATCTAAAACAAACCCAGAAGCAAAGTACTGACCAAAAGAAACTTCCAAACAAGGGTAAACCCTAGCACCTACAGGAGATGGCGCGACTGTCTGGTTGTAATTCGTGCCAGACAGAGGATGGCGTGAGTGATGAACTGGAAACTTGCGCCAATTGGCGCGACTATAAGGCTGGAAACCGTGCCAATCAAGCCAACCATGAAAAGATGAAAAATTCAGAAAAGGAGAGGTCAGATCTGATACTCTGGGGACTGAACAGGGGTTTTACACCAGAAAAAAGCGAACCAAATGAGCTGATCAAGCAAGCAAAGTCAAGAATCGACCGAAAAGACAAGACAATACTCCAAATCAATGGTCCCCAGCGGAGTCGCCAATTTTTTGTAGAGGTAAATCCCCTCTGCAGACAGAGGCGATCCCTACTAGCCCAGATTGAGTCTAGCAACAATCGTATCATGCTAAGGTGAAAGTTCCTAACTGTAATAGACTAGATTGCGACTAAGGCCTACCTCAAGTCCAACGCTGTTGTTCGTAGAGAAGATGGCGCTCTCGTTTCCTTGCTCCAGCAGATCACAATCCTCTCGCTTGCCGCGATCGAACACCTGCACGCACAAGAAACAAAACAAACACAAGCGTAAAACCCGAAATGTGCAATTATGTATCAGTCAGAGAAGACACAATTGATGATCATAATGAACAATATGAGTGGAACCATAACCAATAGTCACTGATCATTAATTAATACAAAGGAAAATACAACCTTGCTCTGACGTTGAATCTTCCTTCAGTGGGTCGTCAGTGGAATACGTCTCAGTAAAGCTCGTCGGGGATGGGGACAAGCCTCTCTCTTCGATCGTCAATCTCCTTGCTCCTGATTTGGCTCTATGAGGACTATTGCAGCATTATTTAGGCTATGAAGGCTCTTGGAGACTATCTTGTAAAGGAAAATGACAAGCTTATATAGATGGTGGAAGGGGAGTTGGGATCCCTACAATCATGGGATTGGCCCTATCCTCAAGGAAGCTTCCATGAGATGTGGAAAACCACTTCCTTGACATGGAGATCCAGAGCCAACCTCCCAACTCAATTTAGAGACCAGTTCAGGAATTGGTTGGAGTCAATCTTCCGCCATTTATTTTTAAAAAACACTCCTTATTAAGCCTGGCGCAGGTGTGACTCTGGGACATAGTGCGAGTTGGCATGCTCTCTTTGGAGGATTTCCCCCATTGGCGCGGGTATAACAATGACGAGTCATGCCAAGGATAAAAAGGCTATTTTTAGGGTTTTTCACAAGGAGTTGTCTTCAGGGGAATGAAAGTCCATGTTCAGGGGAATGCCATAAAAGTGTTTTTAGGTTGTGTCACTGCTCACAGGTCACGGAATAAGCCCTCCAATGTGCGAGATGGAGAATTGCAGGGACGGTGACAAATTGCTGTGTAATAGGGCTGGAAGCCACTCTTCTGATTGAATGTGAAATACCTTCGCTTAAGTTGGTTGTTGAATTACTGCCGAACACTTCACCTGAAGAAGGGCTTCTTCTTTATCTCGAAAGGTTAGATGAAACCCGCCGCTTTGTTGCTCTAGTTATCGAAGCACATAAAAAGCGGGTCAAATCTCATTTTGACCAATTAGTTTCCCCTCATTCTTTCATTGAAGGAGATCTCATCCTCCTGTACGACCAAGCTCATGATAAGCCGGGGGCAGGTAAATTTCAACCCATGTGGCCTGGGCCTTACATTGTTAAACATGTATTGCAGAATGGGGCCTATGAGCTCATTGATTACGAAGGTCATCTGTTAGAACAACCCAGAAATGGGTTGTATCTCAAAAAGTATTATGCATGAGTCATTCATGCATGATTTGTGTACATACGTGTTTTTTCATTTTTGTACATGATTTGATTTGGTGTGCTTTGTGAGAATTTTCTTGCTTATTTCGGTCTTTCTTATTTGTGCAGATGTCTATTACCCTTTATGTCGGTTTCGCGATGGTGCTTCCTACAGTACCAAGAATTTGTCTTCAACAGCCTGGGTAATCTATGATCCTGCTAGTGAATTGATAGAACTGCAAGGTATTTGTCTAGGACAAACTATAAACAATGTCGCAGAATATAGTGCTGTTCTTGAACTATTAACCAAGGTGATCAATCTCGGCTTATGCACATTGCTTGTAAATCTAGATTCACAACTTGTTGTTCTGCAACTCAATGGTCGTTATTCAGTTAGAAACTCGTACATTATGAGATTGTATTTACATATTCGTTTGTTGGAAAGACATTTTGATTTTATCACATATCAACATATTCTTAGATGATAGAATGCATTAACTGATACTATAGGGTAACAATGTATTAGATAGACATTTGCATAATTTGTAAAATCATCATCATGTGAAAAGATCCATATAGGAAAAAAAGGCATATATATAGATAGATATATATATATATATATATATATATATATATATATATATATATATATATATATATATATATATATATATCGCATGTTTGCATCAATGTGCATCATACATTCAAAAAATACATGTGTGTTTCTGTTAGATCTTGAGACCCCATTTCTCTCAAAAATACAGATATAAATCCTAAGTGTCTAATCGGCATGATGCTCATGATAACATGTCACTGCCCGTACAAGCCACCTCAGCAAGCGGTGAATACGACTTGACACCCCAACGGTATGTCTCTGGTAGGCACCAGGTACATCGTCAAATCGTGCATAATTTTGGATTCCATGTGTGATCCCTTCTAGGTTGCACACAAGCTTCCCTCACCATGAGGGTCAAAATCAAGAGGAATTTACCTCGCTATCGGAGACATGCCCGTGGGTATCTCTGGGCTGACATATGCAAATTCATGGATTTAACTTCAGAACATACATAAACAAAAAAAATTCATAATACTCATGAAAATTAAAATGAGTCTTACCCAAATCCTCATCCCAATCCTCTCCCTCTGGGAGTGGGAGGTCCGGATCACCAGTAAAATTTGTACTAGAGTAGGGCCAGTCCTCCACGATGATCAACTATCGGCAGAGCCAATAAAAGAACTCTGGTATCCAGGACATCTGTTGACTGCCCCCTGCCCTTTGCATCAAAGCCGCCCATTGAGCTATCCGTGGTTCTCTCACTGGTGGTGTCGGGACTATGACCACCTGATGCTGAAATATTGGTAGTCGTTCCAGGAAGAACGATACTAAGATAGACCCATAACCAAACTACTTCAATTTGGTCTTCTTGCATTTTGTTAGCTAGCGTTTCATGTTTATTGTCATAGCCTCTGCCCAGCTGTAGATGGTCGGTAACAAGTAGTCTACAGTAAGAAGCAACAATGTTTTTGTTGCTTCGTGTGGTGCTTGCGATCCCGCAGCTTGTGTGATAGTATGCAACACTACTTTTAGTGTTAGGTCTGGGATAGTTTCATGTCAACTTTCCCACTCCTTGTTCCCTTCTGTGCCCCTAGACATACTTTGTCCATCACCATGGACATACTATCCATGCAAGGCTGGGTACTGGTTAGGATCAGTGCTGCTCCCCTTCGCAACAATTCTGTGATAAAATAGACGTCAGAAACATCAATCTCAAGTTCCGGATCTTGAAGGATGAACTTTTCCTGGTCCTCATCCCATATGATGATAAAATATTGTAACAACTCTGGTTGAGCACGGAGACACAGAGTCAAGAAGAACTTCTTCAGTCCACAGTCCCTGAGAGCTTCCATGCATCTCTCATTTTCCATGGCAAGCTCGTCTTCTTTGCTGTGTTCACATTCTTTCCATTCTATCACCATTTTGATGCTTTTTACCTATAAACACATTCATATGAGTGATATTAGCCTTTTAGGAACTTGGATTTGTGAATAAATGGGGGTTTTGCCTTACATTATGCACAAAAAATGGTTAGCTCCGTTGGCGCGGCTGTTTCCCAAATAGTCGCGCCAATGGGCGTGCCCTAGTACAAAAAATTGGGCGGTTGGTGCAACTTCGTGCTTGATACCCGCGCCAATTGCCGTGCCCTAATTTTCATACTTCCTCCTCCAAATTTTAGAATTAGTAGTTGCAGGTAGTAAGAAATGACTCAAAATTAAGGGAAAGATCTCGGCTCTTACCTGGAACTGATGGATTTGAGATTGATGTGCTGGATTGTCTGCTATCGTAGCCGCAAAATCACACATTAAAATGGGTAACTATTTGCTCCACAAGAGGTAAAATGTGAAAGTAATTATTTTTTACCATTTTTGGCATTTTATAACTTTTTACAACCCTAATTAGGTTTACAACCCTAATTAGGTTTTAAGACATGTTTTTCGATTATTTTATTATATTATTTTTTGAAAAATGGGTTTTACATGTGTCTCTTGTGCAACAATAGGTTTTTCAGGACATAGTGATGAAGTAATGAGTTAAATTTTATACTTTTTCGGACTCGGTAAAAACACGAAAAATTCACTACTGGAGTCATCTTTCAACTCTTTTATGACTCTCTAAAACTGAAAATATTGCCGAGACTCTTATCATTTCGAACTCGTTAAATGGCTGCAAAACAGTATCTACGTAGTATACGTTTACCCCTTTTTCGGGCTGGGATAGATTATTTACGAAAAAGGAATACCTTAGCCTATTGTGACTAAGAGGTTCTTTTAGATATTGTTTTCTACCTTTTCGGATCTGAGAGGCTATTTACGAAAAGGGCCATGATGGAGTTTTCTTTTATGCCTTCCTTTCAAACTCTCTAAACATGAAAAGATGCTGAGTTCTCCCTTTGTCAGACTCGTTAAACCCTGATGACATCAGAATTTGTCACAATGATGTTACTCGAGTTACTCCTTCCTAGGGCTTGTAAAATGTACTAGGATGGATTTTTCCGAAGGAAAAACTTATAGCACAAGCATATGCTATCCCCTTCAAGCTTGTTTTATAAAATAATTGGGGTACTTGCCAGAAATGGTGGGGGAAAATGGAACCAAGTTTTAGTTATGTTGGCAGTATGTCGCTCTTGAACATGGCACTTGTCTGCATTTGTGTCGAGTTGGGGACATCTCATTTCGTCATTTTTTCCTCCATGGGTTTGGGTAATCTCTTTTGACCTCTCATATGCTCTTTTCCATGTTGTCATGACCTCAGATCCTTTGATCTCAAATACTGCCAAATCCAGTGTCGTGTTGTTGATATGTTCAAGAGAAGTTTGCCTCTACCGTTTTCATCCTCCCTCTGATTCTCTATTGGTCCTGATGCACTATTATCATGTTCCTCTGTCTCGTATCGATTATGTGGGAAACATTATGAACCACCTTCGATCAGGTCACTTCCTGTCGACTTCAGCTCATTATCCAGGAATTTGATTGAGAGACTTTATTCTGGTACCTTGGAGTTTACATGCCTTAGTGGTAGTTTTTTTGCATTCGACGCAAGGTCCCTATCATTGGCCTTCGCTCGAGTGATTTTGCGGATGTTCGACGCCAGATTACTGTTCACATTTCGTGGATTGTACCAGTTGTACCTTGAGAGCCATTGTCATTATTTGTAGTTTCTCTCGAACTTGTTAACAACTTTCAGCATTGGGTGGTAATTAGGTGATTTTCTTGCATGTTCGACTTCAGCTCATATATTCACATGCTTGAATTTGTACTTGTTCAGGTCGAGATGGAGCGCAAGACATTGGATTTTGTCTGATAAAATCCAGGCTGCGGATTTAGGTGGATTATTGTGACTTATTACATGACTATTTTGATTGGATGGCTGCGCCCATACTTGAGTCTATTTGTTGATCCTTATTGTTGGATGGCTGCATCCATACCTCAGATCTCAGTTTTTATATATACTCTATTATGGATGGCTGCGCCCATGCCACATGTTCATGTATCAGAGATATTAGTTTTATTTGTAATTGCAGGTTTTCTGACAGCGGTGTTTGGTTCGAACGCCTTCTCATAAAGCATTTCGCCCCTCCCTCTCCCTCAGACCTCATGCTTTAGGGGGCATCTGTTACACAACATTTTGTCACTGTCCCTGAAATCCCCATCTCGCCCATTGGAGGGTCATTTATGTTACGAATAAGGAATGTTGTGCTTTGCAAACACCATCATTGTGTCCCTTTACATGAGATTAACATTCCTCTTGTTGACAATTCCCTGAGCAGAGACTCAAAACCCTTGTTTTTGCCTTGGCGTGGGTAATCAGTTATGCCCTTGCGCCAAAGAGGAAAATTAACACTGGGCTCGCGCCACCTGGCACTCTGTCCTAGTTTTCCACCCACGCCAAGATGTTTATGGAATGTTTTTTAAAAATAGAGGCAGAGATTCCACTCCAACCACCTCGAGGATGAGTCATTAGGAGTGGTTGAACTAATAAACCACGAACTGCCTCCTTTAGGCTTATGGTTTCCACCTCTTATGGGAACTCCCTAAAGGATAGGCCTCCCTCCCACCTTTTAATGGATGCTAACCTTCTCCTTTTCCTCTATAAAAGAAACTATCTCTCTTAGAACAAGCTAGCTGAATGGCTGAATAGCTGAACTTGGAGAATTAGATATACTATAGCTGAATGACTAGAGAAGATAGAAGGAATTATGTTGAGGAGAGATTGAGTCCATGCTTTCATCCCATCTGAATTCCCTGACGAGCATCTGAGATGCGCTTCACCTAAACCCCGTTGGAGGAGACTACGACGTCAAAGCATCAGTTGTAACTCTTCCTTCTATTCATTTATATACATTACTACTGTTTGGTTCCACTGTTGTGTTATAATGTTTGTTTAACGAAATATGTTTAGCCCTCTTTGACTGGTTAATATTTATGAATGGAATGTTGTCATCTTGTATGTTGTTCTTGTTTTCTTGTTCTTTGTGTAGGTATCCAAGCGTAATGGCGAACGGATTGTGACTTGCCGAAGCAGGAGCGAGAGGCCACCACTACTGCAGCAAAAACGACAATGTTGGATTCTAGGTAGGTTGATCTACCATTTCCCTTTTTCATTCAATAATTAGGAAGCAACACTTTAGCGTGTTCCTTTGTTTCTAGACCCACTCTAGGGCTAGAGGGATCGTCTCTGTCCACAGAGAGGATTTACCTACATAACACCATGACAGCGCAGTTTTAGAGCCTAAAATGCTACAGGAAATATATAAAAATATAGATCTGCTTCTATATAGCTTAAATAATTCTAGGAGTGAAGATCTAGGCTCCCAAACACTTTTCCTAGACAACCCAGGAAGGGTTTCCAGAAATGCCCAAAAATGCAAAATGTTGGAATGTAGCCCTAGGGTTGAATTGTAGCTACAACTGAATAACTAGATGGAGATGGCTGAAACTGATATCTAAATGAATATATCTCCTCCAATAGATCCTTCCAATGAAAGGCTAATCCCTTCACTGAAAAGAAAACACCCCAAAAGAGGCATTGAAACCTCCACTTCAAATACTCAATAAATTAACGCAGTCCTTGAGGAAAACTGTGCTATAGGAGGTGGAAATAGGTTGACCTGGTGCCAAAATATGAAATAAAGCTCCAGGACCTTCCATGCTGGCCTCCAAATGGAAGGATAGCATCCTGCACTGAAAACTAGCTCATAAATTGGCCCTATCAATCCTCCACTGCAACACCTTGCAAGACAAAACAACTCTGAACAGAAACTTTGTTGCAGGTGAAGATTGAAGCTTGGAATGATGCATGTATGTGGACTATACAACTCAATAATCTCTCCTGAGTAGGCACTCGAATTCCCCCGAGGATGAGTGTGGGATTCCCACTCAGGAACACCCTTGTACTAAACAGTACAACAGACCTTGCTAAACAACAAAAGCATGCATAAAAATGTCACCTCACAAATACAGATCTAAAATGATAAAAATAAATAATCATCTAACATGCCTTCTATGGATGCCTTGACCTTCCTTATATGCTTTGTGAGCCTTCTCATCTTGGGTCCCACTCATTAAAGACATTAATCACATGGAGACTATCTCCCATTAACTCTGTGCTGTTTCACATTGATGATCCACTCTCTCTATCCTAGTGTTGTCGATTTGGTCAACATTGACCTTGTCCACATGCTTTTTCCCTTGTTCACACATGGAGGTTCTTTATCCAGCTATTAAGATGATCCCTTTTCAAATTAAGAGGGATTTTATTCCTACTAAAGATATTTATGGGTCTCCCTGCCCACTTATTCAACTCTCTAAATGATAAAAGCAAAAATTAATATTCCAATTAGCTGCATGTTAATTTAGGAATATTACACCCTGCTTTAAATTTTTTCACAAAAAATTCCAGGGAGATTGAATATGGACACTTCCCACTGGCATCGCATTGCATATTTTATATCTGAGTCTTCACATAATCAAAGGGCATACTACATGTAGATGCAAAAAAATAGAAACAACAATTCCGCCAACCAAATTTGCAGCTTTAGAAAGGCCCATGGTGCCCTTGAAAATTTCTACAAATTGATCATAAGAAGCAAGCATGACCATATTTAAGGCCATTTCTCAGACAACTGTTGGACCCATCCATTTCAATAGGGCTAGAACCCCTTCATCACCAATAATATGGTATAGTGCATGGAATGATTTTTTTTAATGTCGTCGATGCGCAGCAGGAAAAGTTGCATCTGCCTGCATGCGAATGAGAGCTAAATCTGCAGGACTTCCAACAATTGCTCCAATAGCTCTTGCTGCCAATCCACAAAGAACCTTCTTATAGAGAGGTAGTGGTTTCCCATCATTAACAGAAATTAATTTTTTTGTCAATACCCTAAATGATCCAAGACGTGTTGTTGTATAGGTTTCCTATCTTAACGAACCAGCTGATAACGCCTTGTAAAAAACACCAAAGCACTTGTCCCTTAGCATTTTCTTTGCAATATTATAACCTGAACCTTGACTCAACTGAATGTGAACCTTGATCATGTCCATAGGCTGGATGGCACATGTGGTGAGCATAATAGAGGCTCCTCCATTGAAAAATTACTTCACTGCATTCCACACCATTCCTATCTTGGGCTTCTTCCCTGTCATCTCTATGAAGGACTCGAACACCTGATCGATTTGAAACTGCCCTCCTTCCTCTTCTTGACGTCACCATTGATATGAGAAAAAACTGACAAGAATAATTTGTCTGTCTATGCATCCTCAACAAGAAAGAAGAAGAATAGGAAGATATTTGATCTTCGTTGTGCTACAATGCCTCATATTGGAGGGGTGAACTAGCACAAGACTCCAATTTTAATTTCTCCGAGGATGAAGAAAACGAATGTCTTCGATTACCACTATCTCCTCACCCAACGAAGAAATTATTATCGTGTAAATTTAGTTTTAATAATATAAAAAGATTTAGAAAAGTACATTATTAATAGCACAATGTAACAATGTTTATAAAACTAATGTATATACTAGAAATTACCCCGAAAGGTGAAAAGGTACACCAAAGGAATAGAATATTTGATAACATCATCTCACCACAAACAGAGCGAAATAATTTTTATATGCATGCACATAAATTCTATCAAACTCTCCAATGTAAGCACCATGAGGCGAGCCCATTCCTCACAACCTAGGCATGAGCACAAAGTGTTGAAAAAGCTTTCCCTGAGTGTGCCACACCCAAATATCTATCTTTTCTAAGCCACACGGTGATGCTAGCCCTATGTTTCTATTAGGAAATGAGATTGATCTCTTTCGAGGTCCTATATCCCAACAACTCGTATTACCATTGTTGCCCCTTACCGTTTGGTAAAGTGTTATTTTTGGAGACAAATGAATGATTCAACAAGTAGGCGGGAGTGTTTTTACATCTCACATCTCATAAAGATAAGCATCTGTTTGATGGGAGAAATTTCAACTTTTAAATTGGAGTTAGTTTATGCAAATCTTAGCTTGGACTAAAATTTTTAAACATGGAGAAAATATTTAAAATTGATGTTGAAACAATCTAGACTCTCTTGCAACACACTTCAAGGAACTATTTTTCTGAAACTCTTTTATAGATATTAAGCCCGATACAATTGGAACGACATGGAGGAATGGTAGATGGGTATCTTATAGCATTTCAAAAAGACTAGACCACTTCTTTTTGAAGAAATTTCTAGCTAACCATATCACCAATTCGAGCTCATGGGTTCTTCCCTTGCAAATATCTGATCATTTTCCTCTCTTTTTAGTCTGGACAAACATTTCAAAAGGGAAGCCCACTCCATTTAAGTTTAACCATTTTTGGTTGAAAGACCCTGAATTCACCTCAATGGTCTAAGACTTCTAGACAAAATTCAATTTTATCATTGGAAATTCAGCTATGGACAATCTCTCTATAAGCTGAAAAAGCTAAAATAGGTAGTTCGTTTATTGCCTTGTCATCTAAAAAAAGAAAAGAGTAGAGAAATTCTAAAAATCAATGCCCATATTAAATCTCTGGAAGATCCACATTCAAAAAAATACTTATCGGAGGCTTCCAAATAAAAATTAGCATAATTTGACACAAAAAAGGTAAATAATTTTGAGTCAAGCATACGAATGGCAACATAAGAGTCTTCAAATGTGGATTGATGAAGGGGACAAAAATACTAGATATTTCCACAAACAGACTTTGAGGGATTGTATGAAAAATTATATTTTTAAAATCTAGAACGATGTTAGGGAAATTATTTATGGCCAAAATGATATTAAAAAAGAAGCATTTCGACATTTCCAATCATCACTGAGAGTAAGAGATGCTCCTTCCTTTGATAAATATATGGACTTCATTTCTCTATATCTGCAAATGGTTGAATCAGAGAATCTCATCTATATTTTAGGAGGAGTATGAGGTCTCCTTATTATTTGTGAAGGAGAAAGGATATCTACCCTAAATCAAGTGGGAATATGGATCTCCTCTCTAGTTGATAGGGAGTAATGATAAACATCACATTTGTATTATCCTCATCATGTGTCATGCACTACGCTAGGACTAACAGTCATACATCTAAGTGAAGGGCATGGAGGAAGAATGGCAAATGGAATATTGAATAAACATCTACAATTTCCTTGACGAGAGAAAATCGAAAATAGGAAGTGGATTAACACTCTTTGAGGATTGGATAGGTAACCAAGACAAGAGTGGTGGAAAAGGAATGATATTCTTTGAGGATTGGGAATCCAAGATAATAATAGTCCTAAAAGGACATACCTAGTGAACGTCTGAGTGGGGTATGCCCCAATTCAGAAAGGAAATTTTCAATACACCCACCATGCCCAATTCAGAAAGAAAATTGCTAATACACCCATTGGTAAAAAATTTGGACCTTTTAGGGTTTCATGATTGGAGAAGAATTTGATGCTTGAACCTTTCTTTGGAAAAGAATATGAACCCTTTTGAGATTCATGATTAAAACTCTTGCAAAGGCCATGCTATTTTTCTATCATCCTTATCAGTTTCGTGTCATGTCGTTTATCCAATATCTATTGAATATTTATGGCAAACTCAATCTATACTTCTCGTATTTGGGGAGAAATTCTTGCCAAAATATCATTTTTTGAAATACGTATACCTACGAGGATTTGACTTAAGAAATTAAAGTGTTTTAATTTATGCACTATTAGTAGTATCATAGCCACATCATGTAGCTGCATTTATCAGTAGTCCATAGGGACATGTCCCCTGTATTTCCCGCATCGCTTCACTCCAGGGAGGGGAAACATAGATGTGATCTCAAGGCATCACTGGGATGTAAGAGATAGACAGTTTTCCATCACCGAGATGTCCCACTATCTCCAGGGGATGAATCAAGACATTTCCAGGTTCTACAGTGATCCCACACTATACTCAATGGAAATGGGGAGTGCCACTGCATGTTTTAACAGTTTAAGGGTTTTGTAAAACACCACTTTTTATCCCATATTCATTTCTTCTGTCCTAGAAAATACCATTTTCCATGAAATTTCAACAACTTCCAGAATATGGTACGATGGTAGATATTGAATTTAGTGCTGTGAATATGTTTTCAATTTGCAAAAATTGTGTACGAAAGAGTCCAAAACTTCAAAAATTCCATACAAATCAATACAGAAACAAATTCCATAAAATCCACTGACATCTAAAATTCATATAAAGTTCCTTCAAAAGAATTTGACATTAAATACACTTAACAACAATGTTGCATGACACACATTTGGAAAAAATTAGTGAGGATATAAAATCTGACTCGACAAAAAACAACTAAACAATAAAAAAAAGGAACTAGAAAACCCGAAGAAAAAATATGAATTTTTCGCTGCATCCGCCATTTTTTTCAAAAATTGGCAAAAGGGAGTATTTTTGGATAAATGGCTCATTTTAGGAAGATCTCACCAATTAATTAGTGGATTATGCAAATATTGTTTAACAACGCATTAACGAAACCAATGGAATTAATTGCAAACATTTTTTATGCCCATCTGATTCTTTAGCTTAAAGGAGTAAGCTACTATGACATACACCAGAGATTTGTGAGGCACTTGGATTACTAGCTATGAATCAATGATTTTTATACACATTGTATATACTGGTTTTTTACATTCATCTCACCATATCCAAAATATTATATGAGATGAACATTATCTAACAAGGAAAAATGATGCATATGAGGATGTCATAGTTCACTTACTATTTCCAATAATCGCCACAATAGCGTTGTCCAACTTTGAAATTTTGGAAAGGATTGGCACCCTAACACTGAAAATTTTCTCTACAATATGGGAGAGTGGAAATCACCACATAATCTAAGTTTATGATGACCCAAATAGGTGTCCCGGAGTTATTTAAAAGACCAATTGCAAATTTCAACTTCTCACTGTGTTGACAATAATATTTTTCTTCGACTTCTCCTTCACAACATTAGTGCAAATCATGTGAGAGGGGTACCCTACTACCTTTCATCATCCCAAACAATATTTCCAACTGTGCAGAAAGTTTATCTGATATATATATATATATATATATATATATATATATATATATATATATATATATAACCTTTCTACCAGAAGAAAAGTATACATCTACTTATTCATCCAAATCCAGCTACATCCAAATCTCTTTTTGGTTGAAGCTGGAAATGGAAATCCATGAAAATAAAACTGATGAGAGCCTGATATGTCGCTACCAGAGTGAACATATGAAACATGATTAAAAACTTGGCCAGGCGTGCATTTTGGAAATGTCTGCATGTCTATAGGACTTTGTTGAATGGGTCTGTCCATCGTTACATTATGCGTTATTGCAACCTATGCATACTCTTGCGACCCAAATATTGAGTGAAACACCTGTTTATTTCCTCATACTTGAATGAAATACTGAAATCCTAGTGTAGAAAATTCCTGTGCATCTGAAGCTCTGTTTCTTAACAATGTCAAACTACTTGGGGCGAAAAATTCAAGACTATGTGAGTGCTGCTTAGATGTATTTAATACAGAACATCGTACAAAACCTGAATGATCTGTAGCCATAGCCATCAAAAAATTACCAATTGGGGATGATACAACCTGTAATTTCTAGGTCGGAGTGGACATTTCCTTACTTGTTTCTACCACAAATTCTTGTTGGGGATTTGAAATAGGTACCAGATTTACATATTTACAGGAATGAAACATAACAACATGTTGCAACACTTCCTTATCAATAGATTCAATCTCAACAGATAGCATATATCCCTTCATGCAATGCTCTTCTAGCTGAACCTGTTCCCTAATGGCAAGTTCAGGCTCAACTCCCTTCATATTTTGATTCTGTTCAAACATGTCAACCTGTTCAAACCCCATTGAAAAACAAGTCACTGAGAAAAATGTAGGAACAATTGATAAAAACTCAAGTCGAGGATTTGGCAATGCTGATGCACAATGTTGAGAACACATTGACATCTGACCATGTTCAAATCCCATTGAAAAACTAGGCACTGAACATGACACATAAAAATTTATCAAATAGGTTTCAACTATAATAGAGTTATTCTTTGAACAAAGTAAGTGACCTTTTTGTATATAACTTGAAACAGAAACATCATCAATACTGGAGACTAAGGCCTCAGTGAGTTGAGGAGTAGATGGCTCTTGCACAAATGCAAAAGTAAAATCCTCTTCATTTAAATTAGATGTGTGAATCTCCCTATAAGGTGCATGGTCTACCTTTGTAAAAGATTATGGAAACACGTTATGATAATTTGAATCCATATGACGTCCAAAATGATCATCCAAAGGTTGCATAGCAGAATAATCTCTTACTTCATCTTGGTTCAAATGACCAGCTTCTGTAACAAGGGCGTGATACTGCTCTTCTTTGGTCTCTGATTCATTTGTTCCTCTTCATAGGTGCTTCAAAATTTTTGTCGTTCTTCAAATTTAGAAGCAATGAAATGATCTTGCTCAGCAAAAATCAAGGTGTTTCCTTTGGAGTCTCTGTCGATAATTCCTTTCCCTGAATATGGTGTTGGAGAACGGTACCTCTAAAAATTCTGTAGATGCAATGGACAACCGTGGTGGGAGGCAACCAGAGGAGAAGAGAGAAGAAAGTGTTTCTCATTGAAAAAATTCAATCTCTTTGAGCATGTGGCATCTTCAACAACCTTAGAAGGAAAAACATCTTCTTCATGATTTGCAGGCGGGAATTGGGAGCGAGAATTGAAATTAATCTAAAATTACAATTAAAATTTAAGATTTAAATGTTAATAATAATATTTAAAACAAAAAATTATATATAGTATTAAATTAAAAATTCAATAAGGTATTAAATTGTATATAGGTAAACTTATAAATTACTATTTTTATGAAGTGATATTTATATGACTCAAAATTAATATTATGTGGTTTTTTCTTGTTTTAATATAGACATAAAAATGTATGATAACATGTCTTCTCTTAAAGTTTGATAATTATTGTTTTTTTTTCCACTAAACTTCTACCTATCACAATGAGACCAATTGCCTAGATTTAGCATTATGAGAGGTTATGACCAATGGAGAAATTTCTATTGGGTATTTTATCTTTACTAATATTTGCACAACATTACCAAATTTTCCACACTAGGAATAACTCTCAAGGCCTTTACCAATGGACATGAAAAGGGCCTTAGATTTCTAAAATGAAGCTTTTCATGCTCAAGGGCCATGAATTTGGCATTGAATAACCATATAGATCCTTTCTAAATAATCTTAAGAATATATGGGATATCAATTGGATTAGGAATATTTTCACACCATGTATAGGATTTAAGGAATGTACTATGGGTAGGAGAGGTAAAAAAGGGCATTAGGCCTTACAAGAAGCTTGTTAGTGTCAAGATAAATGAGCTTGAATTAAAATCCACATAGATATTTTTTAAATAATCTTTGGTCTTAAGTTGGGATATGGGCACCATAGGATTATTTATCACCATATATCGGAGTTAGTGTCTATGTTATGGTTAGGAGAGGAAAAAAATTTCGTTTGTCCCTAAATTAATATTTCTCATGCTCAATTTCCATGAACAAGACCTATAGCTGGGAATATGGGCATTTAGTATGTTTTTGTAATATTCCTTTTTAGGAATTTCTGCAATATCTTCAATGAGGACGCTGTATAAGGAAAAACATGCAATAAAAACAAACAAAAGGACTTGGATCCTATTACATATGCTGTATGTAGCTTAAATATGAAATGGCATCAGAAAAAAATCATTCTAGCTACACTAAACAGATCTCCCCAGCTCATATATGCTCAAAAGCACCCCAATCCCACAACTTCACAAAATAGAATTGCTGAAGACTGCAACAAAGTAATTTTAATTAGGAAATATACAGAAAAATATGATTTAATATAGATCTGGAGCTTTAATTAATCATAGAACCAGAAATGAGAGGTTTGACCTCTTTTACAATCACATCAGAACATCCTGGCAAGGGTTTCTGGCAATTTAGCAATATAAAATGTAACACTGCAGAAAATAACGTAGTACACTGCAACTATGTATTATAAAATACTAAATATGATCTGAAATAGATGAATAATATAGAAATTGGCCCAAGGCCTTCTTCAATAGAGCTTCCGGAGTGAAATAGACTCCTCCTCCTCCAAAACAAGCACAAAATAGAAGGGTTTTACCCTGCAACTGCTGCAACTATAGAAAAGACGTAGTTACTGGAAATGAATGCACTGTAGATGATAAAGAGTGGATGAAATCAAGTTAAATGATGGAAAATAAGCTCAGGACCTTCCCTCTTAATCTCCCAATCAGCTAGACCAAAGGTGAAGATGGAATTCCCGCATGAGAATTATTTGCACTAAACAGTGTTGCAACTACAGCTAAACAGCTGAAGCTTGCAATTAGTCAAAAGACCAAACAAAGATGAATACTAAATGCCTTCCTTGCTGCTATATCCTCCTCCTTATCCTTGGTGAGCTTCCTCACCCCGGACCCCACTCATTGATGAGGTGACTTCCTTCAGAAGATTCCGCTTTCAAAACTGCGCTGCCCTAGTTGGTTTCCCTCTTGTAGCAACGGTGTTGACTTGGTAAAATGGATCTAATTCACCAGAATTTTCCTTTTTCACACCAAGGTGGCTTTATTTGTCCTCCTAACTTGATCCCTTTTCACACTGGGATTGTTTTTATTGACTTTCTACTCTTCTGCTGCAAAAATGGAGCAAGTATAATATTCCAAATAGTAGTGGCTAATTGGGAATATTACAGTCCTCCCTGCTCAAAATTTTCTTTCCCACAAGCAACAGTAAAGAATGATGCTGCAAGATCTGCTCTCCCTCCCAAGTAGCATCCTCATCTGGTAGATTCCTCCATCGAATCAGATATTCCTTGATGAATCTGTTCCTTAGCTGTCTCTCCCTTTTGTCCAAGATTTCTTTTGGTTGAAAAATTAGGTGGCCCTCATCATCAATAGGGGGGAGATCCATGTTGGAAACTATATTCCTTCCAATGGCCTTCTTGAGGCAAGAGACATGGAAGATATTGTGGATATTTCTTCCCTTGGGAAGCTCCAGCTCATATGCTACCTTACCGACACAGTTGATCACCCTGTATGGCCCATAGAAAGATGGTTTGAGCTTTTCAGCTCCCTTATCCTTGAGTGTGGATTGTTTTTAAGGTTGAAGATGCAGATAGACAAGATCCCCCACCTCAAACTGTCTCTCCATCCGACCAAGGTCTGCATACATATTTTGCTGGTTCTAGGCAGTAGCAATGTTGTCCTTGAGTGCCCTGAGTATGTCCTGGTTCTCCTGAATCCATTCCTTTGCCCTTGGAGCCTTACTTTCCCAAAAAATAACATCAACAAATGAGAGTGCCTCATACCCATATAAGGATCGGAATGGAGTCATGCCAATAGAAATATGGTGAGTAGTGTTGTCACAATACTCTCCCAAGTGGAGCCAACGTAGAAAAGCTCTCTGCTGCCCTGCTACATAGTTCCTCAAGTAGCCTTCCAGCCACTTGTTCACTATCTCGGTCTGTCCATCAGTTTGGGGGTGATAGTGCTTGGAGTCAAATTAGTCCCCACTAACCGGAAAATTTCTTGCCAAAATCCACCCATGAAGCAGCTGCCCTGATCACTCACTATTGTCCTTGGGAGACCATGGAGTCTAAATAAATCTTTGAAGAAGAGCTCAGCTACCTGTGAAGTAGTATAATGTGTAGAAATGGCAAAGAAATGAGAGTAATTTGTTAGTCTATCAACAACTACAAAAATATAATCCTTACCCTTTACTGTCGGTAGGCCAGTGATGAATTCCATAGAGATACTTTCCCACTTCCCATCCGGAATAGGTAGTGGCTGCAATAACCCAACAGGGTGGGTATGTTCTCCCTTATTTTGTTGACAAATGGTGCACTCTCTAAAATTTCTGAGCACATCCTCCTTGAGATCCTTACATGAAAATCTCTCTCTTATGGCCTTGTAAGTCTTTGTGAAACCTTGATGCCCGGCAAGTGGGGAATCATGTGATGCCAATAAGATCTTCTCCTTAATCTTGGAATTATTAGCCAAGAAGATCCGGTCTTGGTAATAGATGACCTCATCCATTACTCTAAACCTCTCATTCGATACCACTCCATCAAGTATCTCACATGCAAAGTCATCTTTGGAATACTCAACTAAAAGTTGAGCTTTCCAATCTGCATCCATGCCCCTCAGAGACAGCGTTGTAGCCTCCTGGATAGTGCATAAGCTACTACATTGCTCTTCCCCTTGACATACTCTATGTAAAAATCATAAGCTTGGATTTTCCTCACCCAGTTCTGTTGTCTCTCCTAGAGTTATTTCTGTTCAAGGAAGAATCTAAGACTATTATGGTCAGTCTTCACCTTGAACTTATTCCCCACCAAGTATTGCCAGAATTTGGCTAATGCAGGCATGATAGCCAACATCTCTTTATCATAGATAGGGTATAACCTCTCATGAGGGAGTAGCTTCCAGCTCTCAAAGGCTATAGGATGCCCACCTTGCATCAAGACTGCTCCAATCCCTTCACCTGATGCATCACATTCTAGAACAGAAGGTTCAAAAAAGTCAGGAAAAACCAAAACAGGACAAATACTCATCACCTCTTTGAGCTTATCAAAAGCCCTCTGTGCTATAGGTGTCAAATGGAAAGATCCCTTCTTGTCAAGTCTGTGAGTGGTGCTGCTAGCTATGAAAACCCTTTCACAAACTTCCGGTAATAAGTGCATATGCCCACAAACCCTCTGAGTTCTGTAACATTTCTGGTTTCAGGCCAATCTCTGATAGCCTGGATCTTCTCCTCATGTACCCTCACTCCATCTACTCCCATGATGTGCCCCAAATACAACATCTCTGTGAGGCCAAATTCACATTTGGAGAGCTTGGCATAGAATTGTTGCTCCTTGAGGATATGTAAAACTGTCTCAATATGCTGCAAGTGCTCCTCCCAAGTGCGGCTGTAGATAAGAATATCATCAAAGAAGACCAATACAAACTTCCTCAAATGACCATGGAAGATGTGGTTCATGCAATATTGGAAAGTTGCTGATGAATTGGTCAATCCAAAGGGCATTAGTAGAAACTCAAAATACCCATAGTGACATTTGAACAATGTCTTGGGGATATCTCGCTCCCTCACCTTGATTTGATGATACCTAGATCTCAAATCGATCTTGGAGAAGTATTTAGATCCCCTCAACTCATCCACGAGTTCATCGATCTTGGGTATAGGGTACCTGTTCTTCATGGTCTTCTTGTTCAAGGCCCTATAATCAATGCACGTCCTTAATGTGCCATCTTTCTTCTTTACCAAGACCACTAAAGAGGCAAAAGGACTAGAACTAGGCCGGATGTGTCCTAGAGCTAGAAACTCTTGGATAGCCCTCTTAATCTCATCCCTATAAGCCTTAGGGTGCCTATAAGGAGTGGTGATTACTGCTTAGATCCCTTGTTCCAACTCAATAGTGTGTTCAAACCCTCGATCAGGAGGTCTCCCTGGTGGGATATCTCCAAATACTGTAGAATACCGGTCCAAGAGAGACTGAACATCTGGATGCACTGGTGAATCCTTGCCCCTTACCTCCGATATATGCAGCTCCACTGCCCATTCAACATTCCCTCTACATAGATCTGCCTCCATCCTGTGTGTAGAAACAACCTGAGGGGGGTATGTGTTTAGACCCTTGATCTTTCGATACTCACCATCCTTCCCTCCTGTCCATTCCATCTCCAAAGTTATCCAATTAGTGTTAAGCCTCCCAAGAGTGATTAACCACTGGACTCCCAATATGACATTGGTGTCTGGAATGTCTACTACAAAGAAGTGGTTTGTCAAGGTGTAGGTCCCCATGGTAATGGTTAGTGCCGGAACATACTTGGCACACTGTAGGGTCATAGCTCCTGGGACCAAAACTGAAAATCCCTCAAACTCCTCCATGTGGATTCCTCTCCTTTGCACCAGTTGTGCATCAATAAAATTATGAGTAGCCCCACTATTTATCAACATAGAGACTCTTAGCCCCATAATAGTACCTCTCACCCTCAAAGTCAGATATTTTGGGACCCGTCTTAACACTACAAGAGCTCCCCCTCTGGGAGAAAAGTCTTCTATGGATGGTACAACGCTGTCATCCTTCTTGGAGAAGGTCTTGACATGATGTGCCCTCCCTGCAACAAATTCTCCCTCCAAATAACGAGCATGGATTGTCTTCTTTGGTCCCGAGTAGGCCTCCTGCTACAATAATGTCTTTGCCCTAGGCAAGATGTGTTGTAGGTCTCTAGCTCTCTCCACAACTTCAAGGAGTGTGGTTGGTTGAGTGGTTTTAACCAACCCCTATAATGGTTCAGCCACCCCATTAATAAACATGCATACCTTCCTACTCATAGTGAGGTTGGATACCATCACTGAAAGCTGCAAATACTGAGCAATATAATCCTCAAGATCTCCCTCTTGCTTGAGCTTGGTTGACTTGACAAAATGGGCTTCTGGATCTCTTGGATCAAATCTCTCCACTAGCTTCTTGGTGAAATCTGAGTATGAAGTGATGTGATGATGCCCAAGTGTGGTTAGTCCATGAAACCACCATTCTTGAGCTTCCCCTTCTAAGTGCAGTGCAACTATCTTGATGGCTTCTATTTCAGAAACCATGTTGAGCTAGAAGTAAGTGTCCAGCTTCTCCACCAAAGCCTTGGCTGTATACTTAGGTTTCCCATCAAATGTGGGAAAAAATAACCCCACCATACTACACTGTAGGGATGATCCCTGCATCAAGCTCTCCTCCTTTTGATGAGGATCAATCCTCCTTCCATCCTTGATCCGGAAAAACTCCTGAAAGCTCAAGTGCTCTTTGAACCTTTGATATTGGAGCTCATATTCTTCAAAATACTCTCCCAGGGTTACCTAATTATCTCCTCCAGTTAGAAATGAAGGCATGGTAGAGCGTTGTGGTGCAGATGAATGCCCCATGCCATTTGAAGTGCTGGTGCTTGCCTCATTGAAAAACCTTATAGAATCCCCTTCATGTCTCATATCCTTGAGGTCCCTTGCAATGTTCTGTAGGGTCTGAAGTAGAATATTCGAAATATATTCCTCCTCCATGCTGGAGATAGATTATCCCCACAAGCTGAGCCAAGAGCAGAGCTCCGATACCACTGTAATATTCCTTTTTAGGAATTTCTGCAATATCTTCAATGAGGACGTTGTATAAGGAGAACCATGTAATAAAAATGCACAAAAGGACTTGGATCCTCTTATATATGCTGTAATTAGCTTAAATATGAAATGGCATCAGAAACAAATCATTCTATCTACACTAAACAGATCTCCCCAGCTCATATATGCTCAAAAGCACCCCAATCACACAACTTCACAAAATAGAATTGCTGAAGACTGCAATGGTGTAATTTTAATTAGGGAATCTACAGAAAAATATGATTTAATACATATCTAGAGCTTTCATTAATCATAGAATAAAAAATGAGAGGTTTGACCTCTTTTACAAGCACATCAGAACATCTCGGCAAGGGTTTCCGACAAAATAGAAATATAAAATGCAGCACTGCAGACAATAACGAAAGTACGCTGCAACTCTGTATTATAAAATAATGAATATGATCTGAAATAGATTAATAATACAAAAATTTTCCCAAGGTCTTCTTCAATAGACACCTCCTCCTCCAAAACAAGCACAAAATAGAAGGGTTTTACCCTGCAACTGCTGCAACTGTAGAAAAGATGCAGTTACTGGAAGTGACTGCGATATAGATGATACATAGTGGATGAAATAAAGTTAAATGATGTAAAATAAGCTCAGGACCTTCCCTCTTCATCTCCCAATCAACTAGACCAAAGGTGAAGATGGAATTCCCGCATGAGAATTCTTTGCACTAAACAATGCTGCAACTACAGCTAAATAGCTGAAGCTTGCAATCAGTCAAAAGAAAAAACAAAGATGAATAATGAATTCCTTCTTTGATGCTATCTCCTCCTTCTTATCCTTGGTGAGCTTCCTCACCTTGGACCCCGCTCATTGATGAGGTGACTTCCTTGAGAAGATTCCCCTTTCAAAATTGCGCTACCCTAGTTGGTTTCCCTCTTGTAGCAACGTTGTTGACTTGGTCAACTGGATCTAATTCACCGGAATTTTCCTCTTTCACACCAAGGTGGCTTTATTTTTCCTCCTAATCTGATCCCTTTTCAGACTGGGATTTGTTTTTATTGACTTTCTACTCTTCTGCTGCAAAAATGGAGCAAGTATAATATTCCAACTAGTAGTGGCTAATTGGGAATATTACAGTTTGTCATAATAAGAATGGGTCCCATGGCGTTTACTATGGCCAAAGAAAGAAATTAAAGAAAAGGGACTTAACTCTTAAATAATTAGTGCCCATTAAACAAGCTTCAAACCACCACATAAATTATATTCTCTAAGGGATATTCATTGGCCTCTAGAAGGGATGTGTTTTCCATTCAAATGTTTTGCACACTATGATTCAGTCTTGGAGCCTCATCATTAGAACTTAGTGAGATTAGGAGGCTTTCAAATCACATATGATGCTTACAAGTGTAGGCTTGGTCAAAATAGGAACTTCATAAGGGGCTTAGGCCTTATTTGAATCTTTGATGATTAAGATTTGGAAGTAGTTCTCAAAGAATGACACATAATCTCTATAGGGGATCTTAGGAATCTATGGGGGATATTTAGTGTCATTGGTATGTTTTACAAAGTAAGAATGGGTCTTAGGCTTGTACCATTGCAAAGGGATGAAAAAAATGGCCTCAATACCAAAATTAAACTTCTTTGGCTCACATTGCATGAAAAAGACCATAAATAACTGCAATATAAATCATGTTTGAGGAATTTTCGGCCTTCATCTAGGATAAGGGTTCCAATATGAGGTTTTCCACATCATATATGGGAGTTAGGTCTTATACCTTGGCCAAGGAATGGAAAAGGGACTTATGCATAAAACAAGTCTTTCTCATATTTAATGTCCATGAACATAATGTTATAATGGAAATATGGGAACAATGAGTATGTTTTACATAATAAAGATGGGTTTTATGGCCTTTATGATGGAAATGGAAGGAAAAAAAGATACTTAGTCCCTAAAAAAAACTTCTTTAGTTCAAGGGACGTGAATAAGGCCTCAAACGTCGACCACACATATCCTATCTAAGATATATCTAGCCTTTAGGTGTAATAGCTATTTGAATATTTTTGTGACATATTTAGGTCTTGGGGCCTTTAAGTTTGTCCTTAATATCATTAGGAGTATTTTTTAACCATGTATGGCACTTTTTCCATTAACCATGGTCAAGGAAGGATCATAAGGTGGTTGGGTCATATTTGAATCTTCCCATGATCAATCTTCTTGAACAAGTATTCTAATTACTACACAGAACATATCAAGGGGATATTTGGCCTATATGGGGATCTTTGTCACCATGGGTATGGTTTACATGGTAAGAATGGGTCTTGGGGAATGTAATATCTTGAGGGTAGGAGAAAAGAGGGCCTTAGGCCCTAATTAAATCTTCTTTATTTCAAGGAACATGAATTAACCCCCAAAAAACCACATAGATACTCTTTAAGGGATGTTCATATTTCAACTTGGATATGGGATCCATGGCATGTTATTATACATATTTAAAGAGCCACAATAATTGTTAGTATGAATGGGTTTCTAATAATATTGTGTGCACATTCTAATAATGTGAATTCATTATTAGAATTCTTGAACATTTTTGTAATGCATGTATCTATAGAATAATATGGATTTAGAGTAAACTTCTAGATTTTAGATCAATTGACCATGTATAGATAAACATACTTTGAATTCAAATTAATGAAATCACTCTATGAATCTAGTTCAATAATCAACCATGGTTTGTGACAATGCCACAAAAAACCCATAACAAATAGTGTGTCCACAATAAAAAATTACTAACAGAAACGACTAATTCATATACTTGTTGTACTTGTTATTTGATCATATTTTTTTTCTTGGACTATAATAACCATTTACGTTAATCATTATTAATTTTTTCACTTATTATCTAGTCATATATTTTAATCCTAGACTAAATTGGTCATTTAAGTTAGTCATTTTTAGTTTAGTCACTTATTATCTAGTCATATATTTTATTCCTAGACTAAATTAGTCATTTAAGTTAGTCGTTTTTAGTTTAGTCACTTATTATCTAGTCGTATATTTTATTCCTAGACTAAATTAGTCATTTAAGTTAGTCATTTTTAGTTCGGTCACTTAAAATTTCTCAAATTTAGTAGTAATTCACTTGAAATAATTGCAATGACTAGCTTTTTTAGTCACCTAGTCACTAATTTCATCATTTTCTACTAGTGTAAGGCCAAAAGGCATGACCAAAAATTAATAATGACTCTCATGAGTTCGAAATGTTGTTTTTAGAATATCTTCAGTCTTCATTCTAATTTGATGATATCCTAAACGAAAGTCCAACTTGGTAAAAAAAAATTCTCCATGTAGTTCATCCAATGATTCATCAATCACAAGAATGGGAAATTTATCTTTATTTATGAGCTTATTGAGCTCCCTATAATCTGGAAACATGCGCCATGATCCATCCTTCTTGTGCACCAATACTACTAGAGTAGAGAAAGAACTTTGACTAGGTTGAATTATACCAGCCTCTAACATTTCCACAATCATGCATTCAATTTCAATCTTCTGGACATAAGGATATTTGTGAGGCCTGATGTTTGGAGAAACACTTCCTGGAATAAAATGAATAGCATGATCATGCTCAAAAATAGGTGGGAGTCCTTTGGGAGTTTAAAACACCTTGGAATGATTGTTCAAGACTTTTTGGAGATCTAGAGAAATAGATGATTTTGATGTTGGAACTTCTAGTGAGCATAATTGTGCAATTACGCCTCATTGTTCTTTATTCAGAAGCTTAACCATGACATTAGAGCTTATTATCTTTCCCGACTTCCCTACGATACCTCGTAATTCAATTTCCTTTCCTTTCAAATTTTTTTTCAAGAAAAGTTGAAAATTAAAAGCTATTGTGCCCAAAGATTGTAACCATTGTACTCCTAGTACAAAATCAACACCTCCCATTGGAATGGAAAGAATTGGACTATTAAATACGTATTCCCCCATGGTTAGCTTTATATTATGGAACTTTCTAGAGAAATTTATAGTCCCTCCATTTGCAACCATCACTTGAAATTCTGGTGCTGGGTATTGGAAGCAATTCAATTCCTTGGCTACCTTACAATGAATAAAATTATGGGTGCTACTCGAATCAATCAAGACTATTACATTTTTCTTCTTGAGAGGTCCTTCTATCTTGAGAGTTTAATGAATGGTAATTCCTACCAGTGCATCACAGGATATGGTCAGACTAATTTCTTATTTCTCTAGGGTTGGTTCCTGGTGTATATCCTCTTATTTTGAAGTTCCTTGTTCATTTTCTTCCTCCTATTAACAATCTATGTAAAATAATTTCTTCTCAGCACAATTATTACCTTTAATTTATTTGCTATCAAAACTATAGCAAATCTCTTTTTCTCCTTTTTCTTCCAATTGTTGTGGTGTCAACCTTGTAGGTTGTGGAAGTCTAGGCATAGCAACACTTCCATCTTTATAGACGTGAGTGGTAGGCTTCCTTGTCGCCATAATTTTACTTTCAATTTTTATTTCTAACCTGAATGTATTCTCCAATGAATCAGGTTCCCAAAGACGAACCTCATGTTGGATGTTATTCTTTAAAGTACCTATGAAGACATCATTCCTGTGTTCCTATGGAATATCAGTTACCCTTATATTCAATTTTTGGAAGTTCTCAATGTGGTCCACCATTGTACCCTTTTGTTTGAGATTTATCAATTGGCTAAAGAAGGTTTTTCTATTTGTATCCTCATAATGTTCTATCATTTCCTCTGTAAAAATTGACCAAGTGACAATTTTTTTACTAAAGGAAAGCCATTGATACCATACAAATGTATTTTGTTCTAAGTGTAAAGTTTCAATGTGTACCTTTTGTGTGTTTTGCACATTATGGAGATGAAAATATTGCTCCATCTGTAGTATCCATGTTACAAGATCCTTGCCATCAAACCTCCTCATTTTCATATTTTGAATATGGTGGGTCTTACATCCAACATAAGAGTTTATGAAATTGCGATTAACATTTATTTTGCTCAAATCATGAGTTTCCTGTACTACCTTTTCGCCATTAGGAATCATTTCTTGTATCAAATTTGTCAAACCTTCCTTCAAACCTTGCATGTCTGCTTTTAGATCATTCTTCATGTCTTCCATGTCACCCATCTTAGCTTCCATGCCATTCTTCAAACCATCCATCTTAGCTTCCACACCTTTCTTCAAACAATCCATATTAGCTTCCATGCCTTTCTTCAAACCATCCATATTAGCTTCCATGCCTTTCTTCAAACCATCCATCTTAGCTTCCATGCCTTTCTTCAAAACATCCATTTCATTTTTTGTTTCTCTTTGGGAGAGCAAAATATGATGCACTTTCTTTTGTAAATTTGATATATCATGTTTCCCTTATTCCTCTTCATGAGTCATAGTAGAGCCTTTTGAGGGCTTAATGGGTGCTAAATTATTTTTAGGGGGAATTTTAGAACCCAATATTGATATCTATGCTTGAATATGCCATTGGAAACACTTCAAAATAATTTTTCAAACAAGACGTATGCAATTTGCAAAAAAGTACACACCTTTTTCTTGCTTTTGAGGATCTCGATATTGAAACTGATGTATCTCTGTAATTTCCAATCCACAAGAATTGATCTTCAGTCATGTAGCAGCCCTATGAATCTTCTTTCCAATGCCATAGGTCTTACCTGATTTGGATTCATCAAGGTAACGTTATTCTCAATCACCCACATTGACCTAATTATGGACTAGTTCAGTAGAGCGAACTTGTACAACGTGCCATGTGTCACTGTTTCCTCTTTCAGCTCTGAAATTGATACACAGGAAACTATGGTCTATGAAATTTTGGCCACTTTTTATAGAATTCCAATCCGATGCTCAAAGGGTGACTTATGACGATTTCCCCAACGGTCACCTCTTTGAGATGAAATTTAGGAGCCTGAAAAATCCATAACTTCCACAGATCATATCTCTGAAAATATTTCGAACCAAGATCTGAAATTTTTACACGAACTTCCTCAGGATTTATTTGCAAATGGGTTTTTTTTAGTGTTCGAACCTTCGTAGAAAAAAATTTATAACGAAAATTCCACGATGACCTGTTTGAAGCAGTGAAACCCTAGAATCCAAAGCTCTGATACCAAATGTTATGAAACCAACTACAAAAATAGAAGAAACGAGAGATTAACACCTTATAATTCAACCACTTCAAGGGTGAAACCTCCTTTACATTACATAAATGAACAATTATTGGATGATTCAAATGAAAAAACCTCCTTTCTATATATAGGAGTCCATGGGGTCATAATACAATCCTAGCCGACCTAACAATAATAATGTAAGGGCACAACAATAACAATAGTGAGGTTTTATGGGGCACAATAATAACAATATGGGGACTACAGTGGTACAAAAAAAAGGGACTACATTACTAATATAGGGACCTAACACCAACCATATTACTTGCCCATCATTCAAATTCATTTTTCCAAACAGATATTTGTGTCCACTATAATCTTACATGAGCATGAACTTCCTACAAAGGAGGTAGTTCCTCCACATTTTCAAAGCATGCACTATAGAGACCAATTCTAAATCATGTGAACACAATTTTCCTCATGTTATTCAACTTTTTGGATTCATAGCATACTACTTTCCCTTCCTGCATTAAGACTCCACTGAGTCCCTCTCTACATGCATCTTTACACACCACGAAATATTTATTTGGATATGTGATTCTCAACACTAGCGCACTAGTGAGCAATTCTTTCAGTTGCTCAAAGCTTTCCGCACATTGTGCATTCCATTTTGATATTTTCGCTTTCTTCTGCAAAGTTGTAATGGGTTGAACAATTTTGGATAAATCCAAAATATATCTCCTGTAGTATCCTATCAATCCCACGAATGATCTAATATCATCCACGTTCTTTGGATTTCACCACTCCCTTACGGATTTGATCTTTTCAGGGTCAACTAATACACCTTCCCCAGAGAAGATGTACCCTAGATACTGTATCCATGATTGGAGAAATTTACACTTGCTGAGATTTTAATAGAGTTTATGTTCTCTCAACAGTTGTAACACCATGACCAAATATTTTTCATGTTCTTCTTATGTTTTTAATTGATTGAATGTTGTCAAGAAATATTACGAAAAAATTATCCAAGTATGGATGTAATACTTCATTCATCAAGAACATGAACGTGGTCAAGGCATTAGTGAGTCCAAAGGGTACTACTACGAATTCATGGTTCCCATATCTTGTTCTGAAGGTATTTTTATGGATATCTTCCTCCTTAATTCTAACTTGATGGTAACCTGACCTTAAGCCAATTTTTGAGAAAATTGTCACTCCTCTTAATTGGTCAAAGAGATCTTCAACCCTTGGTAGTGAGTACATATTCTTAATGTTTAATTTATTTATTTATATTTAATTAATGCACAATTGAAGGGTTTTTTCCTTCTTCTTTGCAAATAATACTGGTGCTCCCCAAGGAGACACACTTGGCCTTATGCAACCCTTGTTGAGCATCTCCTTCAGCTATAATTTGAGCTTAAGCAATTATGGTGTGCTCATTATATATGGAACCTTTGATGTTGGTGTTTCTCCTAAAAAAAATTCAATAGATAAATCTATCTCCGACTGAGGAGGTAATCTAGGAACCTCCACTAGAAAAACATCTGCTTATTTTTTCAAAACAGGGTACTTCTAAAGTAATTTAGCCTCCTTTTCATTTGATCTTCTACTAGTTTCCTCACTCTGGAAGACTTGTACTACATACAACATGCATATTTTTGTTGTTGTTTCTTTTGGATTGCATGGTAGTGATCAACCTCACTGATATGGGTTTCCTTTTTCCTTGCAAAATTATTTTTTTTCTTGCTCATCCAAGCATTCTATAGCTTTCCGGTGTAGGTACAACCAATCCATGCCCAAGAATAAGTCATAACCACCTAATGATAACACATTCAAGTGGGATATCGTGGGAATTACACTGATCTCAATTCCACATGAACTTACCCAATGGTTGATTCTTCTCCTCGTGCCTATTTCCAATTGAAGCAACCAAGGTTCTTGATCCAACTCATTGCCTAATCCACACTTCCCCACAAGTTCTGGATTGATATAAATATAATTGTAACATGGATCAATAAAAATGGAAATGACTTGTTGTTGTAGCTTACCTTCCATCTCAATGATGGATGCCTGGTGATCTGCTTGGTGATCGCTCACTGCTGCATAAAATCTAGGCATACTCCGAGCTACTTCGCCCACTGTGTTTGACTGTCGAGTGTTGTATATTTTTGTTCCAACATTATGTTGAGGTGGGAAATATATTCTCTTGTGGTCCTAACCACATGTACAACACTTGAGTGATTCTAATTTCTCGACCTTCAAATCTGGATTGTGATGTCATTGGTTGCTGCACATGTTTCTTATTAGGAACATTGGGATTTTGCTGAAATTGTCATGTATGAGATAGGTGCATTAATTCCCTCCTACCTAAGATAGGTGCATTAATTCTTGGGCCAAATACTATTATGTCCAATGTTGATTTTTTCCTGCCAGTTTCTCTTAATATTAGGTCTACGCTTTTCTTTCTCATAGCAGTGTCCTAATTTCTTGATAGCATCCTTCAGGGTTTGAGGTTCCGAGAAATTCGAATTTATCTCTAAATTCCATATGAAGCTCGTTGATAAACCTCTAAATCTTAGATTTCTCATCCTTAAGATATGGTACATACCTCATCAGTTCCAAAAATTTGGTGACATACTCCTCACTGGTTAACTGACCCTTTTTGAATTCATAAAACTCTTTTGTTTTTCTATCATAATATCGATCATATAGGTTTTGTTCTTTGAAGAGTTTTTCGAAATCTCCCCATTTCATCTCCTTCTTGGTAATGGCTCTAACATTCAAGTCTTCCCACCATATGTTGGCTTTCCCTTTCAAATTGTACATGAAAATCCCAACCTTCATATTCTCAAAATAGTCATGTATTCTGAAAAAACTCTTCATAGCCAACAACCATGCTTTTGAATCTTCTGCCTTCTTCATATCCCTATCAAATGTAGGTGGCTTTGACTTCTTAAACTCTTGAGGAATATGATCCTTTTCCTTTTAAATTCTTATTGAGTGATAGTGATGTTGAGAATGGTGATGCCTTCGAGAAACCAATTTTGATGGTCTGCTAGAGTACTACACATGTGTGCTGGTCCCTTCTCTTGGAGTGCTCAAACATTCACCTCTTGGCCCATTTTCCTCACTTCCTTTCATGTGCCTTTCTTGTACCTGCCACCATTTTCTCTGTTGGTTTTTTATTATGTTCCTTGAAGGCTATTTCTTTCTCTATGATCCACCCTCGTCTCACATTTCCTTTTCCTCTACGAATCCAAGAGACTTTGCAGGTTGACTGCATTGATATCTCCTTTTCTTTCTTGGGCTCTTACTAGCCTCTCATTATATCAGCCTTAAATCTTATCACCTCATCCCTTAGGTTTCTAAATGTTTTCATCAATTATGGGGAATGACTCCCTCCCCCTTGGTCGCCTGATATGTCTCTTTCATTACTTCTAACCCCATCACTTCAATGTTGTGATCGATTGGAACTATATTCAACCATTCCGGTCCTCATCACCGTGACTTATTTTATTTCATGTTGATTGTGATGTGTTTTCAATCACACACATTTTTAAACACTTCAAAAATATATAACTCGAATTAGGGTCATGATTTACCATAGATTCTTTTGCTGTGACAAAACTATCATGTTAGTATGTCAAAAAACTTATAAGAAATATGCATAAATAATTTAATATCTTCATCATGATAATAAAAAAAAAAACATATCTATGACCTATGACCACCAAAATAACCAGTATGAGCACAATATTATTCTCATATAACTTTCATTAATGCCATATTTCCAACAAAGAAGGGATCAATATGTTAATTCAAGTTTTATCATTAGACATTTAATTAGTCAATTACTTTCCTCCATTTTTTATTTTTTCACTTGCACATGACGAAGCCCATCCAGTCCAAATTTAAAATTGGGTTATGATACCACTCTATAATATAACCCCTTATTTTACCTAGGTAAGAGAGTCATTACTAGCAAATTTTGTTCCCATTTTCCAGCCATGGAAATATTAGGAGGGTCTCACCTTGAGTTTTTTATTTTTATTTTTATTCACTTCTATGTATTTCCTTCTTTCCATTTCTTGTGCATAGGGAATGATGGTCACCAATTCCATGCTTCCATGTGGCGGGTCACCATGGGATCATCCAACTAATAAGTGAGCAGATGGTTGGGACATATGCATCTACCTACTTCAAAGTGACGTCTCACATCTCGACTCTCGACCTCCCGACCTTCAACCTAGTATGGGCCGGCCCATCCCAGAGCTTTTGAGTTGCCTGCCTCTAGACAACCGATTTTCAATCTAGTCATTTCAGCATATCAATTGCACATCCATCCATTAGCACATATCCCGACCTCCGACTAAGTTGGGGTATACATCGCTTTACTTATGTTACCACCAAGGCATTGGTTCTGAACTCCAACCTCTAGGATATTCGCATGGATTCTTGGAACTTGAATATAGTCCATGTCAGTTTCCTTTGACCAATTGTGCAAGAGGAGAATCTAGGCGCTCCGATTAGAACCTTTCCCTGCTAAGGTTTTGATCCGCAAAGTGATAATCCTATCTAATCCTTCGTATAAGTTCAAGTTTTCGCTCCCTTACGCCACAACGAAGGCCCTTCCCTTAACATTCTATGATGACTCGTTCAAGGGACTTCATTTCTACACCATGAAAATCCTTCCGTAGTAATATCTTCGCTCTCCCTAGAGACTGGATCTACCACCACACATGCTTCCTCAAGCTGCTGCTCTCAAACAAGACTTGGTCCCAAAGGTCTATTCAACCTCTAGAGCTACGTCAAGATCTCGCCACTCTGTCGAAACCAGACTAATATGTTCCACGATGTTATCCTTTTCGAGCTTGAGTGATAGATTGTTGCATTAGAAATTGCAGGGAGCTATCGCTCTGTGATCTAGTGTCTGAATGGATCACCAGACAAAGAAAAGACTAATAATACACAATAGATTCCAATCCCATATGATCATGCAGCAACATGAAATCAAGTTTACAATATGAGGAAGAGAAATGGTACCTTTCATCCTCGTAGATTGGGGACAGATATCGAGTTCGTCACAGAATCCTCACGCTCCACTCAAGCAATCTACTTCATCTGCTCACGATCTCAACACTTGCATACAACAAAAAATTCTCATGGACAACAAGAGATATAAACAACGATATAAACTAATCACAAGATCTACTGAAACATATTTATATAAGGGAGAGAACATAGATCATCGTTAATCACATAAAAATGATACATCGCTTTATACCTTCACTTCCACGTCTCTTCTCCATGATCCAATAGACTTCCCCCCACTACAACCAAGAGATGAGCATGAATAGCACTCAAATAAGACTAAGACCTCACAAGATCTCTATCTAGTAGAAAAATGGTAGCATAGGGCCAAGATCTAAGCTTTCCAAAAGGCTGGCTCTCCAAAACTATCTCTCCCAAAATGGTAGAGCTCTCGCCCTATAGTTTGGATACTCTCCCCGCCCCCACCCTTTCCTCTTGGTCAGATTATATAGGCTCATTCCATCCTTTGGGAGAATGTATCTAGACACCTAGGGGCTTGAGAAGTTAGGAAACGTCTACAAAAATGGACCCCTAGCCAAATCATACACAAGTGGGCCATTTCTATCTCCTTGGGAATGGGAAACTATAGAAACCTTTTTCACAATTATGAGTTTTTTCTCAATTATCTAAATTATGAAATAATTATTATCTCATAATTATAATATTTTGGAAAAACAATTATGAGAAATTTCTCAATTATGTAATTTCACCCTTTTATCATGGGAAAATTCTCACATAAGTAAAAGAAAAGGTGAAAAAGGATGCATTTTAGCCAAACAAATGAGGTGAATATGATCAATATTCTCCGCCCAAATGGGTCGCCCCTCCGCTTGTTCCACATGAATCCCTTGATGATGAGCCTCCCTGGTTAGTCAACTTGGAGGTCATGGATCTACCGATTGATAATCATAGGGAGGTTATGCCTCTTTCTGCCTCTAGTATCCCCGATTCAGAGGAAGCAAAGCTTGGAAATTGAAATCTTGAATCAACCCAGGGGGCATATCCTTGGCCTACCTTGGAATTTCCACCCATGGACTGAGTAAAGTATTGGGTTTCGAATACTGAACTTGCCACTAAATCGTCCAACTCGTCACCACCTGCCAACGAGCGTCTTGTACCTCCGTATGTCTTGATCCTCCTTTATTTCCACGACGAAGTTTTGAAAGTATGACTATGTTAGATATCCCCTGGCATGGTAAAACTTTATGGATGGGGATGTTTGACATCATTTGGCATGGCTTTACACTGGTGAACAATATGGTCTCTTCTTTCCATAAGTTTGTGTATAACAACCCTTGGCTCATGCCTGACTATGGACACATCTTAGAGTGACCTACCAGAATAAGTTGAAATTGTACATAATGTACATAAGTGTGTGATTTTTTATCCCCTTTTTGGTTTAGTGTGTGATGAAAGTAGTTATCATGCCTTATTTATGCAAAAAATCCAAAAAAAAAAAACGAAAAATATATGTCTTGTTTTTACCTCATCCATGTTTATTTATTTCATTATGTGATTTAACCATGGTTATAATATTTCAAGATGGTTTTTACGGGATATGGTGGAATTTTATCGTGACATCCATTGGACCTTAGGTACGTTACTTTGAGCTTGCATATAGGGGTAGATAATTTTTTTTGATTTTTCATTTTGACCGTCAAGACTATTTTTATGCCTTAGGTTTGAGCCCGTCAAGTTGCGAATTTCACCACTTCCTGTATGTATTTCATAACTTTGCATTAGAGCTGACCTTATCATCGATACCCTAGTTAGCAATATTTTCTGAATCAGTGTCCAGGCAGTCATTTTTTATTATCTCTCAAAATCCATCCTTCTGACCCACCATGACCTAGCATTTGAGCCTCATGTCCTCTTCTTCATTTCTTTTCTAGACATACCCCAGGAGGATTCCACACTTTTATCCCTTGTGATTGCCACTCTTTATCACCCTATTTTCTTAGTTTGAGCCTTGGGTTTTCTCCATTCCATTTTCATCATTTTCTCATCCTACCATCTGCTTTCACTTGGTGTTTTACCCTTTCTTGGAGGAACTGCTACGATAAGTGGACGTATTAGCCAACGTCTTGTTCTCATTATGTCATGACCAGTTCCATCATTACCGGAACCAGTTTATATCCTCTATACCGCTCGTTCCTCTAAGAGGAGTTTCGTTTAAGCTCTTTTTAGGCTCCTTAATTTAGAAAATATTGTCGAGTGAACTTGTCTTCTTCATGCTCGTAAAGTACTTGAAGGGTCATCTACCCAGTATAAGTTTAACCCTTTTCTGGACTCGGATAGACTGGTTTCGAAAGAGGAATACACTAGACTATTGTGGCTAGGAGGTTCCCCCTATATAATTTTATCTCTTCTTCAGGCTTGGGGGACAACTTTACGAAAAATGAACTTATAAAAAGAGAAGGGAGAGAACATTTATTTCCATTAGTCATCAAAATGGAAGCGTTAGTCCTATCTCCATTGAACATGGAACCTGTCTGCTTCATTATCTCAACATTAGGTTTTAGCTTTCCTAGCAGCCGTACCATACATATGAGTCTCTTTACTCCTTAGGCTAGTTACTCTTCTATTCATATGGAGTGTGCCTCGATGCCTCCTACGTCGTTACATGATATCACATGGTGCTCATTTATTCATGCTTCCAGGTCACTCTTGTTTCATGTCGTTATATTCTCAATGGAAGTCTCAGTCTATGTCGACCATTTATAGTAGCCTATTGACCTTTTGAGTCGAACATCCTTGTGTTAGTTGTACTTCATCGCTTCATGAATTCATCGATATATCACATTATCCTTATCTATTATGTGTCGATTGACGGGGGATACATTAAGAACCTCCTTCAACGGATCTTCTCCTCTCGACTTCAGCTCATTATTCAAGAGCTTGATCTAGGAACTGGTAGTACCTTGGAGCTTTCAGACCTTATTGCTAGGCGTCTTCACGATCGACAATGGGTTTACATCATTGGCTCTTGATTTGTAAAGTTCAGTGGTGTAGAAATCAAGTCATTTATTCACACTTCGTGGACTCTACTAGGTATATTAGGATCCATTTTCCTCATTGGTGGATTCACTTGTGTCTATTACTAGTTTACCTCATTAGCTATTAATCAGGAAGTTTCTACCTTGCTCGACTCCATCTCATCTATTCGCATGTGTATATTCCTACCATCGGTGTTATGTCAAAGACCCTGGGTTAGGTACATCTCATTCTTCTATGGAATCCTTCTAGGTTGCGTTGGAGTTATGTATCATTTATGTACTTTGATGTATATATGAGACACTTCTCTGTTTGTCATGTGTCTATATTCCTACTTACGTATACTTTGACATAGATCCACGTTGTATTTGCTAGTAGCTATGCTCTATCTATTGAGTCACATGGATCCACTATGTATGTCTTTGTGGCCATGTTCTAGCATGTCATGTCATGGATCCACAGTGTATGTTTGGTGGCCATGTTGAATATCTCTTTATGACCAAGCATGGGTATGCTTGCCTTGAGGATTTTATCAGCAGAGTTGAGACTTCATCACTTGAGTTCCTCTGATCCAATTTCGTGGTCTTGTCTCCTTCCTCCCATTTTAAGCTTTGAGTATTATTGTAATGAATTTCAGCCATCATTTTCTCTTCTAACCTCATGCATTAGGGGGCATCTGTTATAACCCTATTTGCTGCTTCATTATAGTGAGAGAAACCCAATATCATCTTGCCTCAGTTGTTTGGATAAAATGCATCTATTTTCACCTTTTATTTTACTTGTGTGAGGTTTATCCCATGATAAAAGGGTGAAATTATATAATTGAGAAATTTCTCATAATTAATTTTCCAAAATATTATCATTATGAGATAATAATTATTTCATAATTTAGGTAATTGAGAAAAATCTCATAATTGTGAAGAAGGTTTCTAGAGTTTCCCATTCCAATGGAGATCAACTTGGCCCACTTGTGTATGAGTTGGCTAGGGTTTCATTATTGTAGAATTTTCATAACTTATCAAGCCACTAGGTGTCTAGATACATTCTCCAAAAGTATGGAATGAGCCTATATAATCTCACCAAGAGGAAAGGGTGGGGCAGGGGGAAGAGTATCCAAACTATAGGATGAGAGCTCTGCCATTTTGGGAGAACTAGGTTTGGAGAGCCATCCTTTTGGAGAGCTAAGATATTGACCCTATGCTTCCATTTGGCTGCTAGATAGAGATATTGTGAGGTATTAGTCTTATATGAGTGCTCTTCATGCTCATCTCTTGGTTGTAGTGGGGGAAACTCTGCTGGATCATGGAGAGGAGAGACAGAAGCGAAGGTATAAAGTGTTGTATCATTTTTATGTGATTATTGAAGATCTATGTTGACTCCCTTATAATTATGTTTCAGTAGATCTTATGATTGGTTTATATCATTTTTTATCTAATGATCTTTTGAGAAAGATCTCTTTTCATCCATGAGCGTTTGTGATTTTATGTAGGTGTTGAGATCGTGATCGGATGAAGTGGATCGCTTAAGTTGAGCACGAGGATTTTGCTATGAACTAAATATCCGTCCCCAATATTTGAGGAGGAAAGGTACCATTTCTCTTCCTCATAGTGTAAAATCGATTGCATGGTGTTGGATGATCATATGGGATTGGGATCTATTGTGTCTCTTATTATTTTCTCTGTCTAGTGATCTATTCAGACACTAGATCACAGAGCAATAGATCCTTTCAATTTCTAATTAAACATAGATACATTGAGGGGTTCCTATCTCGTGGACCTTCCCTGCCTTTAGGTAGGGATTTCCTTGCATGGAGGTGTAGGCACTCTTGCATCTAATATCTACCAAAGGCATCGTGTGAGCTTACAGGAGGCTCCCACCTCTCCCACTACATGAAAACCATTCCAGAATCCATAAAAACTCTTTTAACAGCTCCTTAAGGCCTTTCATGGGTTGTCGGAGCATTTTTATATTGGCAGGGATCTGTAGTCCTCATCACCAAAATCCATGTGGTGGGAATGTAGGCTTCTGAACCAACAAGGCTAAAGAACATGGAAGTAGGAACATTGGGAAATACCAAACATGGGAACACTCCTTTTATCCTTCACATATTTCTTTCTTATCAGCACAACAACTTGTAAGCAATTACCCCGATGTATACAATGACTGACTCTCATCAAAAAAGGGTCCTTTTTATAATTTTTTACATTAATAAAAAGGGTCTCATAACCCACTTATTTTAATTTTTCAATGTTTGGGCCTGAAATAGATCATGAATTTAATTATATTTAGCTATTGTATTCTTTATGACACATATAAACATTTTATTCAGAGTAAGAGTTTACCTCTGCTCTATAGCTTAGGCACTATTGTTATGGGGATCTTTTCCCACTCTGTAACTTTAGATAGTCTCTGATTTCCATTACTCAGGCTATTATCTTACTTAATTTTAAGTGCAAGAGCAACACACATGTAGACACACATATACGTAGACATATTCAACATACAAATAAGGGAAATATCCCTTCACAGTTGATCCGGATTTTATGCAGGAACACAACAGAATACACATATAACCATAAGCACAGAGATGCAGTGGAAATAATGCTTCATTTTATTAAAAAAAATGATTGAAATAAACAACTAGGGCGCTGGTAGGCGTATCTCTGAGAAGAGATGTGATGGATACAGGCCTTTGAAATATGTTACAATGAGAAATAATGGAAATGAGTGAGCGAGGGCACTAGTAGCGTATCCCTGAGAAGAGATGTGATAGCTACAAGCCTCCCCACTGTGTTACAGAACTAAAATTATGGGAACAAGTGAGCTAGGGCACTGGTAGTGCTTATCTCTGAGAAGAGATGTATCGGCTCCCAGCCCCCTGAACTGTGTTGCAATGAGACATGATGGAAATAAACGAGCTATGGCACTAGTACCATATCCCTGAGAAGAGATGTGTCGGCTACCAGCCCCTGAAATGTGTTACAATGAGGCTCGAAGGCCTATTTATTGTTGAGAAACAATGTAAAACTCAAACATCCAAAAACCTAACCCTAGGAGATGAAGCGCCAAAACTATGGGTCCCGTTTGGGTAAGTTGGTGTTTCAACTTCCCGGGGACGTAACTTTGGCATCCAATCTACGTTTGACACGCTCAATAGCTTTTTATAAATATCTATTCAAGGAATACAACTTTTGAGTGAGAAACATTAGTCTATGACCCATGTTGCTCCCCGTTTTCCCAAAAATCGTCATTTAGGGCCTCAAAACAGCTCCACAAGTTGATGACCCGAAAAGATGCTATAAATAGTAAGTTGTGTTGAAACTTACAAACTGAAATAAATGATGGTGGGGGTTCAAATGGACTCGGTGGGTGGCCACCAATATCCACCTGGATCATTAAGTCCCCAAAACGGCTCCAGGAGTGTAGGACTCGAAAACATGCTAAAAATAGTAAGCTGTGCTGAAGCTGAAAAAATAAAAGAATTGATGCTGCATGTCCAAACGGAATAGGTGGGTGGCCACCGATATCCACCTGGATCATTCCTTCCTCCTTAGGAAGCAATGGTTTCCATTGGGTTAAGTTCCTCCATGGGGGGGGGGGGGAATTATATTGAACTTGGTGTTGGATTTGTCTAGGATGTCGCAGAACTGTTGATGGACGTGTTGGATGTAGATGTGCCATCGGTGGGCAGTCATTGAAGGATCTGGGAAAATTTATCCATCATCGCATTCCTCTGCTTCTCGGGGGCCTCTTGGAGCAAGATTTTGATAGGATCTCTTGCTCCCTCATCTTTCTTTCCTTTCACCATGGGGGGTCGTTGGGGCCGCGAGGTTGACCTCCTTATACCCTAGCCGCGTTGGGGACATGAAAAGAAAAACAGAGAAAGAGCAGACTGCTCTGATACCACTAATCCAGATTTTATGTAGGAAGGCAACAGAATACACATAAAACCATAAGCACAGAGATGCAGCGGAAATAATTCTTCATTTTATTATAAAACAAATGACTGAATAAATAGCTAGGGCACTAGTAGGTGTATCTCTGAGAAGAGATGTGATGGCTACAGGCCTCTGAACTGTGTTACAATGAGAAATAATGGAAATGAGCAAGCGAGGGCACCGATAGCATATCCCTGAGAAGAGATGTGATGCCTACATGCCTCCCCACTGTGTTACATAAATAAAATGATGGGAACAAGTGAGCTAGGGCACTGGTAGCACTTATCTTTGAGAAGCGATGTATCAGCTCCCAACCCCCTGAACTGTGTTACAATGAGACATGATGGAAATAAACGAGTTAGGGCACTGGTAGCATATCCATGAGAAGAGTTGTGTCGGCTACCAGCCCCTGAACTGTGTTACAATGAGGCTCAAAGGCCTATTTATTGTTGAGAAACAATGTAAAACCCGAAACGTCCAAAAACCTAACCCTAGGAGATGAAGCACTAAAACTATGGGCCCCCTTTGGGTAAGTTGATGTTTCAACTTCCTGGGGACATAACTTTTGCATCCGATCTCCATTTGACTCGCTCAATAGCTCATTATAAATATCTATCCGAGGAATAAAACTTTTGAGTGAGCAATATTAGTCCATAACCCTCCTCATTTTCCCAAAAAGCGTCATTTAGGGCCTCAAAACGACTTCGGAAGTTCACGACTCGAAAAAATACTATAAATAGTAAGTTGTGCTGAAACTTACAAACTAAAATAATTGATGGTGGGGGTTCAAATGGACTCGGTTTGTGGCCACCAATATCCATTTGGATCATTAAGTCCCCAAAACGGCTCCGAGAGTGCAGGACCCGAAAACATGCAAAAAATAGTGTGTTGAAGCTGAAAAACTAAAAGAATTGATGTTGTGGGTTCAAATGGAATAGGTGGCTAGCCATTGATATCCACCTGGATCACTCCTCCCTCCTTAGGAACCAATGGTCTCCATTGCGTTAAGTTCCTCCATGGGGGGGGGGGGGGGGGGATTATGTTGAACTTGGTGTTGGATTTGTCTAGGATGTCGCAGACCTGTTGGCAGACGTGTTGGATGTAGATGTGCCGTCGGTGGACAACCGTTGAAGGATCTGTGAAAATTTATCCATCATCATGTTCCTCTGCTTCTCAGGGGCCTCCTAGAGAAATATTTTGATAGGATCTCTTGCTCCCTTGTCTTTCTTTCCTTCCGCCATGGGGGGTCGTCGGGGTCGTGAGTTTGACCTCCTTATACCCTGGCCGCGTTGGGGACATGAAAAGAAAAACAGAGAAAGAGCAGACCGCTCTGATACCACTGATCCAGATTTTATGCAGGAAAGCAACAGAATACACATATAACCATAAGCATAGAGATGCATTGGAAATAATGTTTCATTTTATTATAAAAAAAATGACTGAAGTAAACAACTAGGGCATTGGTAGGCGTATCTTTGAGAAGAGATGTGACAGCTACAGGCCACTGAACTGTGTTACAATGAGAAATAATGGAAATGAGCTAGCGAGAGCACTGGTAGCATATCCCTGAGAAGAGATGTGATGGCTACAGGCGTCCCCAATGTGTTACAGAACTAAAATGATGGGAACAAGTGAGCTAGGGCACTGGTAGCACTTATCTCTGAGAAGAGATGTATCGGCTCCCAACCCCTTGAACTATGTTGCAGTGAGACATGATAGAAATAAACGAGCTAGGGTGCTGGTAGCATATCCCTGAGAAGAGATGTGTCAGCTACCAGCCCTTGAATTGTGTTACAATGAAGGTCAAAGGCCTATTTAGTGTTTAGAAACAATTTAAAACCTGAAACATCCAAAAACCTAACCCTAGGAGATGAAGTGCCAAAACTGTGGGCTTCGTTTGGGTAAGTTGGTGTTTCAACTTCCCAGGGATGTAACTTTGGCATCCGATCTCTGTTTGACATGATCAATAGCTCGTTAGAGATATCTATCCAAGGAATACAAATTTTGAGTGAGAAATAGTGGTCTACGACCCATGTTGCTCCCTATTTTACCAAAAAGCGTCGTTTAGGGCCTTAAAAAGGCTCCGGAAGTTCACGACCCGAGAAACTGCTATAAATAGTAAGTTGTGCTAAAACTTACAAAATGAAATAACTGATGGTGGGGGTTAAAATGGACTTGGTGGGTGGCCACCAATATCCACCTGGATCATTAAGTCCCCAAAACGGCTTTGGGAGTGCAGGACCCAAAAACCTGCTAAAAATAGTAAGTTGTGCCGAAGTTGAAAAACTAAAAGAATTGATGTTGAGGGTCCAAATGGAATAGGTGGGTGGCCAGCGATATCCACATGGATCAACAGTTGCACCATAGGTATACACACAACAACACAATAGAAATCCTTGTTTTTCCATATCTATTACAAATGACAATGAAACCTAATCCATTAATTTGCTAGAAGTATTTAACAATACTTATCTTTTAGTTTGCATGGAAACAAAATCTAGGACTATGACTCTCCACCCAACCATAGATAGTTGTAGCTAGTACTGCTTGCAGTTGTCACCCCGAGGTAGATTCCAGAGTCTAGGGGGGATTCTTGCTATTGGGACCATACTCAAGCTGACAGATAAGCCAGGGACTCTAGAGGACCTCCTAGATCAATCCCTACAATTGTTTTACCTCCTTATTGCCTGCACGGGGAGTCTAGAGATGCCCAAGCTCACCCCTTCATGCAAATACAATGCTTCACCACCACTCAGGGAGCTTAGAAACCAATATAATATTCAAGGCAATAATGAGTAATTGTGATCGATCTTGTCTCTATCTCAGCCTAAGGATTGTATCCTCCATGGTTTTTATAGGGCTCTAGAGTAGTTAGGTCAACCAAAAGCGTCCTGGGAATCCCAAGCTATTGCATGGCTCCAGATATTTCATTCCACCCACACCCTCCAGGGACCCATGTTGTTACAGGGCTCTAGAGACCTCTTTTCTCAATCCATAGCCTCTAGGGATCCAAGATGTTACAGCGTTCCAGGAATCCTATATCAACGTAAAGCCTCCAGGGAAAGTAAGATGTTACAAGGCTCCAAAGACTAGCACTCAACCCACAACTTCTAGGGACAAATAAATGATATGCTTCTTTGCTCTTGTCTTCATCATTGCTTGTTGAAAGCTTCTACTGCAGGTTCACTTTTCGTCACCTCTTCAGCCTGCTTCCCGAATGGAAGTAAAACCTCTTCTTTCCCTGCATGTCTCCTGTTTGACTTGTTCTCTTCCGGGTCTTCTAATGTTTCTCTTCCCAAAAGTTTGAGTCTCTCCCTATCTATTTGTTCTCTTTGAATGTTCTCTCCTTCTTCCCATGCTCTCCCTCAAGAGTTTGAGTCTCCTCTTTCACTGTCGTGTCCTTTCTTTTGTATCCCTTCATAATTTTTTTCCTGTTTTACTTATTGTATTTTCTCAAGCAAGCATGGGTCTGAGTAATTTTCCTCAAACCATTTAATTTTAGTAGCCAACCCCTTTACTTCATGCACTAACCAGCCTTTAATGGTTGTCCTAATGTTTAGGTTTCTTCTTTGCATAAGAGACCATACCATACCAAGAACAATTCTCTATCCCCAGCTCCAAAATATGTGTGCCATGACTTTGTCCCTTTTTTAATTTTTTTTAAAATCAAACATTGCAAATATTTACATCATTTTTTTCAATGTGGCTCATACAAGAACCTTAGGTGGGAATTTCACAATATCCTTCTTCCTTTATGGAGTATTTCATTTGATTTTAATTTTTGGAAACCAAACTTCTTCTTTCCTCTATTATTCTTTTTTAAATGAGCTGCAAATGATTGAGTTTCTCTTTCCTTTATATCTCTTGATATAAGCCTTGAATCTTGTCGAGCACAAGAGTTCCATAATTCTTAAAAAAAAGGAGTTTTTTTATATTTACTTAAACCTGTTGCAAATGCATCCCATGATATAGGTAGACCATTGAGTGTTGTAGTCACAAGTTTCTTCTAAAAAAAAATTCATCAATATCTTGAATTTGATCCCTTAATTGAGAAATTATTACAAAATATGAGGCCACAATGTCATCACTTTTCATCCTTATATCACAAACCTCATTCTTCAAGAATATGTCTTGACCAATGTTTTTGAAGGTAAACATATTAATTAGGGCATCATATATCTTCTTGGAAGTATCAAGCTTTGTAATTTAGGGGATCAAATGATCTATAATGCAATCCATAGTAAGTATCATGGTAGCAATGTCATCTTCCTCAAGGGATTCTCTTTTCCTACAGTATCTACTAGTTCCATGACCTTCCTTGTCACAATATCCAAAACCTTTTTCCTTGTAAGAATAATATCAATCCTATTTTTCCAACAGCTAAAATTTGAGGCTCCTTCTATAATGTTTTATGATTTCATAGAAGAAGCCATGAATGTAAGTCAATAGGAAGGACTCAACAATAGTGATCTCAATGTAGGGTTTCTTCAATATTCATATTAGTGTTCCATTCTTCACCAAAGCTCCGATACCATGTTGATTTTCTTGTGCAATAGATACAAACATAATATTTCTAAATATTTCATAATTACTTCTAATGATGTTGATATTATTTTATTTTTTTTCAATTATATCATTAAGAAATTATACTTAATGGAGGAGAAATCTTCCAGGTCCATGACGTTGGATATTAGAACAGAGGAGGATTAGAAGGCTTCCATGGAGCCACTGGGTATTGTATTCACTAGGGAAATTGTTGAGGAATATACATGTCAGAGCTAGAAGAGAAGGAAGAGAAGGGTTCTTGCACCATATGTAATGGAAAAGGAAACCACGGCTTCTTGGTGATAATGAAATATGTTGCTTAAGTGTCTTCCCATATCTCCTTATAATGATGGGAATTTATTTGTAGAGTGATCCCACTCATATAGGTTACAATTGTTGAGTGGGAGCCCCTTCAAAAAATGTTTCTTCCTACACTGAGAGAAGAATATAGGAAAATATTTTAATACTTCAATATTCTCCCAACACATATAAAACTGAGAGGATAATGAGCTTATGATGTTAGTTTTGAAATTATCTAGTAGGTTCCCAATTTATTCTTGTGTTTCCCCACTATTGGTTGATTTTATGATCATGGTAGAAGCATCATGTGTTAGAGTCATGATTCTTGTTGATCCTCTGGAACTTCTTCGACAAAATTGATTTTTTTTTTTCATTTGGTTCCTTGGATATATCTCCTTTTCCCATGGGATTAGCATATCAAGGAAATAATCATGTATTCCTTTGATCAAAATTTCTTTCACTGTTTTCTTGTCAGAAATTACTTGGTTGAGATCTTTGCAGATTGTACTGAAGGAACTCAACATAATCTTCAGAGTTTTCACCTACTGTCAGAGTTATTAAAAATATGTCTTCCTTGTGATATCTAAAAGTATAATAATTTTGATACTTTTACAAAAATTTCCTTTTCGTTCCATCCCAGGAGGTAATGGAAGCCCCGGTGAATCCCATAAACCATCTTAATGCACCTCCCTTTACAATAGCTTGGAATAATTTTAATTTCTACTCATCGATGGTGTAATCATAACTCTTGTAGAGTGTTAGAAAATTATATATTACAGAGCAATGGAACACATACATTATGAGAAAACAAAAACACATAGATAACATATAAAAAAAGAGAGACACAAATATATGTGGTTCACCCAACTTGGGATACGTCCATGGAAACAACCAATCCTTCCTTTATATTATCCAACAAAAATGAAGAGACACAATGTATAGGGGATCCACTCTAATATCCTCTTCTCTCTCACATAGTCCCCTTGCTATTTCTTGCTTAGAGTATACACACCATACACATACACAATGAATACCCTCATCCAATAGATGGTTTTCCTTCTAGGGACAAAACCCTAAATTAAACATAATTTCTACCGTCAGATCATCCACCTAATGAACGACCTATATTGACTATGAAATTACAATATTTTACAAAGAAATTTTACATATTTTTTTAGCTTCGGGGGAACTACCCTCGAAATCCCCCACCAAGGGGGCCTCCAAAAGGTCGTCATTGCCCCCCCTGGACCCCCCTGACGGCGATGAAACGAGAGGTGGCATTGCCGCCCTATTAATAACATGGGTCCAACGTGGTGATACATCTAAATAAGGAAGATAATCAGGCTCCACACCCAACATAGAGGACATCGAAATGCAAAGAGAATTTTACCCGTATTTTCAACAATTGTACCCTAAAAATTGGGAGTGTAGAAAAAGGGATGCTTTTCATTAGGTCCTGCCTCTGAATATTTCCAATGGGAAACTCATAGTTGGTAATTGAGCTAGATGTTATTTGGGTTTGCCTAGAAGCTTGAGGGTTTTATACAATTTTTACATGTGTCTTCCGTAATGGATGATATTTGTCTCTTTTTAATGGTGAGGGTTATTCACGTTTTCAAATTGTTCAAGTTATTCAAACTATTCAGTTTGTCAAGGTGATCCCAAAATTTTCAAGACACCCTCTGCAATAGAGTGTGTAATAGTATATTTCACAACACTACCTAAATTTCGGATGTAATGATCAAGTGGTCATTCTTTTGGAATTGGTTCTAAATCACATTTATCTATGTCCCCTTGTCCTTTTAAAAGTCCTTCATATGCTTCCTCTCCTAATACAGGTGAACTAGAAATTGTTGGGATTCTCTCTGAGATGGAGGGTTCATAAAATTCCACCTCCTTAATATATGCACCCAATACAGATGAATCAAGAGATATTGTCCTTTGTAGAGTAGCTTTAAGTGATCCTTTCTTCTTATATGTTTCTTCCTGAGCAAATGATTTTGATTCACCTTTCGAAATGATCTCATGTATGTATCTTAATCTTCACAAATATTGATTCCTCTTCTTTCTCTTATGTACTCTTCTACTTGCATGGCTAGCCTATTTGGGGGACCAATATTTTTCTTCTTCTCTATTCATGCAATGCAATCCTATGTGTGCTGACACCTTACGAGGCCGAGTGCACTTCAGTATGTTGTAGCGATGTGTAGGTTCATACCTCTCATATTACAACGTGGAAACCTTGTATCCAGGAAAAAATAATCACACTTCCAATCAATACATTAAAATTAACATTAGTCACAAATATGAATCTCTAATAGTATTCTCAAAATCGAAACAAAAATTTTTGGTGGGTTAATTGAATATTTAATTAAGAACAACCAATCCTAATCACACACAAGTTGTCAGTTTGAGTGATGAGGCTCATAAATAGATATTTCATAAGGGTAATAATGTCATCCTCCGGTTCATTAAACTATATCTTTATGCCATTTATTTACATTTTTAGCTATATTATGCTTAGTGAGAAGGGTAAAAAGTATTTGTCATATCATGAAGCCTAATGTGGCTTAATTGCAGGAAATGGAGTAATTTTGATATTTTTTCCATGCATGGGCTCGAGGTAGACAAAAAGGAGAGAATATAGGAGATTGTCCACCTTCTTAACTCCATCAATTAGCCCAATATCACAACTCTCTCTCTCTCTCTCTCTCTCTCTCTCTCTCTCTCTCTCACATCAACTTGATTTCATTGGAATCCAACCCACTAGGAGTGCAAGTGAAGTAATGAGAAAAAATATCCACCATCCTCGATTTGGGGGAGACAAACATTCCTATTTTCAAGGGAGCCGCTAAAATCTAACGTCTTGTATAAATAAAAATGAATAAGAGTTCATTAGGATTCGAGTTTTGTTTTTTCAGCTAGGTAGTTATTGAGCTCAAGTACTTGGCATTGTTATTGTGTCTTTTATCTGATGTATTAAACCTTTTTATTTGATGATAATGAGAAGTTTCTTATTTTGTTATCACTTAGTTAGTTCTATAGGGTTGAGGATCTTGAGTTTGGGCCCAACCCAGTGGCTTAAGTTCCTATTTTTTATTTTTCCTTCTTTCAGTTTCAAGTAGTCATTAGTTTCTTGTATTTTAGTAGGAAATAATCCATCAAAACCCATGGTTGCAACCTCTACTTCACCTCTCTTATGGGATCATGGGTGGAAGGATTCAAAACCACAACCAAAAATCATTTTGTTTATGATTTCTTGGAAACATATTTGTGTAATTATCTTGTTTTGCATATGCTTACTATAGCTTAGGATTTGGTTTGTTAATTAGATCAGAGTTTTGGTATAAATTAGATAATATTTAAATTCAACTCATATTTTCTACTTTTAGTTGTTTCGTTTTGTCAATGATAATTGAATGTATGCATGTGATGATTGTAGGGCTGATTTGACCTATAGACAAGGGAACCTTCACCATCTCCATCTTGGACCACCTCACTTCCTCTTATGAATTGCCAATTATTTCCTAAATATTATGTTTCCTGAGATCATTTTCTGAGGGCCACCGAGAGCATCCCTCCTAGTGAAAAACATGCCTTCAAGAGGCTCTGAGCTTGGCTATGGGATTTGGCCATGCTTCACTCATTTGAATCAACTTCCATCCACCTTTCCACACCCTTAAACCATCATTTTAACCTCTTAAACCTTCTTGGCAATTGTTAGGTCATTATATTACTAGTGTAGTCCCTTATTGTTGTTAGTGTAGCCCCCTTATTGTTATTGTTGTACTCCTGTAACCCACATATTGATATTATTGTGCCCTTACATTATTATTGTTAGGTCGGCTAGGATTATATTGTGACCCCATGGACTCTTATGTATAGAATGGAGGTTTTTTCATTTGTATCATCCAAGAATTTTTCATTTATGTAATGTAAAGGAGGTTTCCCCTTTGAAGTGGATGATTTATAAGGCGTTGATCTCTCTTTTCTTCTATTTTTGGAGCTAGTTTCATAACATTTGGTATCAGAGCTTTGGATTCTAGGGTTTCGCTGCTCCAATCAGATCATCGTGGAATTTTTTCTATAAGATTTTTTCTACGAAGGTTCAGAAGTTGAAATTTTTACCACATGAATCTGAAATAATGAGGAGCTTCATGTAAAAATTTTAGATCTTAGTTAAAAATATTTTCGGAGATATGATTTGTGGAAGTTAGAGTTTTGGCAGGCTCCCAAATTTCATCTAAAAGAGGTGACATTGGGAAAATCATCATAACTCTCTCTCTGAGCATCAGATTGGAATTCTGTAAAAAGTAGCTGAAAGTACACAAAATTTTGTTTCTTGTATATCAATTTTCAAGCCTAAGGAGGAAACAATGACTCGTGGCATGCTATACAAGTTCGCTCTAGTGAACTTGTCCATAATTAGATCATTGTTGGAGTTTGGGCATAACTTTTACTTGAAGCATACAAATCAGGTCAAACCTGTGGCATTCGAAATAAGATTCAGAGGGCTACTATAGGGCTGAATTCGGATATTGAAGATCCGAAATAACAAAGATAACTCAGTTTCAATATCGAGCTCCTCAAAAGCAAGAAAACAATGTGTATTTTATTTTCAAATTGCATAAGTCTTGTTTGAAAAATTAGTTTGAAGTGATTCCAAGAGCATATTGAAGCATAGATATCAGTTTTGGTTTCTAAAATGCCCCCTAAAAAGAATTCAAAACCCATTAAGCCGTAAAAATACTCTACTATGACTCATGAAGAGGAAGAAGGGCAACATGATATATCAAAATTACAAGAGGAAGTGCAACAAATTTCGCTCTCGCAAGGAGCATCAAAAAATGAAATGAAAGTTTTGAATAAAGGCATGGAAGCTAAGATGGATGGTTTGAATAAAGGCATGGAAGCTAAGATGAATGGAATGGAAGTTAAGATGGGTGGAATCAAAGATAATATGGATGACATCGACGAAAAAATGAAAGACAACATGGAAGACATGAAGAATGATCTAAATGCAGACATGGAAGGTTTGAAGGAAGGTTTGACAAAGTTGATACAAGAAATGATTCCTAATGGAGAAAATATAGTTGAGGAAACTCAAGATGAGATAAAAATAAATGTTAATCGTGATTTCATAAACCCTAATGTTGGTTGGAAGACCCACCATATTCCAAATATGGATATGAGGAAGTTTGATAGCAAGGATCCCGTAACATGGATACTACATATGGAGAAATATTTTATCTCCGTAATGTGAAAAACACACAAAATATATGCATTTAAAATTTATATTTAGAACAATATACATTTGTATGGTATCTATGGCTTTTCTCTCATAAAAAAAATTTCACTTGGTCATTTTTTACGAAGGAAATGATAGCACATTATGAGCATACAAAGAGAAACACCTTCTTTAGCCAATTGATAAATCTCAAACAAAAGGTTTCAATGGTGGAGCACATTCAGGACTTCCAAAAATTGAATATAAGGGTAGCTGATATTCTATAGGAACACAATATTGATGTCTTCATAGGGACTTTAAAGGATAACATCCAACATGAGGTTCGTCTTTGGGAACCTGATTCATTGGAGAAGGATTTCAGGTTGGCAAGTAAAATTGAATGTAAAATTATGGTGACAAGGAAGCCTACCATTCACATCTATAAAGATGGAAGTGTTGCTAATCCTAGACTTCCACAACCTACAAGGTTGACACCACAACAATTGGAAGAAAAAAGAGCAAAAGGGCTTTGCTATAGTTGTGATTGAAAATACACTAAAGGTCATAAGTGTGTTGAGTGATGAGCTCCATTATTAGACATATTTGGAGGGGTTAATAGTCACCTTTTTGCCTTCTTAGATATATTTTCTTAAATTTTTATTATTATTTGGTTTTATGATGCTAGTATAGGTGGTGATTAAGGCTAACATACTTTGAGTTCCTAATATGAGGTTGAGTGCAGAAAATCATGAATTATTAAGCATTTTTTATAAGGATTTTATCATAAAGACTTGGAGTCAAGTGGACACAATCACCCCAAATATTCTCTCCAAAAATTCGAGTTCTAGAGGTAGCCAAACAAATCCAAGAGGAGTGTGTCAAGCCATAAAAAGGTATCTTTCAAACACCTAATTAGCTTACATTAATCATCAATCTGGGAGCGACTTTTTATTTCAAGAGTGTACTCTGTCTGAGGCTGCAATTATCAAAGAGTAATGTTGTGAAGATGTAGTACAAAATTCTGAATACAAGAATAAAAAAATGCTTGTAAAGGAACCTAATTACAAATGGAAATGCTCTGAAACTTTAATTAAATCAAAATGCAAAACATCGATCACGGATACAGTAGCAATAAATCTTTCCCTTAGAAATCGATGCAAGATAACCAATCTGGGGACTTGGAAGCAATAACCAGTGTCCTCTATAGTTTGTGATCTTAAGACAATCGAAATGAAATCAAACTTGAACTACTTGCTGATAAAGATAATTGAAAGGAACTACAAAGGCTAAAAAGGAACAACAATATTGTAACTCCTATGCATACACATCAACTGTAACCAAATTATCTGCTAAAGTAAAGCTATGAATCAGAAATAAGCAATAACTAGAAATGGAACAACAATATAATTTGAAAAACAATTACAAACTTAACTAACTTCAATCTATCGCTGGCCAATACTATAGATCAATCGATCACAAATATTATTAAACTAAGAGAATAATAACTTAGAGTCGAATATAGAATAGTAAAGCTTCACAATGATAACAGAATAAATGAACAGCAGATGTCTGTCTTGCAAAGAGTAAAATAGCAATGCAATTCGTTAATGAATCAATAGTTAATCAACTCTGCAATCGAAATAAACTGTAAACACAACTTCACACAACAGTAAACAAAGGTTAAGAATACAAACAAAAAAGTAATTCCACCAGAGCTGGCCCCTTAGCGCCAGTGAAATACTGCTGGGCTACTTCAGATTTTAAGAAATGAAACAAAACGTGTGCTTGATATTAATTAAACATAAAGTATTACAGAGGCTGTTCTCTCAAAGCTGAGAGTCAATAAAAATAGTATTGTAGAGGAAATGTCTGAATATAAGAAATTTTTTCGACCAACTAACTCCTTGATCACTAAAGGACATTGCTTTATATATCAAATCGTGACGGACAAGACGAGGAATAAGATGAGTTTGAACAGCGATTCGCTCCCCTTTGTTTAGTTATCAACTTGTCTGCTTTGACCGAGGCCGAGCTGTCCCCTGCCTTTTCTTGCAAATTCGTTCGGATCTGCTTGCCTTTAGCTAGATGTGGTTCAACGCTGATGGAGTAGCAGTTACATTGATCTCAGCCTCGCCTTTGGTACAGCTGTTCGCTTTGTCTAATCCCCGTTTTATCAACAAAAAGCATCCTTTAGTCATCTTTTTACAATGAACGTACATCTTTCAAATCCCATCATAATTCTTATAATAAATTACCTTCTCAAGGAAAAAGGGAGTATGTCCATAGTAAAAGAATGAGAAAATATACAGTAATTTCATACCTTTTTCACTGCCCAATATACCCCCCTGCTTAATCTTTTTCATGTCCTCATGAAAACTATAGTTCACATGGAGAGAAATCAAAGAATAAGCCGGATAAGGTTTGTCATTGACAGGTCTAAAACCATGTAGTGCAGCTAATTCCTCAAAAACATGTTCTGTCTATCCTTCGGGGAGTTCGTAAACAACTTTGTAGTCTGAAGTAGGAAACCATGCAATAGGGCTGCGGAACCTACATCCTAACCAGAATGGTCCTTCTTTTAAAATGAGATGACTATAGGAAATCAAGCGGTCTGCAGCTAGCCCAAAGTTTCTATAATTAAGTGGTTATCTGTTTTGCACGTTCTGATTGGAAATTCTCCACCGAACCTTATATGCTATATAAGCTTGGTTTCTAATGGATGAGAAATAATCTGTTCCATTCAAGATAATCGATTTGTGGACATGCCCCAATACTTGGATAACGCCATCCTTTGTCATCAAACTTCTGTGCCTAGCCCAAAATTGGGATGGGTTCTGAGGTTCACTCCTAACCCACAAATCTAATTCATTCTCTTGCCTTTGGAGAGCATTATAGGATTTAAGCCATTTTAATTGATTTACAACAAAGGAAGTGAATGCCTGAAATTGAACATCTCCCACAAAAGGGCTAGGGTTTGATTCATAATCATTTTCAAGTATTAGATTATGTAAATAAAATTCACACAAAAGGCACTGTACTTTGATCCCATAAAGTTTGCAGCATGATACAAAGTCATCTATAGTTTTTGGATTTCCCTGCTTTAACTGCCTTGATCTTTAGCTGTAAATATCTTTCTAGTAAAAATAAAGCATAGTTTTTGGTGGGGAATCTACAGGCTAAGACATCAGTGTATAGGGAGCAGAGAGTGTTCATTCGATTGTAGGCTAGTTTTAATTGGTTCATTATCTTGTCAGTCTTTTCCTCTACTCTTCGACATTTTTCATGAGCTTCTGCTTCTGCTTCATGAATACTCTTCATCTGTTGCTGCAGTTCCTGATATCTCTTCCTTGGGACAGTGTCTTCTTCTAACCTTTGTCTTTCTATTCGGGCCTGTGCTAACTCCTCTTGGAGTCTGGCTAGTGTCGAGTCACTAAATGTATGCTGACTACTAGATTGCATGTTTTCACTTGAAACTGGTCCCTTTGGAAAAAATTGTGTTGGAACAGCTGTTTTTTGTTTCATATATCCATAATTGGGTTCAGGCATGGCTTCTTCAACTTGGGGGTTCCTCATAGCGGCCGCTTTTCTCTTTTTCGAAGCTCGCTTAGTAGTTATGCTTCTTCTCTTAGGGGCTCGCTTAGGCATTTGTTTCATTCTCAGAACCCTAATGGTTTTCCTGATTTGTTCTATGAGTTTATGAAGCTTCATTCGCTCCCTGCGAAGCTTTTAAATCTCAGTTACTTTCCTCCTCTTTTTTAATGGGATAGCTGTTCCTTTATCTGAACCTGTTTGCTCGACAGGGTGTTGGTCCATATCAGCAGTGCCTTTAGTTAAGTTCTCTTCTTGGTCTTCTGCTTGGGGTTCCTCTTCCACATTCATATGCCCTTGGCTAAATTCTTCAGGAATCATATCCTCGGTTAATTATGCAATCTCTTGAGGGCTTCCAAGTTGGGATATTACTTCAGTGTTCTCATTTTATTGTTCATGCCTTTCAGGGGAAGCAACCCTAGCTTCGCTAGGGTTTGCTGTTTCATCCAACATTTCTTCAACTGTATTTTTGTTGACTGTAGAGTGCTCCTGTAACTTATCAATATTAAGATCCAAAGGGTTATGAGGCTACACATAGTTACTTATATTGGCCAAAATTCAGGCCAATTGGTCTTCCTGTAAAGGGCTTACGGTAGCATTCTTGGGAGGATCTGTTCCTTATTTGTCGCTGTTATGATTGTCTTCATTCTCCTCACAGGTATGATAGCTTCCTTCTTCCTCATCTGAATATCGAATTTCTCCTTCAATTTCTTCTTCCTCAGTATTTCCTTCCTCTGCACTGGATTATTTTTCACCACTTTTGTGGTGGCTTATTTCTTCTTCGTCCGAGTAGCGAATTTCTCCTTCCATTTCTTCTTCTTCATCAGTACGAGGGATTGCTCCCTCCAATTGTGGAGGTTGTTCATCCTCTGAGCTGTGCAATTCCAGGGGCTAGCTACTACTGCATGGAAGTCCTTCCATTATCCCCCTACTTCGTTTTGAATGGAGGGACTTTCTATGAGTTGATGGCTCGGCTATTGAGCCAGCCATTCTCTTCCGTTTCGGGGCAGGTAAGGCCAAACCTCCATAAATGGAGAATATCAACTCTTCCCAGCTGGTCTGTTGCTGGGCGAGGCTACGACTTACTATTAATCGAATTAAGCAAGGGTGGCTGACCACCATATCTGCGTGCTGGATTTTCTTATGTTACGGGCAATATCATACAACAGGGAATTTTAAAATGCAGGAAAATTGATAGTGCATTTCTATTTTAATACAACCAATAGCTTAAGGTGGCGAGGTCTTACCACATCTTTTCGTCCACTGCACATTATGTAGGCCTACACAATCTTGGCCAATTCCATCCATGGTTCTCCCAATGATGCTGGCTGAACTCCTTTTCCTTTGATAACCAATGTATGTCTGTCATCGTGAAAGATCTTCATGGCTTATTGAAGCCTAAGCTTCTTTTGTGTCCATATAGTTCCTTGCGCTGGTATGCTCGATACTTCTGCAATTATTTCATCAGATACAACTATCTGTCTTCCTCTAACCATGGAGAATCCTTCATGCAAGTTCTGTAAAAATTCTGTGGCCACTACTTCGTGAGGTTGTTGCATCCTCATGAAATATGTAATCCATCCAATTCTTTCCAAAATCTCTCGTGCAGCATCAAAAAGGATCAGCACCTGTGGTTCACTGCGAATTGGTCTCCCTCCAATCGTCTCTACACCTTGTTAGTTTTTTCCAAACACAGAGTGATTGCAATGGAACAACACAACACGTTACATTGGAATAATGTCATTATTTCCTAAAATTCAGGGATTTAATTCACATACAGGTAAAGAAATATCATGATGTTCTCTGCATGCAAACATCTGTGTCCCCCCTGCTTGATGATAGGTCACCCTCGACTGTCAATTGAGAGAGGCAACGTGGCATAGCAGTAGTACAGCAGGAAAAAAGTAGGCATAATTATTATACATTCAATCAAATTATAGCAATTACTGAAATCAATGCATGTGATAAATCGGTAATAGATATAAAATTGTTTTGTAATGATTCAAATATGAGGAGAAGGGACAAATTAGGATAAACATATGTACATATGTGTTTATTACCACTTCAAACTAATATGATCGATTTGTAATGATATTCATGTATAATAGGTTCGAAATGGAAGGTTAAAGATTCATACTTTCATTTGATCCTAAATAGAGATATATGAAAAAGGGTTAAATATGACTATTGATGTATATAAATGTGACTCCAATACCATCAGCAGAGCTTTGTTGCCCACAGGTGTCCATAACCTTGACAAAGTTTCCTTCTCACCCTTGGAACCATTGTCCTTTATTTATACTGAGGAAGTGCTTGTTAAATGTCATAATGGAGGCCATTGTGCTGGCTTGGTGACCAGATAAATCACAATGCCATTCACCGGGAAGAAGTGAAAAGTGGGCAGGTCGGCTCGTGATGAGATCTCCTGTTCCAAGGACTTCCTTAATTTTTTCAATTGTCCATTGGACCATATCCCTGGTTTGGTGGCCATGATGGGAATGCCACTTCACTGACTTCCTTATGATCATGGTAGGCTGGCTCTTAATGAGACCCCCTATCCTCCATATGCCAAATCATAAAATTATTAGTGGAACATATAAATATTTTTCTTTTTCATATAGCACTTTCCTAGTTATTCATAAAGGATGGCTCAACACTCCTTAAGAGTATGGATGGTGGAAGAAGTCTGAAAATCTCAATAGAAAAGAATATGCCCTTATTCCTACTCCATAAATAAAAATCAAAGAAAGTTATATCATATGGGAAAAAACCAATCATGATAAGGATAATCAATCAGATTAATTCAATGGTAACAAAACAGCAAGATTATGTTATTAGTTAAGTCCCTTTTTCCTGTTTTATTATCATTACTAAACAATTTTCTTAAAAATGACGATTTCTTTTGATTTTCTGATTACAGTAAGCTTTAATTTGTATGATTGTATATGAATAATATGTTTGCCTTTAGAAGAGTCATCAGAAATTCTCAAAATTCTAATCTAAAACAAAAAACAATTCACTCAAAAGGCATTGTTCCTTTAAAAAGAACAGCAGAAACAATCTGCGAAACTGTTGTTCCTTTCAAAAGGAACAACAAAAAGTGAGAAATTGCTGTTCCTTTTAAAAGGAACAACAAAAATCTGCGGAACTACTGTTCCTTTGGAAAGGAACAACAGAAGTGTTGTTCCTTTGGAAAGGAACAACAAAACTCAAAACAAGCAAAATGAATAGAACTTTTGAAAAAAACTAATTGTATAAAACAGACAGTGAAAACTGAAATAACCAGAAATTTGAAAAAAAATGAATTTTCTAGAACAAATAATCCAAATGAATAAACAATATTTATGTACAAAATTTTTAAAAAAGAACTGATTTAATGAAATGGTGCCGAGGAGGAGTTATCCCCTTCAACAAGAATTTCCATGGTAGAATCTTCCCATAACTGTTGGTAAAAGGATTCCCGAGTAAGCGATTTATGATACAATCGTACTCGTTGACCGTTTACCTTAAAGGAATGCCTAGATCCATCAATGGTAGCTAATGTAATAGTGCCATTATTATGCACTTTTTGTATTTCATAGGGTTCAAGCCATCGTGTTTGGAGTTTCCCTGGAAAATCCTGAAACCTAGAATCATATAGGAGTGCCTAGTCTCCTTCGTGGAAGATCTTTTGTTTAATCAGGGAGTCATGCCACTTTTCTCTCTGTTTTTGAATTAACGCTGTGTGCTAAAGATCAGAGAGCCTAATTTCATCTAAATCATTAATTTGCTGCAGTCTTTTGGTCTGGGCTTCATTTAGATCTAGACCCACCTTCTGAGTTGTTCTCAATGTCTAAATTTCAAATTCTATTGGAAATATGGGTTCTTTTCCAAATACCAATTGATATGGTGAATATCCCGTAGTGTGTTTCCACATTGTTCGATATGCCCACAATGCTTCTGGCAATCTGTAGGCCCAATCACGTCTATGTGAGGCAACAGTTTTTGTTAATATAGATTCAGTGACTTTGTTCGTTCTCTCAACTTGGCCATTGGCCTGTGGATGGTGTGGGGTTGTAATCTTGTGCTGAATGTGATAGTTTTGTAGTGTTTCAGATAATTTATTACCTACAAACTATGGTCCTACATCTGTGATTATGTCCCTTGGGAGGCCATACCAAACAAATATTTGGAAAAGAAACTATATTACAGAGTCCTCAATAGATATTTAAAGAGCCTCTGCTTCAACCCATTTGGTGACATACTCAGTTGCAACTAGGATGTATTTTTTCTGGTTTGATGGGGGGCTAATGGGACCAACAAAGTCAAGGGACCAACGTTCAAATGGTTCAATCACTAGTTGAGGGTTCAAAGGAATTTCATCAGACTGCCCAGGGTGACCTGCCCTTTGGCAGCTATCACAAGCCTACACAAATTTCTTGGCATCTTTAAAGATAGTGGGCCAATAATAGCTTGTTCGTAAAAATTTATGGGCAGTTCTACGATCTGCAAAATGCCCACCACACTGTCCATCATGAAATGCTTTAAAAATGTCAAATACCTCATCCTCCCGAACGCATCTTCTTATTTGCATATCTTCACCTATATGAAATAGGTAGCCCCCAATCCAAGAGTATCAGGTACTACGGTGTATTATCTGCTTTCGTTCATTAAGGGGTAGATGTTTGGGTAATTTAACTATTGCCAAATAATTTTCTATATCATCATACCATGGGGTTCTAACAGTAACAGTGAACAGATGTTCATTTGGGAAGGAGTCTTCAACTGCTTCTGCATCTGTTGGCTTTGGCATTCTTGACAAAAAATCAGCTACAGGGTTCTCCTTTCCAGGTTGATCTTTGATTGTAATGTCAAATTTCTGCAATAAAATCAACCATCTTGTCACTCTTCCATTTGTAACAGGTTTATTTGCTAAAAACTTAATGGCAGAGTGATAAGTATATAATACTACAGGATACCCAGTTATATAATGTCTAAACTTATTTATAGCATGTACTACAGCTAAAAATTGCTTCTCAGTCACAGTATAATTTAATTCAGCAGGAGACAGATTTTTGCTGATACAATAGATTGCATATGGCTTCTTGTCTTCCTCCTGCCCAAGTACTACTCCAATTGCTGTGTCTAAGGCATCAGATGAAATTTGGAATGAAAAATTCCAATTTGGGCTCCTCAGCACTGGGGCCGTTGAAACAAGCTTCTTCAGATCATTAAAGGCATTGTCACATTTATCTATCTAGATGAAATCAACATTTTCAGTTAGTGCATATAAAGGTGCAGCTATTCGAGAATAATGTTCTATAAATCTTCTATAGTAACCAGAAAATCCAAGAAAGCTACGTACCTCTGTCTGTGTGGTAGGTGTGGGTATTAACAAGATTATTTGAATTTTAGTTGGGTCCACCTGAATTCCAGCTGCTGAAATATAGTGGCCTAAGATAACTCCTTCAGTCATCATCATATGACACTTTTCTTTGCTTAAACAAAGCCTAGTGTCAATACATCTTCGCAACACTTTTTCTAAGTTTTTCAATGCTGGCTCAAAGTCATCCCCATAAGATGTGAAGTCATCCATATATACTTCGAGACCTTCATTTATTAAGTTTGCAAAGATGCTAAGAATGGTCCTTTGGAATGTAGCAGGGGAATTGCATAGGCCAAAAGGTAAGACTCGGTAGGAAAATGTCCCCCAAGGACAGGTAAAAGTAGTTTTGTCTTGGTCTTCAGGGGCAATCTAAATTTGATTGTACCCATTGAAGCCATCTAGGAAAGAAAAAAATTTCTTTCCTACCAATGTGTCTAATACCTGGTCAATGAAAGGAAGGGGAAAGTGGTCCTTATGTGTTGCCTTGTTAAGTTCATGGTAATGTACACATATTCTCCACTTTCCGTTCTTTTTTGGTACCACTACTAATGGAGAGACCCACTTACTATCAGATATTGGGTAGATAAAATTAACATCCAATATTTTTTGTAGTTCAGCTTTCACAATATCTTTAAGGTGAGGGTTTAGTCTTCTTTGGGGTTGGCGAATGGGTCTCGCATATTTTTCAATATATATGTGGTGTGTGCACAATTGAGGATCAATTCCTTTCATATCGAGGTAATCCCAATCAAAGGCTGCTTTGTATTTCTGCAATAGTTGGACCAAATTCTCTTCTTGTTCAGCAGTCAGATTTTTGTTAATGTTTAGATTTTTTCCCGGCTCAATTTCTACAATCTTGCTATCATACACAGAAGTAGTGGGTATTACTTGATCAAGAATTTCTTTCAAAGGATCTTCTTCTTCTTTATTATCAAATGCTACCTTGATCATGTGACATTGCAAATGAGATTTGATTTGTGGTTTATTAACAAAACTATTAATGATATCATCCTCTGTTTGATCTTTAAAATCAAAAGAATTTTCTATAGTTATAGGTGATCTCATATTTTCCATAAGATATGATACAGGTGATTTTATTGTTTTGATTATTGATAGAGTTGGCTGGGCTGGGGGGTATAAAGCTAAATTCTTGACACAGTTTCCCCTTGTTATTGTCATGTTGCCTTGTCGGCATCCAATATAAGCATAGGTAGTTGCCAACCAAGGTCTACCTAAGATTAACGGGTGTCCATCTAGCTGGTTATTTGGATTGATAACCAGGAATTCAGCAGGCTATTCCCAGGAATCTATAGATACCATTACATCTTTTAGTGTACCCTCTGGTTTGACTACTGATCGGTCAGCCAATTCCAATAAGGTTGTTGTTGGTTCTAGTGATGTAATGCCAAGTTTTTTACAAGTAGTAGTTGTTAGGATATTGATTGCTACTCCCAAATCAACTAAGGCATTTGGAAATGACTGTCCATTGATTTTCACTGTCACTATAGGATTTCCTGGGTCTTCATATTTGATAGGAGTTTCCATCCCTGATAATAAGTCAGATAAAGTACCGACTATTTGGACAGTTGGATTGGTGGTTGGTCTCCTCTTTGGCTTCTTTATACATAATTCCTTAATTTTTTTTACATATATAGGAATATATTAAATAGCTTGGAGGAGAGGGATTTTTATACATCAATTTTTTAATTCTCCCAGAAGATCAAAATTGGGCTGTTCTAATGGGCGTGGTATGATTAATCATTCTGGGAATGGTGGAGAGGAAGTTGTTACTTGTTCTTGATCTTGTTGTTGAACTTCCTTTTCTTTTTGTAATGTTTTTTCTATAGGTAACGAATCTTCAACATGAACATCATTGTTTCTCTCTGTTTCTAATATGCATCCAGACCTTAATTGAAGATCATTGCACTCCCTCAGTTCAGTTTCTAATTCTGGGGGTTCTATTATTTGGACAGACTGAACTGACCTATTGTTTGGGTTTGGGTTGGGTTGGGCTGGGAATTACAGTGTTGGTCTGGGGATTTGTATAGGGAGATGGCAGTGTAGGTTGAGAGAGAGGGATTGTTCCAGCTGGCTGATTTGTAGGTCTTTTCCAGTTCGACTGCCAGGCTTGACTCTGTGAGGTAGAGGGGGACCATTGTGTTGGATAGTTATTGTTTTGCCAAAATGGTGGACAGAAAGGAAAGCTAGGCCAATTATTTTGATTTGGCCAAGATGTTGTAGGGAATGGTTGTTGTGACCAATTGGGGAAAGGCGGTTGATTTTGCCACATTCCACTATATTGCTGAGCATTGTATTGAGGAGGCTGAAAAGAAGAAAATGGATCAGTTGGCATACCTGATTGTCGTGGCTGCCATTGTCGGCACTGATTAAGCAGACATACCACTTCTCATTCTTCTTTTGCTTCCTTATAAACTGCTTTTAGGCCAGGAAGCGAGGGACATCCTTTTGTAGGGTGATCTTTCGTGAAAATGGCACAGACTTTGATTACATCCAACGGACATTCTTTGTGGCTGTGTTTCTTTCTGCATCTAGGACAGAATATCGCCAAATTTTTCTCTGCTTCTGCTTGCTTCTGTTTGGCTTGCATAATATTGAACTGCGTTGTTAGAGTCCCAAGTATATCTGTCTTAAAATCTTCCATCAGGTTTCCAATATCTGCATGAGTCACACCTTCATTGGAGGTCTTGTTGTCTCTTTTAATCATATCACGTTCTGGTAATTTTAGTCTTGTATTTCCCCTTGAACTCCTGATACATAAATCAATGATGTCAACATAACTTTCCTGATATATATCACCTTTTCCCATAATATTCAATGTTTCAACCCATTGATCTTTCATTCCCCTAATTAATGTAGTTTTCAACACATTATCAGGTAAGGGTAAGGATGCATAGGGAGATCTCTAAAGATTGTATTGAAACCATTCCACATATTCTTCCAAGGTTTCATTTGGTTTTGCTGTCATTTGGAATATTTCATCCTTTAGTTCCTGAGACCTGCAATAGTCTTGATATTTCTTTAAGAACCAGCCTTCATATGATCCCAATTAGTTATGACACCCCCACCTAATCCCATAAACCATCATAAAGTTGCCCCTTTTAGTGTAGAAGGGAATAGTTTTAGTTTTTGGGGATCAGTGGTATAATCATATCCCCTACATAACACATCAAATTCAAACAAAAATGCATCTGGGTCTTCTGATGTTAAGCCATGAAATGTGGGAATATGTTGAAGGGGAATGGCCTTCATATGCGCATTGACTGTAGTATCTACTATAGGATATTGCAGCGTAGAGGTTTGCTAGGGTGTCTGCTGATTCTGATTTTGGTTCTGGGCCATTTGGTCAAAAATGTGCTAATATCCTTCCGAGATCTCCAAGGAATTCCTAGGCTGAATAGCAGGGACAGGAATGGCTTTGACAACACTCCCCTTGTCTGGAATAATGAGTATTCCTTGTTGTCCTACTATTTGAGGTGATTTAGGACCTTGATTTTGACTGAGTTTAACAGCACTTCCTTTATCCGGACTGTTTATTGTTTGGACTATTTTAATAGGAGATATTGAGTCTCCTATTTCTCCTGTTTCCCCTTCTCCTTCACGGAGATTACTAGAGCTCCCTTCTTGAGTGGAAATTATTCAAGGATTCTCAATTTCTTGCTCAATTCCCTCTGTCTGACTGTGTATCTCAGCAAAGGCTTTAGATGGTGTCTCTGTAGCCTAAAGGGAACTAGTAGGCTATCTAGAAATGACTTTTCTAAATCCTACTGATGGCTAAGATTCGGTTATTTTAAGGATTTCGTCAATAAAGGTTGTTCGCCCAAGGGTCACTGTTCCCTTAGGTTTTTCAATTTTAGGAGGAATTTTGTTTTGCTTAGTTGGTCTATTCATTCAAGAAAACAAACCTTCATTCCTACCCAAAGAAAGAATCTTACCTACTTCTGCTGTGAAGCGGGTTGTGAGCAAGTGTGTTTCTTGCCTAGTGCGTAGGTTCTTACCTTCCGTATTTAATACCCAATTCTTCGCAAGCAGAAGAAAATCAGCTGTGCATCACTCCTTTAAAATGGCATAAACTCTCCCCGAATACGGTGCCAAAATGTCAAGCCATAAAAAGGTATCTTTCAAACACATAATTAGCTTACATTAATCATCAATCCGGGAGTGACTTTTTATTTCAAGAGTGTACTCTGTCTGAGGCTACAATTATATAAGAGTAATTCTGTGAAGATGTAGTACAGAATTCTGAATACAAGAATAAACAAATTCTTGTAAAGGAACCTAATTACAAATGGAAATGCTCTGAAACTTTAATTAGATCAAACTGCAAAACATAGATCAGGGATACAGTAGAAATAACTCTTTCCCTTAGAAATCGATGCAAGATAACCAATCTGGGGAATTGGAAGCAATAACCAGTGTCCTCTACAGTTGGTGATCTTAAAACAATCGAAATGAAATCAAACTCGAACTACTTGCCGATAAAGATAACTGAAAGGAACTGCAAAGGCTAAAAAGGAACAACAATATTGTAACTCCTACGCATACACAACATCTGTAACCAAATTATCTGCTAAAGTAAAGTTATGAATCAGAAATAGGAAATAACTAGAAATAGAACAGCAATATAATTTGAACAGCAATTACAAACTTAACTAACTTCAATCTATCGCTGGCCAATACTACAGATCAATCGATCACAAAGAATCATAAACTAAGAGAATAATAACGTAGTGTCGAATACATAACAGTAAAGCTTCACAATGATAGAAGAATACATGAACAAAAGATGTATTTCTTGCAAAGAGTAAAATAACAATGCAATTCGTTAATGAATCAACAGTCAATCAACTCTGCAATCGAAATAAACTGTAAACACAACTTCACACAACAATAAACAAAGGTTAAGAATACAAAAAGAAAAGTAATTCCACCAGAGCCAGGCCCTTAGCGCCAGTGAAATACTGCTGGGCTACTTCAGATCTTAAGAAATGAAACGAAATACGTGCTTGATATTAATTAAACATAAAGTATTACAGAGGCTGTTCTCTCAAAGCTGAGAGTCAATAAACATAGTATTGCAAAGGAAATGTCTGAATATAAGAACTTTTTCCGACCAACTGACTCCCTGATCACTAAAGGACATTGCTTTATATATCAAATCCTGACATACAAGACAAGGAATAAGATGAGTTTGAACAGCAATCCCTCGGGATCGAAGGATCCTGAGGGATTCACTCCCCTTTTTTTAGTTATTAACTTTTTTGCTTTGACCGAGGCCAAGCTGTCCCCTGCCTTTTCTTGGAAATTCGTTCGGATCTCCTTGCCTTTGGTTGGATGTGGTTCAACGCTGATGGAGTAGCAGTTACATTGATCTCAGCCTTGCCTTTGGTACAACTGTTCGCTTCGTCTAATCCCTGTTTTATCAACAAAAAACAGCCTTTAGTCATCTTTTTACAATGAACGTAAATCTTTCCAATCCCATCATAATTCTTATAATAAATTACCTTCTCAAGGAAAAAAGGAGTATTTCCATAGTAAAAGAATGAGAAAATATACAGTAATTTCATACCTTTTTCACTGCCCAACAGAGTGCACTTAATCTTTATTGAATTGGAGTCAAGTGGACTCAATCACCCTAAAGATTCTCTCCAGCAATTCTTGTTCCAGAGGTAGCCAAGCAACTCAAAGAGGAGGGCACTCAATCTATGTTTACTTGGATTCAAGGGGAATCAATCACCATTTTCAAGGGAGTTGTTGGTAGCTTCCCTGTAGAATAAATAAAGAAGAACTTGAGCTAGGAAAAAAAAATTGATTTTAGTCAGAACTTTGTTGTAAGCTATTGAGCTTTTTGTTCTTTTTACTCAATCATCAAACTTTTAGAAATGCATGAGGTTATTCTTTTATGAAATGAGTAGACTCATTTCATTTTATTGATTTATGTTTCAGAGAGATAGGCTCGTGGGTTAGGGCCCAACCCATGTGCCTCAGCTTCTATGTTGTTACCATTATTTCCTTTCTGCCATTTAGCTAAGTTTATTTCTGTCATTCAATTAGTTATGCTTCTGATAGTTTCATTGCTTCTTAGTATTTTGTTTTAGTTTTTTGTTGTAGTTTTTCATATGCTTGCGAGTAATATAATAGAGGATAAAAACCAATTTTTTTTTGGATCAAGACCCCCTTATCATCTCTGTCAATAGAGCTCGAGGAGAGTGAACCTTCCCATAGACCCAAAAACTGATTTATGTTCACTATTTCTGATATTAGAAGTAGAATTGCATTACCATTTTCTAGTCTTCCTTTGCACGACATTTCCACGCATTTGTCTATTTTTCATTCATATATCAATATATTTGTTTGCAAGAATAGGCATCAAAAGCCCCAGAAAAATTATTAAGCCGTTCCGCTGCATTTTCCAATCCCTATCCATCTTTGTGTTATGCCTCTAAACCTTGCTTTTACACCTCCATTCCCTCCTATTTTCCACTTATTTTAACTGAAGCACCCACCTTTTATCCCCCAAAACATTTAAAACCTTCAGCCACCTTAGTCCTTTATTTTTATCATTCATGATTGCCCTACCCCTTTTTAAAGAAAAATTCTTGTAAACCATTTGAATTTGACCTTCCGCCCTTGCTCCTCAAACTTCCCGCTATCGTATGTTGCAAGTTGCAAATCGTAGTGTTTAGTTTCTTCCTTTAACACTTACCGATTCCAAACACTGATTGTGATATTGTGATCACACTCTGCCACTGGTCCCATTGCCACATCATCCACTACATCGTACATCACACTTCGCATCATTTCCCCTTGTCTTTTAAGACTTACTGCTATCCCTCCAACTTTTCCATATTGCGATTGCGATACCACACTTTTCTCATCGCAAATTTTTCCCTTTTCCTTTAAGACTTACCTCTCCTATATGCCGATTGCGATATTGCGATCACGCTCCGCCACCGGTCCCACTGCCACGTCACCTGTCGCAAATCGCATTTCGCAACCTTTTCCCTTTTCTTTTAAGACCTACTGCTCTTTTTTCTGATTGCGATATTGTGATATCGCATATTTCAGATCACAAAATTTTCCCTTCTCACATTTCACATTTCGCAGTTCTTTCCTTTCGCATTTCAAATTTTGTAGTTCTTTCCCATCACATTTTTCACGTCGCAGCTTTTAGCCTGTCGCACTTTGCACTTCGCAACTTTAGCTCCATCGCATCTTCACCATCTCACTTTTCAAATTATTTCTCTCTGAAGAATTTTGCACTATAATAAAGTTTTAATTAGGTTTAAACCCCTGCTTTCCACTTCTAAGCCATGTTTCATGCGTTAAGCCCTCCATTACCCTCTTTAGCCCTTTTTCCCTCCAAGCTGCAAATCAACACTTTTTCAATCAAAATTAATCCATGGATAGCTTCGCTGAATAGATAGAAGCATGGTAGATAGACCATAGGATAAGTAGGGTGCATTTAGCCGTTTGGCCAAGTTAAGTGTGGTTTAGAATTAGTTTCCTTCCTACCATTTATTTCCAACAATTTAGTTTAGTTTTCTTCCTGTCATTTCTTTTCAGAAATTTAATTTAGTTTCTTCTGTCATTTCCTTTCTGCACATTAAATTAGTTTCATTTTTGTCATTTCCTTTCTGCAAATTAAGTTAGTTTCCTTTCTGTCATTTCCTTCCAGTAATTTACTTTTCAGTTTTTATCATAGTTTAAGGAATAACACCCTTTCGTAAAGCAGAAGAGGATGACATGAAGAGAATGCATCTGCTATGTATATAGCATTTTCACCTCCAATTTTGTACGAACCCCGAGTTGATAAAGTAAAGTAGGGAAGCCCCTGGGATTTGCAGCACTCTTGGTGCAATATCAGGGCTCACCACTTTTTGGTGCTGTTGTCAGCAGGGTTTCTAGTAGATATTTTGATTTTGTTTTAGTATTCTTTTATGCTTTCCTTTGTTTTCATGTCATTCGAGAAAATTTGAAAAAAATAAAAAAATATTTGACTTTCATGCCTCATAGGAGTAGGAATACTCAAAGAAAAATCTTACCTGAAACCCCCATATCACCTCCTAGCCACCCTTCACTCTTTTTTAGTGGCAGTGAGATTGAACCCCCTATAGGAGAGCCTTCTTAATACTTTGAGGATCCTATTGGGGAAGAAGAAGATGACCTTTTTTCAACTTAGGGACCTGCTTCACCTATCTTAACCATGGCTGGGATCCAAAGAGACTTTCCCATAAGAGAGGTAGATGGTGAAACTAAGATGAAAAAAATTAGCCCCTCAGTTGTCCCACACTTTCATGGACTTACCTCTGAGGACCCTAACACATTCATGTTTGAATTTTCTATTGTTTGTAGGACCTATGACTACACCTATGATGATCAGAAGTTGAAGCTATTCCCATCCACCCTTAAGGATGCAGCCTTGCGCTGGTTCATGGGTCTGCCTAGGGATAACATCACTACCAGGGCACAGATGGAAGAGACCTTCAGGAGAAAATACAAATACTACTGTAGGTCCAAGGAAACTAAGGATGAGATCTTTAGGATTAATCCTTAGAGGTCTATGAAGAGAGGTTTCAATTGAACTATAAGAGAGCCAACTTTACTCTTGATATTGAATTACTTAGAATTGTACTTCTTCAAGGGATCAAAGAAGAGATGATAGAAACCATGAATATGTTATCAGGAGGAGATATCTACCAAAAATCCTATGAAGCAATCAAAATTGTCTTCCGGAACCATTCTAGGGCATTTAGGAAGTAGGGTATAGCTAGCCAAAGTACATCTAATACCCCTACCTCTTCCACCTTCATAAAACATGAGATTGGAAACATGATAGAGGACTTCAAGAGTGACATGCTACACACCTTTTCTTTGCAAATGGACAAAATGTAGGTCAAAAGGAAGCAAGAGGAAGCAGAGAGAGCGCTGGCCATATTTTGTCCTAGATTACCAAGAAGCACCCAAGAAATGAATGTGCACTGAATGTCATAGAGGTTTTCTTAGTATGTGAGGAGAATCATGCCACAGAAAAGTGTCCCTCCTTAGTTGGACTTAAAGATGTATATCAAGGTGGGGAAGAAATTCTAGAGAAACTTTGTTTCATCAACAAGAGAAGACCTCAAGGCCCTAGGCCATATCAAAAAGGTATGCAAGGTGCACCTTACTCTTACTATCACAAGAATCAAATTTCACCCATGCAACCTTGGTACACCCCCACTCCTCCATCCTAGTCTACACCTCCTACTTGGCCTTACAACCCTTCATATCATCCTTAGCCAGTAAACCAACCATTTCAGCAATATGTTCCACAACAACCTCAATAGAACAATCCATGCCAATGGTGGAGGCCCCAAACAAATCAACCACCTGATCTAATGCTTCCACCCCAACCTCAACCTTAGCTTACTCATGCTGCTCCACATAGGCTACCTATACTTGCACAACCCAATCCGAACCCAAGCAATAGATAGGCACAACAGGCTCCCAGTGGAGAAACATCTTATCCAGCTTATGTTGTGTAGATACAGGAGGTTTATCTTAGGTTGGGAAGAGTACTCCCAGACAACCATCCTCCATCTCTACCTGTAGAGGTTGACGAGTAAATGGAAGAAGGTAACATTCAGATCCAACAACCTCCTTTTCCTGAGCACTTCATCCACCCTAGTCAACACACCCCAGAGGAGAAAAAAATCCTAGGAGAATTGGAAAATTTGTGTGTAAAGATACCACTTCTCCAGGCCATTAAGGATGTCCCTATCTACAATAGGCTCATCAAAGAAAAGTGCCTCAAAAACCCTGGGAGAAGGAAGAGAGATACACCCACCATCAATGTAGTAGGACAACTATCTGACCTAATGTTGGGGAAGGTGATATTTCCAAAGTACTTGGACCCTAGAAGTCTAGTTGTTGATGTGAATATAAATGGTGTCATAGTCCCCAACACTCTGATTGATCTAGTGGCTGCCATCAATTTCATGACCAAGGAAACTATGTTGAAACTTAATCTCCAAGGGACTTTGAGGAAAACCACAAAAATTCTGCAACTTGTAGATCAATCCATAGTAACTCTGGAAGGAATTATTTAGGATGTTATGGTTAACATTGATTCTTGGGAGTATCCTACAGATTTCCTAGTCCTGCAACCAAACACCAAGTTTAATGGTTATCCTATCATCTTAGGGAGACCTTGGTAAGCCAGTGCAGATGCTGATATTAGTTGTTGAGTCAGAAACATGACTATAAAAAATGGGCCTTTGTCTAAACAACTAGTGTTATACCCTCCAGCCCAACCTTCCATTGATCATGATCTACCTATATGGTTGGAGGATGAAGAAGATGAGTTATATAACACTTCCCCTATGTGCACTATAGATGCTATTCTTAGAGGGGGGCGGCTTGATGAAGATGAACTCGTCGACCATGCCATTCAAAACTAGTCCTCCACTAACATTCCTCTCGAAACCTTAGTCAAAGAGCCTGAAAGCCAACCTTGGATGGAAGTGCACGCAATTGAGTCAACCTCTGAATCCACCAAGGCTATTAAGTTTGGCTCATCTAGATCTCTGAAAATCAACCCAAACCTCTCGAATGAAGAAGAGAAGAAACTATGACAGCTTTTGAAGGAGAATTTAGATGCGTTTTCTTGGGATTACAAAGACATGAAAGAGGTGCATCATTCAGTGTGCAAACATCATATTTACATCAACGAAGGATGCAAGCCTATGATCCAACCCAAAATAAGGATGAACCCAGCTCTGAAGGACATAGTAAAAAAAGAGCTGCAAAAAATATTGGATGCAGGGTTCATATATCTTATATTCGACAGTGAGTGGGTATCTCCTCATGTACTAGTCCAAAAGAAGAATGTGAAGTGGTGAATTTATGTTGATTATCGAGAAATTAACAAAGCCACCAAGAAATACCATTTCCATTTGCCCTTTATAGACCAAGTCCTAGATGGCCTTGCGGGGAAGAAGCTATTTTCCTTCTTAGATGGTTTCAGTGGGAACAATCAGGTTCAAATCAGCCCTTAAGATGAGGATAAGAATACTTTCACGTGCCCTTGGGGTATCTTCTCTTTTCGAGTCTTACCCTTTGGGTTGTGCAATGCCCCAACTACCTTCCAAAGAGCTGTCCTGAGCATATTTTCTGAGTTAGTTGATGACTCTGTCAAAATCTACATGGATGATTTCACACCATATGGGGATGACTTCTAGGAAGCTCTCTCCAATTTGGGTAAATTACTAAGAAGGTACATTGATATGCATCTCTCCTTGAGCCCAGAAAAGTGTGAGTTCCTAAAGGAAGCAGGGGTTGTATTAGGACACTTCATATCCCAAGCAGGAATACTGGTAGATATGAACAAAATCACTATCATCAAAAGGGTACTTGCTCCTCAAAAGCAGAAAGATGTCAGGAGTTTCTTAGGCTTAGCTGGTTACTATAGAAGGTTCATCAAAGATTTCAGCAAGATGGATTCGCCATTATTTGGGTTATTGGACAAGGATTTTGAGTTTATTTGGTCCCATCCTTGTCAAGAGGCTTTCGAGCTCATCAAGGAAAAGTTGACTACTAACCCCATCCTTTGAGGTCCAAATTGGACTCTGCCTTTCCACATCCACACTGATGCATCTGAAAAATCTATAGGGGCATCATTAGGACAATTAGAGGACAAAATCCATTATGCCATTTATTTCGTTAGCAAGAAATTGTCCAAGGCCGAATTGAATTATATTGTTACTGAGAAGGAGACGTTAGCCATTGTCCATTCTTTGAACAAATTCAGGCATTATGTAAGTGGATGTCAGACCTTTGTTCACACTGACCATGCAACCATAAAGTATTTAATGAACAAATAGAATGTTAATGCTAGGATAATTAGGTGGTTGTTACTTTTGCAGAAATTTGATTTGACTATTGTTGATAAACTTGGAAAGGAGAATGTTATTGAAGATTTATTTTCCAGGTTAGCTCCCCCTGCAAACAAAGAAGGAATGATGGATGACCAGCTGCTAGATGAGCACCTATTTTCTATATCAACACTCTCACCATGGTTTGCTGATATAGCCAACTACTTGGTTTCTAGGAGACTCCCTCATAATATTTATTTCACGGAAAGGAGAAGAATCATCAGAAAAAGTGCCCCTTTCACATGGATTGGGGGAAACCTTTTCGAGCTAGGTCCTGATCAAATCCTAAGGAGATGTGTAAGGGAAGAAGAAGTTTCTGATATCCTCTCTGAATTTCATGACAACCAATGTGGAGGCCACTTTGCTGCAAAGAGAACTTACAAAGCTTTGCGGGTAGGATACTATTGGCCTACCCTTTACCTAGATTATAGAAGATACACTAGAATGTGTGACTAGTGCCAAAGGATGGGGAAACCCATGCAAAGGGTGGAGATGCCTTTGCACCCTCAGGTGGCTCTTGAGCCATTTGACAAGTGGGGCATGGAATTTTTTGGGCCTATCTTTTGCCTAATAAAAGGTGCTTTTAAAACTCCTAATTATCCCACATTAATCATCAATCCAGGCAAGTCCTCTTATTTCAAGAGTGTACACAATATGTGGCTATTATTAATTCAGAGAGTAATGTTTCCTAAATTGTAGTACAGATCTTGACACAATAATAAATGGAAGCATCTAATAAAATCCAATTGCAATTATTAAAGGAAATATCATAGCTCAATCTTCTACTGAAATCAAATCTTACAACAATTCAAGCAATAACATCATCGGCCAAGAGCACAGTAACAATAACTCACCTCTACTTAGCTGATTCAATCTAAACTATACTAAATCTCTATAAAGCAATCAAGATAGGAACGATATCACTTCTGAGAGTCTAATAGCGATAATCAAACTCTTGTAGATGATTAAATCAATACAATAAGCTGTCTAAATGATTTGCGCTTTAATGAACCAAACTTAAATAAAATGGCAACGATGTAAATTATAAACAAAACATATATCATCGCGATATAAGAAAGTAATGAACAACTAAGGACATAAACTCACGGAAACAATGAATTATCAACCAAACCAAACTTTAATAGAATAGGAAATATAGCACAAGGAAGCAGTTAACTTCATTAGAGGTCGGGCCCTTAGCCACCAATGAGCAGTACTGAATTACTTCAGATAATGTGAGAGAACAGAAACTTCAATTATATATTAATCATCGAACTTGGGTAACATTAGAGTATAATCACGTTCTCCAACGATGCAGTCTGTAATTAAACTTACAACTTGAAAAATAACAGAGGTTCCTCCCCTTTCTTCCTACAATCGCTTTCTTTTATAATAAGAAAGGGTAAAAAGTAAATAGTAAATGCGATCCCTCAGGATCTCCCGATCCTGAGGGATTCACAACTGATTTCTAAGTTAAGATAGCTTTCCTATTCCATGTTGATTCTTCTGATTTACTCTCGTCTTTGTCTGCAACCGATGCGTTCCTTCTTTTTCTTATCGGATTCTGCTGCTCCAATGTTAGGTAACAACAATCGTTCCTTTTGTCACTTTCCTACACAAAGAAAGGTAAGATTGAGTTAAATCGTAACTGCAAACAATTCCTTCATTTCTTACCATAATTCCTCGATATATTAACGCATTAAGATATGAACAAGATAAGAATAAAGGAAAATGATAGAAAAATTAATAGTAAATACATACCCATTTCGTAACTCAACATACTCCCCTGCTTACCCTATTTCATGTCCTCATGAAAAATAATGATTTTGATGGAGTGTAGTTAACGAGTAAGTTGGAGAGGGGGCATCAAAAATTGGTCTGAAACCATGACGTTGAGCTAAGAGTGAAAAATTGGTCCCTTCCTTACCTTCAGGCAATTCATAGATAGCCCTGTAACCTTCAGGAGGATACCAAATGATGGGGCTATGAAATTGACACCCTAACCAATAGGGTCCTCTTAATATGAGGTTGCTATATGTGATAAAACGGGCTGCAGCTGCTTTAAAATTTTGGTAATTAAATGGTTCCCTATCCTGCACACTACAATTAGAGACCGTCCACCTAAGTTTGGACGCGGCCAGAGAGTTTTCTCGAATGGATTGAAAATATGATACTTCTTTTTGTAAAATCTCTCTATGAATAGGCCCTAAAGTTTTAATCACTTCTTCCCTTTTCATCAAAATCTTGTGGTTGGCAAGCATTTGCAAAGGGTGCTTGGGCTCACTTCTTACCCAGAGATCCAATCTATGCTCTTTTCTTTGGAAGGCGTTATGAGCTTTCAACCATTTAAGCTGATTAAAAGAGATAAAGGCCTGGAATTGATATCTCCCACAAAAGGGTTAGGATTCTTTTCCACCTCATTCGCTAATACAAAATTATGCAGGTAAAACTCACAAAGCAACCTTTGAACCTTTACACCATGCTGTTTGCAACAATTTATAAAATATTCAACTGTTTTTTAATTCAATTGTTTTTCCAGCTCTTACGTATTTAATTTTCAACGAAAAGTATTGCTCTAACAAAAACAAGGCGTAGTTAGTGGCGGGAGCCCTACATTCCAAGACGTCTGTACATAATGAGCAGATAGTATCTGTCTGAGCTATGACCCTATCTAATCTGAGCTTGATTCTCTCTATTTTCTATTCTTATTTTCTGTATCTATTGAAGGTATCGCTCTCTGTCACATTCATTTCCTGAAGCCGCCTCTAAAATTCTTGATATCTTTGCTAAGGAAAATTTTCTTATTTAAGCCATTCTAACGTGAGCCGAGCTTGTGCTAATTCTTCCTAAAGATTTAGAACAATGGGGTCATCATGTGTCATGATGTATTTAGCTTGTATTCTTGTTTGAGTCTCTTTATCATGCGAGGTCTAAGCCTCTGTTTGAGTAGCCGTGCTATAAGAGGGTACATCCTCTATCTCAGTAGCTATATCTACGAAAATTTCATGTTGTTCTTCTTTAATGATGACTGGTTGAATGGGTATGGGCTCGGTTTGAGTCCCTGTAGCCCTCCCTTCTTGTAATTATGTTTTCATGGCTGTGTTTGTTGTCTCTAGGGTTTTATCCGGGACCTTTCCCACTATGATTTCCTTTATTTTTCTTCTGAGACTTTTTACTGTTTTGCACAGCTTCTGTCATTCTTTCCTAAGCTTTTTCAATTTGTCTTTATACTCTTTCGAAGGAGAAACTATTCTGCTGATAGTCTCATTAATAGTTTCTGCCTCTAAAGAGGCTAGTTGCTCATCTTGGCTCTGTTCTAAGGGTACTGTGTCTCCTGATTGAATATCGGCTTCCAGAAGCATCTCTGTCTCTACTTCTTCTCCTTGGCCTATGTTTTCTGTACTTAGGTTTTCCTGCCTATTTTCTACCGTAAGCGTGTCATCGAATTGGTGCAATGCTTCCTGAATGGAATCTACATCGATTTCTTCTTCATGGCTTGCATCTTTTGAGGGAGATAGAATTTTGATATCACCAGCATTTTCAGGAGATTGGGTTGCTCCTAAGTTAGGATTGAGCAGGCTTTCAGGCTGCATGTAATCGTTCATGTTAGCCAGGACCCAGGCCAATTCGAAATCATGCAAAAAATCACCTTGGGGACTCATGCTTGGTATTGATTAATTTATTTGTTCTTCTCCATAATGCCCTGCTTCTTCCTCATGGTTTGATTCAGGGTTATCCTAGCCTTCTGACTCTTTCTGCAAGTGTTATTCATTTACTGGGCTAGGTAATTCTATAGGTTGACTGGTACTATCTTGAGGATTTTCGGCCACTCCTAGTCTTGACCTCAACCTTGTGGATTGTCTGTGCTTTTGAGGTATGTTTCTTGGAAGGGTATTCCTCTTTCTTTTCTGAACCGGGTTAAGTGTAGGCAAGTTTGAACTGCCCTCAAGAGCTACTATTAGGTCATCCTATATTGATTGCTTTTGGGCGAGGTTATAGCTAACTATCAACCTGATCAGACAGTGGTGGCTTACTACAGCTTCTCTGTGTTGGGACCATCTTAACCGTTCGACGGTGTCATGCAATAAAGAGTTCAAATATGTAGGTGAATTAAAAAAGAACTTTTGTTTTAAAACTACTAAGAGTTTAAGTTGACGCGGCCTTACCACATCTTTTCGCCCGTCGCATGTAATGTAGTTCTGGACGATTCTTGATAGCTCTCCCCATGTCTCTCTGAGAGAAGATGGTTGAATTCCTTTGCCATTTTTTACCAGCTCCTGTCCTTCGTCTCTAAAAGCCTCGATAAAGTCCTGCAGCTTCAACCGCTTATCAGCCCACACAGGTTCATCTGCCAGTAACCGAGATACTTCCACTATCACTGCGTTTGATACAGTGATTTTCCTGCCCCTTACCATAGATTTTCCATTATGTAAATTGTGTAAGAACTCGATGGAAATTTCCTTGTTGGGTGGTTGAAATCTCGTAAAGTATGTTATCCACCCGGCTTGAGCTAAAATTTCCCTAGCTGCATTAGAAACAACCAGTATTAGCGGTTCTCTGCATACTTCTCTTCCTCCCATAGCGCTGGAATTTTGCAAACGATAAGTGTAGCCAGAAAAACACAACGACGAACAGAGCTGAGTGATGGAACAAAAAATAAATATAAATACCGTTATTTGAGGGTTGTTATCATACCACATGCTCTGCGATCATGGAATGCCGTATCATTCTGCAAAATCCAATGAGAAAAAAACAACACATTCATAAGTACACTGGAGGTCCCGCCCCCTTTAGAATTGATAGGTCGCCTACGACTGAATAAATGAAAGGGTAAGGCATTGGAAGAGAAGTATAGGGGTAATGGATTGGCAAGGTAGGCTTATTAATGTGAGGATCAAAAAGAATATGGGAGTGGTGAAATCAAGGCTTGTACCGAGAATTATGAATAAATGATAGGCTATCGTGATGTGATATGATAAAGAAAAAAGGACAACATGTGCAAGAAATAACACTTTAGTGCCATTATTCCACTTAAATTGTTGTGATTTATTTTTAAACAAAATATTCATGCATAAAGGTTCAAGGTATGTTAGGACCATAATCTCTCGATAAATTTTTTTTATAAGAAGAGGGTATTATAATAATTATTGATGTAAAATAAAGCTTCAATACCATTAGCAGAGCTTCTGCTGCCCGCAGGTGTCCATAGCCTCGACAAAGTTACTTTTTAACCCTTGGGAACCATGGTCCTTGATGTATAATTGGGGAAGTGTCTTATGATGTCCATAATAGAGACCAATGTGCTGGCTTAGTGACCAGGTGAACACATTGCCATTCACTGGGAAGTAGCGAAAGTGGTCAGGCCGGCTCGTGATGATACCTCTTGTTTCCAAGGACTTTATTTGTTTAAACATCCATTGGATCATATCCCTCGTGTGGTGGCCAGAGTGGGAATACCACTTCGCTGCTTCCTTATGATCATGGTAGGCTGGCTCGTGATGAGACCCCCTATCCTCCATATGAAAAAATCATAAAATTGTTAGTGAATATATATATATATATATATATATATATATATATATTTTTTTTTTTTTTTTTTTTAATTTTTTTTTTACTCTCTTTTTTTCTTTTTATTCCCCATTTCATACATAGAGGGTGCCTCATCACTCCTTAAGAGTAGGGATGGCAGAAGAAGTTTGACATATCAATATATAAGAAAATATATACCCATAATCTTATTGATAATATATAGAGAGAGTTATACAGGCAAGGGGGAACCAGCATGGTATAGATAATCAATCAGTTTGATTTATAGTGGAAATAAGGATAGTAAAGTGAGATAGAGAACTGTGTCCTTTTACTTTTTTCTTTTTTTGGATCATCACAAAGAAATCTTGTTAAAGATGAAAATATTCACGGTATTTTCCTGTTCCACTAGATTTCCCTATTTGTTGTCTTTAAATATATATTGTACCTTCCATGCCATTAAGAAAATTATAAAGAGTGAAACTGGGGTGGTCTAGGGATGATTATGCAAGGAAGAGAAAGAGGATGTTCTCAAAAACATTCACAAAGTGCTATTCTCTAAAAGAAATAGCAAAAGAAAAACCCACACAAAAAGTGTTGTTCCTTAAAAGGAATAGCAGTTGTTCCCTATAGGGAACAACAAAATAAAATACGCAAAAAATGTGTGCTGTTCCTCATAGGGAACATCAAAAGAAAATGCACGCAAAAATTGCTATTCCTTATAGGGAACAACAGCTATTCCCTGTAAGGAACAAAAAAGCAATTTACACACAAAAATTGTTATTCCCTGTAGGGAACAACAAGAAAAATACACACCAAAACTGTTGTTCCATAGAGGGAACAACAGTTGTTCCCTGTAGGGAACAACAAAACAAAATTCACATGAAAATTGTTGTTCCCTGTAGGGAACAAAAAAGCGAAATAAACACAAAAAAATGATGTTCCCTGTAAGGAACAGTAGTTGTTCCCTGTAGGTAACAACAAAGCAAAATGCACACAAAAATTGTTGTTCCCTAGAGGGAACAACAAAGGAAAAATAGAAAAAAGAAAAAAACTAAAGTACAATCTATTATCAAGAAAATCTAATCAAATAGAAAGTTAAATTTATGTACATGTTTCAAGAAAAAAATACATTTCTTCGCGGAACTGGCACTGTGGAAGGGTTTCCCTCCTTAGCAAGAATTTGTATTGTGGAATCTTCCCGTATCTGTTGGTAAAAGTATTCCCTTGTAAGCGGTTTTTGATAGAGGCATACTCAATGTCTGTTTGCTTTAAAAGAGTGGCCAGACCCATCAATGGTGGCTAATGTAAGGGTGGCATTATCATGCACCTCTTGTATCTCATAGGGGCCTAACCATTTGGTCTGGAGTTTGCTCGGGAAATCCTGGAACCTAGAATAAGATAAAAGTGCCCAATGACCTTCATGGAAGATCTTATTCTTGAGGAGGGCATCATGCCATTTCGTTCTTTGTTGTTGGATTAGTGCAATATTCTACAGAGCTGATAGCCATATTTTATCCAATTCATTGATTTGACGTAGCCTTTGATCTGTGCTTCGTTCAAGTCCAAGCCTACTTCTTGAGCTATCCTCGATGTATGAATTTCAAATTCTATTGGGAAGATAGGTTCTTTGCCAAACGCTAATTGATATGGGGAGTATCCTATTGTATTTCTCCATGTCATGCGATATGCCCACAGGGCTTCTGGAAATTGGGTAGCTCAGTCACGTCTATGAGATGCGACTGTCTTTGTTAGTATTGCTTCGATTACTTTATTAGTACTTTCTACCTGGCCGTTGCCTGCGAGTGGTATAGAGATGCGATTTTGTGCATGATATGATGATTCTTTAATGTTGCAGCAATATTATGGCCTACGAATTGTGGCCCTCCATCCATGATTATTTCTCTAGACAAGCCATACCGAATGAAAATTTGGAAAAGAAAGTGGATTACTGAGTCCTCTGTTGCCCTTGGTAATGCTTCCACCTCCACCCATTTAGTCACGTATTCTATTGCAACCAGTATATATGTCTTTTGATTAGATGATGGGTTTATTGGGCCAATGAAATCTAATGCCCATCGTTCAAATGGTTAAATTACTAATTGTGGATGCAAGGACATCTCGTCAGACTATCTAGGGTGGCCCATTCTTTGGCAGCTATCGCATGCTTGGAAAGACTTCTTAGAGTATTTAAAAATTTTGGGCTAATAATAGCCCATCTGCAAGACTTTATGTCCAGTCCTGTGGTCTGCAAAATGTCCACCGCAAGGCCCATCATGGTAAGATTTTAAGATGTCAAAGATTTAATCTTCCCTGACACACCTTCGAATATGCATATCGGTTCCTGTATGAAAGATATATCCTCTTATCCAGGAGAATTGAGTGCTACATTGTACTATTAGTTTTCTTTCACTGGGCATCAGGTGCTTAGGTAATTTTCCCACTGCTAGGTAGTTTGTGACATCCATGTACCATGGTGTTTTCAGAGTTATAGCAAATAAGTGCTCATCAGGGAACTGGTCTTATACTGCTACCGAGTCGTCTGTCTTTGGCACACGTGAGAGGAAGTCTGCTACCTGATTATCATTTCCTGGTCGATATTTGATTATTATGTCGAATTCTTGAAAAAGGATCAACCATCGTGTCACTCTTCCATTTGTAACAGGTTTATTAGCTAAATATTTAATGGCAGAGTGATCAGTATACAAAACCACAGGGTATCCTGTTATATAGTGTCTGAATTTGTTAATAGCATAAATAATGGCTAAAAACTCCTTCTCTATTACTATGTAATTCAATTCAGCAGGGGCTAAGTTTTTGCTAATGAAATATATAGCGTAGAGTTTCTTTTCTTCTTCTTGTCCAAGAACTTCCCCAATGGCTATGTCTGATGCATCTGATGAGATCTAGAATGGTATATCCCAGTTTGGTCCTCGTAGAACTGGTGCTGTTGATAGTAACTGTTTTAGATCTGTAATGGCAATGCCACATTTGTCAGTTCATATGAAATCACTGTTTCCTGTTAAGGCATATAATGGTGCAGCAATTTGTGAACAATTCTTAATAAATCCACGATAATATCTAGCAAATCCCAAAAAACTACATACCTCTGTTTGAGTGCAGGGAGTAGCTAGTAAGAGAATTACCTGTATTTTTGCTAGATCTACCTGAATTCTAGCTGCTGAGATATAATGACCCATGATCAGGCCCTCTGTCATCATCATATGGCACTTTTCGTGACTTAAACATAGGCTGGTAGCAATACACCGTTCCAGGACTTTTTTCAATGTCTGTAATGCTTTCTCAAAGTCATCTCCATAGGGTGTGAAATCATCCATGTATACTTTTAACCCTTCATTTATCAAGTCTGTGAATTTATTGAGTATGGCTCGTTGGAATGTGGCAGGTGCGTTACACAATCCAAAAGTTACTACCCTGTAGGAAAATGTTCCCCATGGATAGGTAAAGGTAGTCTTATCCTGGTCTTCAGGGGCAATTTGGATTTTATTATAGCCACTGAAATCATCCAGGAAAGAGAAAAATTTCTTCCCTGCCAGTGTATCTGGGACCTGATCAATAAATGGAAGGGGAAAGTGGTCTTTTTGCGTTTCCTTGTTGAGTTCTATATAGTCAACACATATTCACCATTTCCAATTATTTCTGGGAACCATAACTAATGGAGAAACCCATTTACTGTCAGATATAGGATAGATAAAATTGACATCTAACAGTTTTTGAAGTTCTTCTTTAACAATGTCTTTTAGGTGAGGGTTTAATCTACGCTGAGGTTGTCGAATGGTTTTTGCATCTTTCTCAATCTAGATGTGATGCATGCATAGCTGAGGGTTTCTTCCTTTCATATCTGAGTAGTCCCAAGAAAAATCCTCTTTATTTTTCCTAAGAACTTGAGTAAGTTTTTGTTGTTGGTCATTACTCAGATTACTGTTAATGTTCAGGATTTTCCCTAGCTCGATTTCGATAGGTTTCCTATTATAAACAATGGTTGTAGGGATGGTTTGGTCATTTATTTATCTCAGGGGATATTCTTCAATTTCATTGTCAAGGACTGCTTCAATCAGGTGGCATTTAAAACTTGATACTATGGCAGGATGATTGATAAAAGTATTAATAATATCATCTTCGATTTGGTTTTTGAATTCAAGGGCATCTCCCACAGTTAATGGTGACTGAATATTTTCTGTGAATTATGTTGCAGGTTGTTTCCTGGTTTTCATGATAGTCAATATTGGCTGAGCATGGGGGTATAAAGCTAAATTTTTCACATCATTGCCCCTAGTTATAGTCATACTGCTTGTCCGGCAGCTGATATAAGCATCAACAGTTGCTAGCCAAGGCCTTCCTAGTATTAAAGGATTTCCATCTAGCCGATTTCTAGGATTGATGATCAAGAAATCTGATGGGTATTCCCAAGAATCTACATACACCATTACATCCTATAATGTCCCTTCAGGTTTGAAAACCGATCGGTCAGCCAAATCCAGCAAGGTTGTAGTTGAATCCAAGGCTGTAATGCCAATTTTTTGACAGGTTGTTGTTGTGAGAATATTAATGGTTGCTCTTAAATCTAATAATGCATTGGGAAAGGAACATCCATTTTTTTGTACCGTGATTATAGGGTTTCTTGGGTCCTCATATTTTATCGGTGTCTCTCTGCTTGATAATAAAGCAGACAAAGTTCTGACTACGTGGAAAGTTGGGGTTTTTTTGATTTTCCTCTTCGGCTTTTTCATACAAAATTCCTTAATAGTTTTTGCATAAATCAGAATGTCCTGAATAGTTTGGAGGAGAGGTATTTTCACGCAGAGATTTTTTAATTCTCCCAGAAGATCAAAATCGGGATATTCTATTGAGCGGGGTATAATCAATCTCTCTGGGAATAGTGGAGAAGAGGTAATAGTTTGATCGTGGCTTTTCTGTTTAGCCATATTCTCCACTTGAGTTGTTTGTTATACAGGTAACAGATCTTCTAATTGTATATTTTTATCCTTCTCTGATTCAATTATCCTTCCAGATCTTAATTTGAGTTCATTACACTTCCTCAACTCAGTTTCTGGCTCTGGTCCTTCCATAATTTGTACGGATTGGACTGGTCTATTGTTGGGATTTAGGTTCGGTTGGGCCGAGAGTTGTGGTCATAGATTGGATTGTGGGTTCTCCTGCAATGTGTAAGGTGTTGGTAAAGTTGGTTGAGGGAGAGGGATTGTTCCCATAGGCTAGTTTATAGCTCTTTGCCAATTTGATTGCCAGTTCTGATTTTGTGAAGTGGAAGGGGACCATTGGGAAGAATAAGGGTTGTTCTGCTAAAATGGTGGTGGTTAAGGGAAATTTTGTGAACTATTGTTATTTGGATTCGACTGATTGGGCCATGGTGGCATAAAAAATTCTTGAGGTGGAAAAAAAGATGGTTGATTTTGCCATGTTGCCCCTGAATATTGCTGAGAATTATATTGCAAGGAAGGAAAAAACGAAGATGGATCGGTAGGCATACCTGTCTTACGTGCTTTCCATTGGCGACGCTGGTTCAACATATATGCTGGTTCTACTTATTCTTCCACTTCCTTGAAGACTGCTTTTAAACCTGGGAGTGATGGGCAATGTTCCATGGCATGCTCTTTAGTGCATATGGCACATGTTCATATCACATCTAGAGGGAATTATTTATGACTGTGATTTTGTCTGCAGCGGGGGCAGAAAATATCCAAGTTTTGTTCTGCTATAGCCTGCTTGTTCTTAGCTTGCATGACATCCAATTGTGTTGCCAGTGTCCCTAAGATATTTGTCTTGAAATCCTCTAACAGATTGTTGATTTCACTTCGTGTAACACTTTCTCCTGAAGCTTTACTGTCTTTGAGGTTTGCATCATGTCCGACTGGTTTTAGCCTTGAACTGCACCTAGAACAATTGATGCACAAATTTACAATATCATTATAATTTTATTGATAAATATCACCTTTACCCATTATATTTAGCGTCTCTACCCATTGGTCTTTCATACCCCTAATCAGTGTGGTTTTTAGAACATTATCAGGCAGATTTGTATAAGGAGATCTTTGCATATTATATTGGAAACGTTCTACATATTCCTCCAAAGTCTTGCTAGGTTTGTCTACCATTTGAAAGATTTCATCTTTTAGTTCTCTAGTTTGGCAATAATCTTGGTATTTTTTTAGGAAATATGTTTTCATTTGGTCCCAATCATTGATGGTGCCTCCACCAATTCCCATGAACCAACGTAGAGCTGCTCCCTTCAAAGTAGAGGGGAATAACTTCAGTTTTTGGGGGTCAGTAGTGTAATCATAACCCCTGCATAAGACATCAAATTCGAAAAGAAATGCATCGGGATCTTCTGAAGTTAGCCCATGAAAGGTAGGAATGTTCTGTAAGTTGATAGCCTTCATGGGAGCATTAATGACTGTGTCAATGATAGGGTATTGCAATGTAGAAATTTGAGTTTGCTGGTTATGAGCCATTTGGTAAAAAATATGCCAATATCCTGCAGGGATCTCTAGAGCTGGAGAGTTTTTCCTAGGATGCCTACCGAAGGCTGGAAAAGTTTTAATAACATAACCTTGATCTGGAAGACTGGGTTTCCTTTTCCCAGTCACTATTTCAGGAGATCTAGGCTATGGTAATTCGATTTCAGGCTTACCTGTTTCTCCTTCTCCTTCACGGAAGTTGCAAGAATTTCCTTCTTGTGGAGGGCAGGCTTGTAAGTTCTCAGTATCTTGAAAACTCTGCTCAGTCCTTTCGGTTTGACTATGAATCTTAGTGTTAGCTACATATGGTGATTTTGCAGCTTGAAGGAAGTCAATAGAATGTTTGGCAACAATAATTTGGGGTCCTACTAATGACGGAGACTCAACTTTTCTTAAGATTTTGTCAATAAAAGTTGATCATCCAAGGGTCATCGGTCCCTTATATTTTTCAGGTTTAGGAGGAAGAATTTTTCCCTTGTCAGGTTCCTTAGTCATTCATGCTAAAAATTCAAATGTTTATTTCTACCTTAAGTTCGTAACAGTTTTGCTGGAAAGCGAGCGGGGGAGCAGGCATTTAATTTCTCTATACGCAAGTTCTTACCTTCCGTTTTTAATACCCAGTTCTCTCTCAATAGACAAGCACCAAACACCTACTTCAATTTTCTATAATTGTGCTGAAAAGCGGGTGGAGGAGCAAGCACTTTACTCGCTCATTACGTAGGTTCTTACCTTCCATTTTCAATACGTAGTTCTTCCTCAACAACAATTATCAGGTATACATCATTGTTTGTAAATGGGTACACTCTCCCTGGCAACGGTACCAAAATGTTGACTAACAAAAGGTGCCTTTTAAAACTCCTAATTATCCCACGTTAATCATCAATCCGGGAAAGTCCTCTTATTTCAAGAGTGTACACAGTATGTGGCTGCTATTAATTCAGAGAGTAATGTTTCCTAAATTGTAGTACAGATATTGACACAATAATAAATGGAAGCATCTAATAAAATCCAATTGCAATTATTAAAGGAAATATCATAGCTCAATCTTCTACTGAAATCAAATCTTACAACAATTCAAGCAATAACATCATCAGCCGAGAGCACAGTAACAATAACTCACCTCTACTTAGCTGATTCAATCTAAACTATACTAAATCTCTATAAAGCAATCAAGATAGGAACGATATCACTTCTGAGAGTCTAATAGCGATAATCAAACTCTTGCAGATGATTAAATCAATACAATAAGCTGTCTAAATGATTTGCGCTGTAATGAACCAAACTTAAATCAAATGGCAACGACGTAATTTATAAACAGAACATATATCATCGTGATACAAGAAAGTAATGAATAGCTAAGGACATAAACTCATGGAAACAATGAATTATCAACCAAACCAAACTTTAACAGAATAGGAAATATAGCACAAGGAAGCAGTTAACTTCACTAGAGGCCAGGCCCTTAGCCACCAGCGAGCACTGTTAAATTACTTCAAATAATGCGAGAACAGAAACTTCAATTATATATTAATCATCGAACTTGGGTAAAATTACAGTATAATCACATTCTCCAACAATGCAGTCTATAATTAAACTTACAACTTGAAAAATAATAGAGGTTCCTCCCCTTTCTTTCTACAATCACTTTCTTTCATAATCAGAAAGGGGTAAAAAGTAAATCGTAAATGTGATCCCTCAGGATCTCCCGGTCCTGAGGGATTCGCAACTGATTTATAACTTAAGACAACTTTTCTATTTCGTGCTGATTCTTCTAATTTACTCTTAGCTTTGTCCGCAACTGATGCATTCCTTATTTTCCTTGTCAGATTCTGCTACTCCAATGTCAGGGAGCATCAATCGTTCCTTTTGTCACTTTCCTGCACAAAGAAATGTAAGAGTGAGTTAAGTCATAACTGCAATCAATTCCTTCATTTCTTACCATAATTCCTCAATATATTAACACATTAAGATATGAACAAGATAAGAATCAAGGAAAATGATAGCAAACTTAATAGTAAATACATACCCATTTCGTAACTCAACAGTTGACTGAAGTAACTCTGAAGGATCTTCTGAGGCCGAGGAGGATGGAATATCAGACAAAAGGTCCTCTGACCCTATTGAGACATGTAAACCAGTTAGGACTATGGTGTCTTGTCACTCATCATCTTGAATGGTGACTATGGTGTAGCATTTCTTCTTCTTTTTCTTATAGATGATGAATTCCTTGGCCCCAATCTCAGTAAATGCTGGAGATGTTTCTTCCCTTTGTCTTTTGTCCTATTTCTCTTGAGGCACTATAATTTGGGATGCGGTTGTTGACAAAATTTGATCTTCTGCTTCATGTAGTTTATTTTCCTGCCACTGATCTTGGTTCATGAATTTATTAATATATGGTCTAGGGGTATGATTGTAAGGTGTGGTTTTGTGCTCCACCCTTAAATCAGAAATTATTTTGAAGGGGTCATATGACTAGGTAAAACTTGGCTGAAAATTCATCTACTTGAGGATTGAATCTACCTCATTCCCAGATGCTCTACAATTGCATATGAACGATCCGACTTGTTTTTTGATTTTAACATGTGACTTATGTTTAACTGAAACAAAGTGGAGATCATCCATATTAATCATTTACCTTATATATTGCAGGGAAAAAAATCCTCATTGGAACATATTTGGGCAGTTTGTATGGAGCCAACTCACACTTGTATACTCTTATTTCTATATAATTATGGTATAAATACCAGTATCCAGTTTTTGTCTGGTCACTTGGGTGAAAAATCCCTTTGATCTCTGAGATAATCCTTGGATCAACTTGACTTTTGAGAAGCCCTGCAACTGTATGAATAAATTTTTCTATAAAATATGCAAAAATAAACTCTGTTGAATTTATTCTTACTAATGAGGTCCATTCTATTACTAATTGATTGACTCCTTGATCATATTGCTTATGCAATTTTATTGGAAATATGTCACTTTGTTGAAAAATAAACATATAAACTAAACATATGAATACTTGAACATTCCTTCTATAGTGATCTACATCAATTTTTCATGCATATTATTTGCCAAAAATTGACTGAAATTAAACATGAATGATGGCTTGTGTTTTTTTGAAAAAATGGAAAGAAAGCCTAAAATAGGCTCATCCACCCACTGGTCTGACTAGTACCCTAGAAGGAAGGACACTAAAGAAACAATATGATTAGAATTTTCTGGGAACATGGAAGCTAGATAAGGGGGATTTTTGTTGGGGAGTTGAACATCCTCTGGGAGGAAAATCTCAAAAATATGGGCTCTCTGATGGAAAGTGAGTTTATGATATAAATCCATGAGGGAAGTTGTAGAAAAATTACTTAGTGAATCATTTTGAGGGATCAATAGCATTTGGTTGATGGTTTCTGGTGAAATAGTGACCAGAATATCTCCATTCAAGGCCACAATGGTTCTCTAAAGTGGGTTGTATCTAGTTTGGCACCATATAATGAAATCATGGAAATGGTGCATCTATGGAAACATAAACATACGTAATATGGATTCCCAAAGGTTTATATTACCCCCTTGGTCCATATAGTTTTGCTTCAACCAATGACGCAATTCGAACAAGTCGAATTCAATTTCAGTGTCAGCAATTTTATAGTATTAATATGCCAGGGGCATATGATCGAGGCCTAGGGCAACAGTTGTCATGGGTTATCATTGTTTTGTTTTCCATTGGTAGAATTTCCTTTTCAATTTGGTGCCATGTCTACAAACTTAAGGGATAAACATAAAAAAGTAGATTTTCAGTGTGAAAAAAATACCTAAACTAATAATTATATTTTTGGAAATGGTGATTGGGCTTTGGATTAGCCAGAGATGACAAGTGTTGATAGCAGAATAATATTATGATAGCTGGCAAGAAAATTCACAGTACCTATAATCCGATAACAGAAACAATGCAAATGGAGGGCCATGGGGGACTAGGCATGGTTTATTTGTAGAAGTTGATTGGTTGTCATTATTTTTAGATCCATTACAGAATGGGTTCTTGAAAATTAAATGCATTAATGGTGAAATGGTAGGCACCAATGGGAAAAATATAATGGGTGAGTGTTTAATGGGCTAATAGATTATGGTAATAGTCAACGGAAAAATAGGGGAGTGACATGTGGTGTAATGCGGTTGGAAGAGGATCAAACATGCCATTTGACATGGTGGACTATTGGATGGAGAAAGAAGCGTTTTACGGAGGAGGGGGGTGCGAAATCATGAGCACTCGCCACGTAGCGTGGCACTCGGGAAATACGATACTGCTTTTCAAACACCACCCCATTAACAAGAAATTGGGGAGTGGGGTGCAAAGTCATTCCCCACCATTGATCTAGATGGGGAAGATCTCCTCCGTCAGATCATGCGCCCTTTTTAATCACAAGCGCCATAAAACTTTTGTCGTTTTCTGAACTTTAGAAAAATGGTCCAGACTTTAGGCTATATGTTTCATTTACAAAAAATAATTGTGTTTAATTTTCACAATTAATACTAAATCAAACAGTAAGCTATCTTAAGCAACCATAGGCGCATTTAAAATGTGCAAGCCCACTTTTATTTCTCAAAGAGGTATTTTTCTAATTTCTACCCTAACCTTATTGATTTAATAAATTAACCAAGCTTACAAATTTTGATTAATCTTTTCACCGACCAAACTAATTCTTAACCAAGATTAAATTATTTGGTTAAGTTATTCACTAACCTAAGAAGCCAAAATTGAAATGTGTTTGATCATGATTAGACTGTATGATTGAAACAATATATTTTTTTTCACTATGCATTTAAACAAGTTGCACAAAAAAAATCTCGATTTATTCTTTAATGCAAAAATTGTTTTTCCTCCTAGTGGCATTTGAATTTTCTCACTGGTACGCATTTATACATTATTTTGGGGTTTCTAGATTTTTCTTTTTTTATTTTTTTTATTTTGTAAATCATTTGCAGAATGCAATATTATTTACAATTTCATCAACTGAAAGAGAATAAAAAATCATCATTTGAACCTACGAATCATAGGGCCCTAATAGAAAATATGGAACTTCCAATGACATTCACCTCCATGCTTATTGAATATATAAATTCGGCTTTAGACAGGGTCTTCTTGTACATATTTAGCCTATAACAATTGACAAGCAGAGGGATCCCCTTATCATTTATGGTTCTAATTTGAATAGCCCCATTTTCATGGAATTTATCCATTTGATAAGGTATTAGCCATATTTTCATTAACTTACCCTTGAAGTCCTTGAATTTGGAGTCATAGAGCAGAGCCTAATCTCCTGCCTGAAATGTATTTTCTTTGATGTGCTTGTCATGCCAAACTTTTCTTTGTAGATGGATTACTTCTGTGTGAAGGAGGGTTTGCATTCTAAATTTATCCAAACCATTTAGTTGCAAAAACCTTTATTGTTGTGCCTTTGTGATGTCCAAGTCCAACTAAGCTACCATCCTCAGGGTGTTATATTCAAACTCAATGGAGAGTAAATATTTCTTCCCATAAACTAGAACATATGGATGAAACCTTGTAGTTGTCTTCCAGGTGGTATTCTAAGCCCAAGTGGCTTCCACCAATCTGTCTGCCCAGTATTTTCTGATCACAACCTTGGTGAGGGTGTTTTCCAAGGCTCTATTTATCACTTCCACCTGGCCATTTGCTTGAGGATGATAGGCATTGGAAGTCTTGTGCTTTATCTTGTGATGCCTCATGAGGTTCTTAATGAGATGAGATGTAAATTGAGCCCCCTGATTGGTGAAAACCTCTATGGGTTATAAAAACTTGTATAGTGCATTCTCTCTAAAAAACGCAGCTACCTTCTCTTATGTTTCTCCTTTTACAACCCTTTTTTCAACCCACTTGGTCAAGTAATCGATACAGACTATGATATATATCTTCTGATCAGATGGCGGATCAATGGGTCTAATGAAGTCCATGCCCCACTTGTCAAATGGCTCTAAATACACCTGAGGTTTCAAATGAATTTCATCCCTCGGTGTAGGTCTCCCCATCCTTTGACACTAATCACATCTACTAGTGTATCTCTTGGAATCCTGGTGGAGGGTAGGCCAATAGTAGCCTGCTTGCAAAGCTTTGAAGGGACCATCATGACATGATTATAATATTTTTAATAACTCTTGTTCCCTCACACATCTTCTGATATGAACCTAATTTGAAGATATTGCCACCAATCCAAGTGAAACGAGCACTCTTCCTTATAATCGTGCTCTTTTCTTTGGATGAAAGTTTTGGAGGAAACCTCTCAGCAACCAAGTGGTTAGCTATGCCAGCAAACCAAGGAGAGAGTGCTGAGATAACGAATAGATTTTCATCAAAAAATTTATCATCCACCATTCCTTCCTCATCTGTAGATAAATTTAATCTAGATAATAAATCTGCAACAGCATTTTCCTTTCATGGTTTATAAACAATTGTCAAGTCAAACTGTTGTGATAAAAAAAAACTATCTAATGATTCTATCATTAAAATCCAATTTTTTCATGAAGTACTTGAATGTTTCATGGTCAGTATGTACAAAGGTCTGATAAATAGTAATATAGTGCCTCAATTTGTTTAGGGAATGGACAATGGCTAAGAGCTCCTTTTCAGTGATAGTATAGTTAAGTTTAGCTTTGGACAGATTCTTGCTAATGAAATAAATGGAGTAGGGTAATTTGTATTCTAACTGCCCGAAGGTTGCCCACATAACTTTATCTGATGCATCTATATGAATGTGGAAGGGAATATCCCAATTGGGACCTTGAATAATAGGGGAAGTGGTTAGCTTTTCCTTGATGAGATCAAAAGCCTCATGATAGAGAATATACCAGAAAAACTCAAAATATTTGGCCAACAATTTGAATAATGGTGAAGCCACTTTTCTGAAGTCCTTAATTAACCTCCTATAGTAGCCAAGCAACCCTAGGAAACTTATGATATCTCCTTTATTCTGAGGAATAGGCACCCTTTTTATGATGGTGATTTTATTTGGGTCTACCTGTATTCCTTCTTGTGATAATGAGTGGCCTATGGCTATCCCTTCCCTTTTTAGAAACTCAAACTTTTCAAGACTTAGGGAGAGATTACTTCAATGCACTTTCTTAACACCTTTCCTAGATTGGAGAGATCCTCTTGTAAATCATACCCATAAGGTGTGAAAACGTCCATGTAGATTTCTACAGAGTCATAGTTAAGAAAAAATGATCAGGAATACGCTTTTGAAAGTAGCAAGGGCATTGCACAACCCAAAGGGAAGGACTCTTATCTTGGTCCTTGTTAGGGTCCTATAATAATAGGGTTCATAATTTTTTAATTGAATTTGATAGTCTTGTAAATATGTACATACCTTGCTTTTTGCAAGTTGTTTTCCCATATTTTGAAAATAATAAAAAATGAAAAGAGGGTAAAAGTCCTAAAAGAAATATCAAAGGACTTAGAAAAGAATAGAGCCCAAAAGAAAAAAGAGATAAAAATAATACCTGAAAGTGAGCAAGCCAAAATGCCACTACTATTTACTTTTACTGTAAGAATATTTATTATGTGCAGAATGTTCAAAATTCCATAATCCATGATCAGTTAAATAGTTTAATCTTAAATTTTCATGCTTTGAATTTCATGTTTTATATAGAGAATAAAGATATGTCAAACAGTTTAAACTTGAAAAATCAGTAGGTAGTTAGAGAATAAATGAGGAGCTCAACAGTTTAATCTGAGCCCTTGGATGAAATAAGATTAGAATTAGAAAGATTTATTGCTTTAAAAGAAAAATGTATTGAGGATTGCAAGCTTAAATTCACCCATGCAAATGAAGTAAAAATGTTAGAAGAATAAAGATCGGTAAGTAGAAAGAAGTTGTGCAAGACATGTAATAAAGCATCATCGGGAAAAATTACTAATTTCCCCTCCCCCACAAAGATCCAGTATTCTAAACATTTAGTTAAAGAGGCTTAAAGCATTTCTCTGACTTTTGTTAGGACTAGACCCAAGGCTTGATAACTGATTGGTTAAAAATACTGAGTTCCCTTCATGAAAATCCATTTCCTCAGCATATTCACCCTTTTCCAAAACTATAATCCCTTTTCCTAAGTAAAACACCTTTTTTTCTTACTGAAAGTAAAATCCTTACTTAATTAATTTCATTTTCATCCAAAACCACTCAAAAACCCACAAAATATGTCTTATCCTAATTTTATGTGTAAAAATCAAAATGGGATAATTTATATGCTAAAATGCTTATTTTACACACTTTACTTAGTTTAAATTCTATGTATTTTGATTTATTTCATCTCATTTCATATTAATTTCTAACCTAAAGTATTAAATCCCTTTATAATGCCCTTCCTGTAATTCATTAAATCCATTATTCAAATATCCCAAATAAACCCATTTTTTAAAGGTTAACCTATGGTCTTATATTCCCCATGTGTCAAAATAAAGACCCACCCATTCCCCATAGGTTAAAAACAAAAACATTATAATAAACTTGCCCCAATGGTTTTAAAACACAAGTTAATGTTTTATACACCATGTAATATATGCCCCACCAATCATAATCAAGTATTGATTTTATATTAAAAACATACATTTTTAATATAAAAATCTATCCAACAGTATAATACAAAGCCTGGGCCCCATACCCCAATGCCGAGCAACTCCCAAAACAAATCCCCATTGTTCGCATGAACACTCTCAGATCCGATGATCATAGAGACGTATCACATTTTAAATTGCGCGATCAAAACCCATTTCAAACTATGTGAAATGGGTTGTTTTCCACCCTTCTCTCTCCTCCACGCGGCAACATCTTACTGGATCGCATTTGATCCAACCAAAACAACTTACCGCCCAATTCCTGTGCGATAACTGCGGATGGTTTCTGCCGTTAAAGCTGAAACTGCCCTCTGTTTCTGATATGACCATCATTAAATGTAGGCTCTTTAAACCTAGAAACCTTAAAAAACCTTCATATTGCACCCATTAAGCCCTTTCATCATTATTTGTATGCATTTATCCTTCGACTGAAGAAAGAAGCCGATACACTGGTTTTATGCCCAAAGAACCTGAGAAAGCCACCATAGTTGTTGTTAAAACCACTGAAACATGTATTTTTCTGAAGAAAACAAACCTGTTTATCATTTTAGAAGGAATTTCAGAAGAAATAAGCCTAAAAAAGCCAATTTATCCACAAAAAGGCCTTGTAGATGCTGGAAAAGAACAAATTCACTGCAAAAGCTTTGATAAACCCCTGTTTTCAATATTGCATACGTTTTTTTAAGGAAAAATTGAATTTATTTATCCTTTGCAGACCTTATAAGACTTCGAATTTGCCCAGAAATCCTTTGCAGGTAACCTGAACCCTTATGTACTCAGTTTGAACTAGTTTTACTCCACAATTATCCAAAAATCAGATAAAACCCTTGTTTTATCATTTCCTAAACCTGTGAAAGTTTGAAGATCAATTTTAAAGTCAAAATTGAAGGTTGAAACTTAAGGAAAATCTAGTTTTTTCCTACTTTTATCCAAAGAACCTTTGCTAAAATTAAAGATACTTCTGTAAACAATCTAAACTTATAGAAGAGTCCAAAAAAATCCAAATACAGAGTTCAGTCATCTAGAAAGTCTAAAAGATGTCAAAATCAAATCGAGCCATGTTCTCCAAGACTGAATTTATTATAAATCCTCTACAACCTCCTGTTGTAGACATTAAACATACACCATTAGCATATGTGGATTATAAAATAAGAGATCCAGTTGTTGAATTCAATTTGTTAGACCTCCACTGCTAGAGTTATGAAAAGTCATTGGATCAAGTTGAAGAAGTCTAAATTTGGGAGTCAAACATAGCCAAATATGTTGTTCCACTCACCCATCAATGTCCAGAGGTTATTAGGTTATGTCAAACCCATTATTCTCCTGAGCATAGAGCAATTGTAAATGCAAATAAAGAATTCTTGTTCAAAATTACTGCTGAGTCAATAAATCAGATGCTACAGCTTAAACCTAATCCCAAAGATGCCCCCTTATCAATTGAAGCACTCACAAAGCTTTACGTTGGTCTTGACTTTCCCAAAAGGTTCCAAATTTTTCAAGTGTTCATGCCTTTACATGTTGAAATTCCACAAATCAATCCTCCTTACTCTACTTCAAAATTTCCTAAAGGCTCTAGGCATGTCATGTCCATTTTTTCCTTTATCCTAGGGTATTTTAAAGATGAGCATACAAATGAATCAATCCTAGGTTTTCTATCTACTTTTGCACAAGGGAAACATTCTTCTATCATTTTCAATTATGTTAAATATATAGCTAATAATATCCATGATCAGATTTTCAAATTGCCAACTGAAGGAGTATTTAGGTATACATCCTTTATGTTCCATATGTTCTTATATTTCCAAGCACACAAGTTTTCAATAACACTTCAGAAGTTGGATATAGAAGAGAACCCACTTTCAGACATATTTTGGACTTCTTTGATCAAAAAAGAGTCCACAGAGTTTCCTTATGCAGAGTTTACTAATTACTTTATTCATCCATTGATAAACATGTTAACAAACACAGTCCAGCCAAGAAATAGTGATGAAATAAAGAAAGTTATGCAGCTATCAGAGAAAACAAGAACTGGAGATTGGTACTTATATCAAAACCATACAGAAATCAGAGTTGTTGGGTCCAATCTGTTACCTTATAAACTTCCTAAATATGTGCCAATGATAATTTTTGCCTTGGAGTATATTAGGTAAATCTTAAATTCAGATTCAATCAACTTCCTAGCAACCAAGAAGAAAACCCAATTTAGGTTGAAAAATCAGATAGGGCCCTTCATTTGTAATAATAGAGATGCAACATTAGAAGCATCATAACAGTTGCTGGAATACAAATTTGAGTTTAGCTTCTTATGGAATTATGAACTTTAGGGAATTCTCAACAAAATGAGGGTTAAAAGCAAACTCACACCTTATATTCATGACAAAATACCCGAGATTGAAAATTATGCTAATCAAATAGTGGTTAGAAAACACCTTGATTGAAGCAGTACGATAGGGTGATACTAGTCACACCTTGGAAGATGTAAATCAAGGAGATAAAGCTACTAAGAGAGGCAGATAAGAAGGTAATTACACTACTGAGACAACCACTGAGACTAGGTTTAAAATCAGGTATAACAAAAAGCCTAAGCTCAATTCAATTGATAAAAACAAAGAGACCATAGAAGTTAAAGACACAGATGTTCCAGAGACAAATAAAGATGCAGCTACATTCATTACAAATGAGCCAGCAACAGAGATCCTAAATGAATAACATCATGATAATTCAAATACATAGGTAATTGAAAAGTAGAAGATTATGGAGGCATCCTCCTCACAGACAGCAGAAGATAAAGATCTTGATATCAGAGAGAAATATAAGCAGATTAAGACAAAGAATGAAGAAATAAAAAATGAGATTTATTCTCAGTATTTGAAGCAAACACCAGGTATCTAGAACAGACTTTTATCAACTTTTGATTATTCAAACAAGAAGTTGATTATGTCAGTGCTTCAACCAACAGTCAAGACTCCCAAGATAGTGGCAGATTACAAGAAAGTTGATCTTGAAGTGCCAATAGAAAGTATCCATGCACTAGATCAAATTTAATTTCATAGCCAAACTTCTGAGATGTTATATTCTACCATTACTACAAAAGCCATGAGTGTCCACAAGCTTCAGAATACAATAATAAATGAGAGATCAAATGAAAGTTGACAAGGTTTCCTCATATGCTAAAGATCTTAAGATTAAGTCTTTAGAAGAGTTGGTTATTCAAGTAGGATATGATCCTGCCAATGTCAAAGTTGCATAACAGTTAGTGAAGAAAAAGAATGATGATATTGCAGCACTGAGGAAACAACCGAAGCTTCCACCATCTGAACATCCAGAAGCCAAAGAAATAATGCAAGAGAAAATCTAGAAAGATGAAATGATGAATTTAATTCTACAATTAACAGGACAAATAAAAGAAATGGAAATCAAAATGGACAAGCTTGTCCATGAAAGAGAAACTACAAAAGCGCAGGAAACTCCTACAGTAATTCCCATTGTTACTACAGTTCTGCCTTCAACTCTTGCAGAAGAGTTGACACCCAAAGTACCAATTTTTACTGCAGTGCCAGTGACCTCATCCATTATTTCAGCTACAGAGTCATATATATCAACAGTGCAACCAATAGATGAGGCTAGTAAACTAGTTAAGGCCATGGAGGAAATGTCACTTCAAACCAATGAGATCAATAGATTGAAGAAAGTAATTGAAAATCTTGAAGACAGCAAGAAGCTAACCCAAATCAATGCTAAAAATTATAAACAAAGGGCTAACAGGTTAAATACTGAGTTGAAAAATCTACAAAAGTACTTAACCTTGAAAGAGCCAATGTCTTATGTAAAGAATCAGTTATGGAGTAAAATCATTGAAGCCATCAATGATGTTTGACCATCAATCCAGGTAATATATGAGCAGAGGGATTTACTGAAGGCAACACAAGCAGAGATTCAGAAAACAAAAGATGAGCTAGGTGACAAACTCGAGCAAGCCCTAGAACTAATCAAATTTCTAAATAGCAAGAACAAGCAAGAACTTGAAGAAATAGAAATCACTGATAGAACAGAGACAATCCTTGAGATAATGAAAGTCATTTCAAAGAAGAATTTAATGAAGCAGTTAGAGGAAAAATGTGAAAACATGAACATAGCCATAACTAAGTTTATGGTTAAGTTTTAAAATTTGAGGCAAAGAGGTTTACCTAACAGTCTGGTCATTAATGATAAACTCATGCCATAGGAAGACTATAATAAAAAGATTAGATATTATGCAAAAGAACAAGTTAAAAAAATAGACGGGCAAGGAATTCCTACAGGGAAGGTTTTACATAAAAGTTTTGAAGACTTGCTTTATCTTCAGCATGAGATAAAACACCTTTTTTATTATAAAACCAACATTTTCCAGATACATTGAGGTAGATGAGAACTTTAGGAAGCTAGAAAAGATAAAAATTCCTGATGATGAAGCTTGGAAATCACTCACTGATTTACTGTAGAAGTCAAAATGCAGAGAAAAAAGATAAAACAGTTTGCTGATTTTTCACAGTCAAAATAGAATTTACTACAACAGTAAGGCAGTTTTTACAGAGGTTAAAGAGTATAAGTGATTAAAGAGTATCAGAGATAAAGAGTATAAGATGAAAGAGTATAAGATAAAGAAGATAATATTTCAAAATATATTTTAAATATCTGTGCTAGCAAATAGGACAATAAGGCAGCCAGTTGCACCCATTCCAAAACAGTTTTCTATTTTATTTGGATAAATAGGACAACTTGCTGATTTGTTAAGCAGTTGTCACTATCTTGTTGTTGTTATAAAATTATATATATTACAGAGCAATGAAACACATAAAATATGCGGAAAACTCAAGCACACAAAACACATAAAACTAGAGAGACACAGATATATGTGGTTCACCCAGTTTGGGCTACGTCCACCCTGAACAGCCAGTCCTCCCTTTCTATTATCCAGCAAAATGAAGAGACACAACCTACAGTAGATCCACTGTAATATCCTCTTTTCTCTCTCATAGTCTCCCTATATGTTTCTCGCTCTGAGAATATACATACAATACACAGCCGCAATACAATACCCTCATACAAGCGAGGGGTTGCCTTCTAGGGCAAAAAACCCTAAACTAAACATAACTTCTACCGTCAGATCATCCACTTAATGAATGACCCAGATTGACTAGAAATTACTATACTTTTATAAGGAATTTTTACATCTGTTTTTAGCTTCAGGGGCACTACCCTCGAAACCCCCCGCCAGGGGGGGGGGATCCATAAAGTTGCAGCTGCCGGCCCCCCCCCGGGACCCCCAGGCAGCGTTTAATTATGGGCGACAGTGCCTCCCCATTAAGGTATAGGGATCCAACATTGTGATACAAAATAAACAAGATAATCAGGCTCCACACTCAACAATCTCCCACTTGGAGACTAATTGTAGCAACTCCACCACTGCTTCATTTGCTGGACAATGACTCCTCTTTGGACCTGGATGTTTCTCATCTTCATAGTCATCCTTGAAGACTAATTGAAACTGAGCATGTTCTCAATTTCTCCCTGGTTACAACTTTTGTTAGTATATTTGCAGGATTCTGGCTAGTGTGTATCTTTTCCAGCTTTCATTGTCCTTCTTCCAATACTGATCGAATGAAATGGTACTTGAGCTGTATGTGTTTAGTCCTGGAATGAAATGCTGAGTTCTTTGCAAGATGAATGGCACTTTGACTATCACTGTATAATGTGCCCATATCGTGCTTCTTACCCAATTCATCCATAAACCTTTGTAACCAAATCATTTCTTTACTAGCCTCTATAGCAGCGACATACTCTCCTCCTAATGATTTTGTGATTTTCATAATCATATAAGCGATAACCAAAATCATTAACACCATATCCAATAAAGGTACATTTCTTTGATTTTGCCTCAAGCTTTGTTTTGTTTTATTTATTAATATGGACAAAGGCCTCACAACCAAAAGGCTTAAAAAAAGAGTAGTTTACCTTTTTACCTGTCCATGCTTCCTATGGAATACCACCATCCAAGGAACATGAAGGCCCTTTGTTTATTAGATAAACAACAGTATCAAAAACATCTACCAAAAATTGTAAAGGCAATCCTGCATGCAATCTCATGCACCTTTCATGCTCCATGATTGTTTTGTTCATCCTTTTTGACACACCATTTTCTTGTGGTGTTCTTGGAACTGTCTTCTCTCTGTGAATTCCATGCTCTGAACAATACCTATCAAAATCTGTGCTGCAATATTCACCTCCATTGTCTGATCTGAGACACTTCAACTTCTTTCCTGTCTCAATATCAGCCAAAGCTTTCCATTTCTTGAAAGTATCAAATACATCAGATTTATTCTGAATACAATAAATCCAAGTTTTTCTAGTTGCATCATCAATAAAAGTAACATAATAACTTGGGCCACCAAGAGATGATACCTGAGCAGGTCCCCATACATCTGTATGCACAAGCTCTAATTTTTCGCTGTTCTTTTCTTTCCCAACTCCGAGAAATATGACTCTCTTCTGTTTTCCATAAATGCAATTCTCACAGAAATCCAAATCAACATTCCTCAAACCCGGCAAAACAATTTCTTGAGTGAAGAATCTTCATCCCCTTCTCACTCATGTGTCTGAGCCTATGATGCCATAATGATGCATCTGATCCGTTGGAAGTTAAAGCATTAACAGAGTTAGAAATACCATTGCATAAATACAATGTACCAACCTTTTCTCCTTTTGCTATTACCAGGGCTCCTTTGGTGACATTCTAAGTTTTATCTGTGAAAGTTATCACACAACCTTCACCGCCTAACTGCCCTGTTGAAATCATATTTTTCTTTAGATCTGGAACATGACTTAACTCTTTTAATAGGCATTGGTTTCCATTATGTGTTTTACAAGAAATTTACCCATTCCAACAATTTTACAGGGTTTATCATCACCCAAACGAACTTGTCCAAAATATCCTGGAACATAGTCATGAAAATATTTCTTATCAAGTGTGGCATGGAATGAGGCCCCTGAATCTACAACCCAAGAATCAGTAACATTTTCGAAAGAAAGAATCAAAGCATCTTGTAACACATCACCTGTCACATTTTCTTCATTATTGTTTTCTTGCTGTGTGTCTCCTTATTTTCCCTTCCGAGATCTACAGTCTTTCTTTAAGTGTCCTCTCTTTCCACATTTCCAGCACACTATCCCCAATCTAGACTTGGATCTGCCTTTCCTTGATTTACTGCATTATCCCGAGCTCTTTCCTCTTTCCATTCTTCTTCCCTTATAATTTTCACTCAAAGCATTACCTGATGTCTCACCGGAGCTTTTCCATCGCATTTCCTCACTAAGGATAGCACCGACAACATCATCAAACTTTAAAGTACAAGATCTAGAGACAAAGTTACTAATGGCCATAACTAAACCATTCCAACTTTCTGGAAATGAGAAAAAATATAAAAGAGCCCTAATTTCATCATCAAATTTTAGCCCTACAGAACTTAACTGATTGGTAACTGTATTAAAATCATTTAAATGGTTTGCAATAGATCCACCTTCCGACATATTCATATTAAATAAAAGTTTCATGAGAAATACCTTGTTTGAGGCCAAGGGTTTTTCATATAATTTTTCCAATGCCTTAATCAAACCCTCTATTGTTTTTTCCTTTGAAATATTGAAGGCTACCGATGCCGCAAGGCACAACCGTACTATTCCGAGTGCCTTTCTATCGAGAATCTCCCATTCTGCGTCTATCATTGCCGTCAGCTTCTTTGTGTTTCTGCTCAATGGTAGGTACACATATTTCTGATACAGATAATCTTCCATCTACATCTTCCACAGCGGGAAGTTTTGGCCGTTAAATTTCTCGACCCTAAACTTACCATCTTCTACCATTACTCCCACTCGAACCAGGAACCCTTCTTTCTTGCAAGTTTATCAGCCAAATAAACCTTCGGCTCTGCTACTAGTTGTTAGAAAATTATATATATTACAGAGCAATGAAACACATAAAATATGAAAAAAACTCAACCACACAAAACACATAAAACCAGAGAGACACAGATATACGTGGTTCACCCAGTTTGGGCTACATCCACCCGGAACAACCAATCCTTCCTTTCTATTATCCAGAAAAATGAAGAGACACAACCTACAACATATCCGTTGTAATATCCTTTGTTCTCTCTGACAGTCTCCCTATCTGTTTCTCACTCTGAGAATACACATACAATACACAACCGCAATACAATACCCTCACATAAGCAAGGGGCTACCTTCTAGGGAAAAAAACCCTAAAATAAACATAACTTCTACCGTTAGATCATCTGCCTAATGAACGACCCAAATTGACTAGAAATTACTATACTTTTACAAGGCAATTTTACATCTGTTTTTAGCTTTGGGGGCACTACCCCTGAAACCCCCACTAGGGGGGGGGCTCCATAAAGTCACAGACACCCCCCCTAGACCCCCATACAACATTTAATTATGGGTGGCTTTGCCACCCCATTAAGGTACAGGGGTCCAACGCTGTGATACAAAATAAACAACAGAATCAGGCTCCACACCCAACAGTTGTAAAAGATATTTATTTTTCTTTAGATAATTCCTAGAAGCATTCTAGGATATTTTGTAAACATTTTTGTATATAGACTTCATCTTTTGAAGTATTATTGTGGAATAAATTGCTAAAGATTTCTATATTCATTTTTGTTGTACTTGAAGGCTTTTTGTTGCAAGTTTGAGTAGCAGACTGGATCAAATCATCTAGCATCATATTTCAGGATTCATGTGATGAGCCATTGAAGTGAATTAATTTCCACTGTATTTGTTTATCTTCTTATGTTTACATGCATCCATACATTTTCTCTAATTTTGAATGATAAATCAGGAGTATTATTACAGGATTTGTTAAAAGCACCATTTATTTAACTGTTTATCATTTTTATGTTTTTTGCTGATTTCCAAAGTAGGGAACCCTTAATTGCTCCCTCTTTTGAATGACCTTTGTCTACTCCTTCTTATCTAGAATAAAGAGTCCTTCATTTCTCTTTATCCCGATTAAACCACTTCACCAAATCAACCTTCCAAGATCTTCAAAGACTTATCTATCTTGCCCTGAAAAAATTTGACTTTTTGACCTTTATCCTAGTCCTGTCTACTTGAATTTTGACTCCTTAGCCCAATGGACAAAAAAATTTCCCTTTATCCATCTCATTAAGTTATTTTTACCACCAAACCAAACCAAATCAAACCAAACCAATTTGCACAATCATAACTAGCCTAATATCTTATAATTAAAACAAAGTTAAATCTTAAAGAGAGAGCCCTCTCTGAACCCTAGGAAGGATAGATCCTAGAGTTTAAAAGTTGGTCCGTGGTTACCTCTAATTTTCTTAGACTTTAAATAAAAAATCTCACAACTTTAGAATTATTAGAGTGATAATAGTCCTCAATGCTGACTTGGATCTGGTTATCCCATTGAACCCATCCAGGAAAGAGAAAAAATTCTTCCCTGCAAGACCATATAGGACTTGATCGATGAAGGGCAAGGGGAAATGGTCCTTCTTACTATCTTTATTTAGTTCTTGGTAGTCAACATAGATTCACCACTTTCCATTTTTCTTTGGAACTAGAACAAGAGGAGACACAAACTCACTGTCTGATATGGGGTAGATGAAAACTGCATCTAACAAATTTTGCAGTTCATCCTTCACTATGTCCTTTAGGGTTCGGTTCATCCTACTTTGGGGTTGGTGCACAATATTTCATCCTTATTTAATATAAATATGATGCGTGCACACTAAAGGATGCACCCCTTTCATGTCCTTGTAGTCCCAAGAAAAACAAATCTAGGTTTTCCTTCAGTAGCTGGCATAGTTTCTCTTCTTCTTTGTCTAAGAGGGATGAGTTAACTTCAAGGATTTCGATGGGCCAAATTCCATAGCCTTGGTGGCTTTAGAGGTTTAATAAACTGAGTGCAGCTCAATTCAAGGGTGGCTTTCATATTCTCTCTCTAGGTCATCGAGTGAAATGGCAGTAGGGAGCTGGCTTTGAATGATGTGGTCAATGAAATCATCCTCTTCGAGTTGTCCCCCTCTAAGAACAGTATCTATGTTATAAATGGGGTAGGGTGTGGTATTATACACTTCATCTTTTTCTTATTCATCCTAAAACCCCAAGGGTAGGTCATGGTCAATGGAAGGCTGGGGAGGATGATATAATACCAGTTGTTTGGACAAGGGACCATTGTTTATAGTCATGTTTCTAGCCCTGCAACTAATATGATCTTCGACAGTGGCCAACCAACGTCTTCCTAAAATGAGAGGATATCCATTAAACTTGGTTTTTGGCTAAAGGACCAAGAAATATGTGGGGTACTCCCAGGAGTCGATCGAGACCATAACATTTTCAACAGTTCCTTCCGAAGCTACTGTGTATCTGTTGGGCCTTGAAATTGTCATTCACTTCCATTACATTTTCACTTACATTTCCATATTATCACTTTCACTCCACCTCCATTTCATTAAATTTACCTTACCATTACCAATATTGGGTTACATTTATGTTTTTCCAAACTTTATTAATTCCTATTATTTTTAAGTGAATTTGTGGTTAAAAATTAGAAAATAATATGCACATACTTATACCTAACAAGTGGAATGAGTTTGTTGCCATGTGTAGGTCAAAAATAAGCTTCTAGAAGACCCTTATGTGGCCTCCTAAGGGAAAATTCGAATTTGGATGGAGAAGATCATGGGATCATAAGGATATGTGTCTCATTTCCTATTTATATTGTAACTCTAAGAAGACATGTGCCTTATCGCTTCATATTTGGATTGTAACTCTATAGATATAGGGAGAGATTCATGGACTCTCATTAATGAGATAGCTTCTCATTTTTTTGTATAAATAGGGGAAGCTTTCTCCTATCAAACCATGTGTGAAATTGGAATTATGCTCAATATTTGAATAAAAAATTAGATTGTGGCACCTTACTCATGAATGTTCCTTCATTTTTATTTTGTTTTGCGTACATATGGAGCATCTCGATTTACCATCTCTCATACTTTTAGATTAGCTGCCTAAAATGTGTGAGATTTACTTGCTTTTATAGATTAAATTTTATTTTCTTTATTAGTATTAGTTTTAGAATAAATGTGTAATCATTGTTCTTATAAAATATTTTGTGAAGATAGATAACTCTATTTTCAAATTGAATTAAGATTGAAGTAATAAGAATACATAGTTGCCTAGTTTCCTTACTATTTTATCATTCATTTTCTTAGAATGGAATTGTCAATTAACTGTGTTAATGGATGTTTTCAAAATCCATTCCAAGATGATGATTCTAAACTAAATGGTTGAATGTCTAATGCATACAGTGATTGAATTTACTCTGCACATTGTTATTTGGTTTCTAGGAATTTAGAGACTAAAGCATAATTGAATTCTCACATAACATCTCAAGAGGGTAATAGTTCACATTGAATGTTTTAGAAAGTAAAATATACATTAGTTGTTTACAGTGAGTTTTACATGCTTTCACATTTTTCTTTCATATCCTCACTTAATTGCATCACTGATATTCCTAAAAATCATTCCAAAGAGATTTATTTAATCATGTTTCGGGATTGAATGGTTGAATGTTTAATGAGTGCAATTACTGAGTTACCTTTTGCATGCTTTACTTGGTTTTCTAATTCATTAGGTATAATTGGTTACTTAACACTATCTCAAGAAGATCACACTTCATAATTGAATGTTGGAGTAGCTAAATATACATTAGTCATTTTTTTCTTTACATGCTTTGACATGCTTTCTTAGATTAAAATTTCAATTCCCGCAAGTGTGATTGTGCACTATATTTTCTTTTGAATTTGCTTTCTTTCTTTTCATTACTTGATTTCATAGGTTAGTTGAATTCTATTTTCATTATTTGATTTCATAGAATTAGATGAATTGGTTTTCGTTATTTTGTAGTTAGATTGATCTAAACTGAAAGATAATTTCTAGCACATACAGTGCATGCATGCTTCACAAGCTTACAAAGCCCCCGGGTTGACAAATTAAATGACATGCAATTATTTTTCCCCAACATTTTGGTGTCGTCACTAGGAAAGTGTGCACAGGAACTAGCTTTCAGTCTAGAGAGTATTTTATTTTTTTGTTTTTACTAACCATTTATGGACAGAGGATCTAGAATGCAGCCCAAAGACTACATTGAGTAATGGTATCAAAAAGAGATTACGCCACAACATTCATCAATTCTTCAAGAGATCCTTGCGGAAAATCAAAAGATCAAGACGATTTTTTATATCCTTACAAACAATCAGGTATGTTTTTCAAGTTTGGATATGAATATTTCAAAGATTATAATCCATAAATGGTTTCATTGGAAGCATGAATATATTTAAAAATAAAATAAAAATATAGTTTTTTTTAAGATAGATAGGAAAAATAAAAATAAAAATAAAAAAGTTAGAATTTTAGAATTTTTTTTATTATTATTTTTTTCAAAAATATAATAATCAACGTTGATTAATTCATTTTGAATAAATTTCAATGACGCAGTAAGAATCACTTCGTTCTTTTATTACCAGTAGAAATAAAATTTGTGTGTGAGAATATGAATTTATTTGATGAAGCTGACTAGTATGCTCTCTTCCTGTGCCTCGTTGCGATCTGGAAGATCAGAAAATCAGATCAGTCAATTTAAAAATTAAAATTCAAAAATTCGTTAAAAAATTTACTGGAAATTGATCTACAATTCTATTGAAAATCATTGTTTGATTCAGGATCTTTTTTTTCTTTAGTTCTGCAAATTTCAATGTTTTGCATCCTCTCAATCTTTTTCTGATTTATTGAATTGCATGTACACAATTTTTCTTTAAAAAAAAAAAAAAATCCCATGGAAAGGAGGCCCATGCATATGCGTGAGGCCATCCTTTGGCTTGGCCTTACGCATATGAGAAGACCTTAAATCCACGCAAAGACCCATGAACTGCAATAAAAAAATGAACCTTTTCTTTTCCATATTCGATCTTCCTAAAGAAACAGTTATTAGAAATCGATTTTAAAAATTGCAGAGATAGACAGTGAAGGTGTAGCAGATGAAGAAACTGCTAATGAAGAGAAGAGTGCAAATTGTTGATGAAGAGAAGATTGTAGATTCAATTGTAGAGAGAGACAATGAAAGTGTATCACATGAAGAAACTACTGATGAAGAGAAGATTACAAACTGTTGATGAAGAGAAGATTGCAGATTCCATTGCAGGTAATTGGAATGAAGGAAATCGATTTGAACTTCTCTATGAGGGACAAGTCATTACACATCAAAACCTGCAAATAAAAAAATCAAACCACCACAATTTTAGTTTGCTACAGACGCAATTGCAGAAAACGAAATTGTTAGAAATGCGTAACTGTTAAAAACACCCGATTTTAAGATGCATTTTCTGAGCAAACCGAGGCGAACTAGGAAGAGATAAAACATGGGTTTTTTCAGGAACGGGGTAAATTAGGTGACTCAATGAGGAATTTGCTGGAATTCATAGCCATTTGAGATAAATTCAGGGTTCTTTGGAGGTCTTTTTTGTATATTGCGTGAGGAAAAAATGATTTGTTTTGAATTGTTTAAACATGGCAAGTTGAAAGAAGAAGAATCCAAGCGAATAACAAAATTTTCTCCACATGGAATGTGGTCTAAGAGCCCAATTTGATTTTAGACACATATGTGTCTCATGATTAAAAAATAAATAATAATAGTAAAAAAAAATTAGTTGAGAGAGTTGTGGCAAATTTCACATGCTCAATTCCACTTGGCATTTTTCCAACATAATAGATCATCCATCAATTGCATTATTATATTTTTTTTAGATTTAATTGGGATCATGAAATCTCCAAAAAAATTACTCATAAAAAAATAAAAAATTAATTAAAAATAAAATAAAATTGCAACACAGATTATGATTCAATTTGACAGATTTAATAATGACTTTAAGAACAATTAGAAGATTATTTAGATGATTTATCAATATTTGGCATTAAAAAATTTGTTGCTGTGTATTTTTCTATGAAGCTTTAACTTGCAGAACACAACGAATATTTGAGGTGCCAATCATATTACTAAGCACATTGCATGAAGTCAACCGGCAACAGGGAGTTGATTTATTTTTCATGGTTATTTCTTATAAATGGATTGTTATCAATATCATAAATTGGACTGAATATAACACTTTTGATTTTCCTTAATCTATTTCATTTGAAATTCAAATTTTTGCGTAAGAATCAGAGAGGAATTGGCCATTTCTTTTTTAACACACTTATGTTCTTTATGTCAAGTTTTTTTGCAGGTTTGGGATGATCGAATGATCATTGAAGGAAACCAATTTTCCGGTAAAATTGTTCTTCAAAGGACCAATTTCATGAGAAACATAAGACAAGTCCATTTCCATATTCATCAAGACCATTACCTTTCCTCCCTTTTGAATTATAAATCCAACCAAGCAATTCAAAGCAAGCCACAGTTATTTTCCCAGCAAGAGTCAGTTGTTCATTTTTATTCACATACACTTTCCATTATTCTTTGTCTACTCGTAACCCACAAATAAAAGCAAGAAGCTCACTTACATGCTTCTTTCCCATTGCCATTTTCCATTTTCATCTTCCATTTCCATTTTCCTTCTGCCATGCTTTTCATTTTGCAAATAAACCTTGATTCAATGCAAATTATTGAGTCCATAGTCCTTTGAGTCTAAAATCCTTACAAAAACACCTTGATGCTTGCATGCCTTAATGGAAAGTCTTCTCGCAAACGAATAATGGGAATACATTAATGTCCCTTGTTCATTGGATCTTCTAGGTACTCGACAACAAAATAATTATTCATACCTAGCAAGATGTGTTTGGGTATCTTGACTCAAATTTTCATCAATGGTGAGAGTTCTCGTGTTGACTAGTGGCATCCATTAATGGCCACTAAGTGAACAATTTCCTGCTATGTTTGACATCAGAACATCTATTCACATAGCAGGAATTATGCCAACGAGTTTAGAAGACATGAAGACTATCATTTTCAGCATTTTAAAGCAAATGAGGAAGATATGCAGCTACAACATATGAGCACCATTTTGTAGTTTCAGAATCAGAGGATAGCTGCAGAATCAACATCATTTTACAACAAATTTAGCAGTTTTAGTAAAAGAAATAAAAAGTCACCGTGAATCTTTTATCCATAACTTGTACAGCCACATGAAGAAGATTATGATCAGAATTTTGTAGCCACCACACATGCAGCTCATCCATTTCCAAAGGGTAAGTTAAGGTATGTCATTTTCTAACTTTTTACCATAGAATTCCTTGAAAAGCTAGAATGATATTTTTTGGAAAAAAAATTTCTTTTCCTCATTTCACAAAATTGCCAATACCATCAATTTGGGGGGGAGGATACATTTATATTCACATTTTTCCACATTCATACCACATTCAAAAGTCCACATACTTTCAAAATATATTAATTATTACATTATTATTATGAGCATACAATAGCTTTTCAAAAGTACTCAAAAAAAGATAATTCGATACAAACACAATCATGGTTGTCACACAAGAACCAACCATGATGCGATCCAATAGAAATATACTTTGCAAAAATAATCAAATTATCATTATGCAAAGTTCAAAGATCAAAATTGAATGCAACAACAAAATATGGTTGAAACACAAGAACCAACCATGTTGCAATTGAACTAAAAGACTTCGCAAAAGTATGAAGTTATCAAATGATATCATGCAAAGTTAAGCCAAAGCTCAAAGGATAAAAAAGAATTAATGGAATAGATTGCATGAGGACATGCAATAGCTTCAGTTGGGGGGTTTGTTGGGCCTTGAAATTGTCATTCACTTCCATTACATTTTCACTTACATTTCCATATTATCACCTTCACTCCACCTCTATTTCATTACATTTACCTTACCATTACCATTATTGGGTTACATTTATGTTTTTCCAAAATTTATTAATTCCTAGTATTTTTAAGTGAATTTGTAGTTAAAAATTAGAAAATAATATGCACATACTTATACCTAACAAGTGGAATGAGTTTGTTGCCATGTGTAGGTTAAAAAGAAGCTTCCAGAAGGCCTTTATGTGGCCTCCTAAGGCCAAATTCGAATTTGGATGGAGAAGATCATGGGATTATAAGGGTATGTGTCTCATTTCCTATTTCTATTGTAACTCTAAGAAGACATGTGCCTTATCACTTCATATTTGGATTGTAAATCTAGAGATATAGGGAGAGATTCATGGACTCTCATTAATGAGATAAATTCTCATTTTTTTTTGTAAAAAGGGGAAGCTTTCTCCTATCAAATAATGTGTAAAATTGGAGTTATGCTCAAGCTTTGAATACAGAATTAGATTGTGGCACCTTACTCATGAATGTTCCTTCATTTTGATTTGGTTTTGCGTACACATGGAGCATCTCGATTTACCATCTCTCATACATTTAGATTAGCTGCCTAAAATGTGTGAGATTTACTTGATTTTATAGATTAAGGTTTATTTGCTTTCTTCGTATTAGTTTTAGAATAACTGTGTAATCATTGTTCTTATAAAATATTTCATGAAGATAGATAATTCTATTTTCAAATCGAATTAAGATTGAAGTAATAAGAATAAACAGTTTCCTAGTTTCCTTAATGTTTTGTCATTCATTTTCTTAGAACAGAATTGTCAATTAACTATGTCAATGGATGTTTTCGAAAGCCATTCCAAGATGATGATCCTAAACTAAATGGTTGAATGTCTAATTCATATAGTGATTGAATTTAATTTTCACATTGTTATTTTCTATCTAGGAATTTAGAGACTAAGGCATAATTGACTTCTCACATAACATCTCAAGAGGGTAATACTTCACATTGAATGTTGAAAGAAATTCAAATCTACATTAGTTGTTTACAGTGAGTTTTACATGCCTTCACATTTTGCTTTCATATCCTCACTTAATTTCATCACTCATATTCATAAAATTCATTCCAAAGAAATTGATTTAATCATGTTTCAGGACTGAGTGGTTGAATGTTTAATGAGTGCAATTACTGAGTTACCTTTTGCATACTTTACTTGGTTTTCTAGTTCATTAGGTATATTTGGTTACTTAACACTATCTCAAGAAGATCACACTTCATAATTGAATACTGGAGTAACTAAATATACATTAATATTTTTTTCTTTACATGCTTTGAAATGCTTTCTTAGATTAAAATTTCAATTCTTGCAAGTGTTATTGTGCGCTATATTTTCTTTTGAATTTGCTTTCTTTCTTTTCGTTAGTTGATTTCATAGGTTAGTTGAATTTCATTTTCATTATTTGATTTCATAGAATTAGATGAATTGGTTTTCGTTATTTTGTAGTTAGATTGATCTAAACTGAAAGATAATTTCTAGCACATATAGTGCATGCATGCTTCACAAGCTTATGAAACCCCCGGGTTGACAAATTAAATGACAGACAATTATTTTTCCCCAACAGTTTCTATCTGCAGGTTGTAGAACAGTGGTGGTCTTTATCAAGCCTCCTTGGAGATTGAGTTTAAGCATAGGTTTTTGTTATCACTAAGCTATAACCAATTGGGTTATTCAATTTTCAATCCATTGCAACTATTTCAAACCACTTTGGACTGGAAGTTAGCCCTTCCAATTAGAGAGGGATCTCTCAAATAAAACAAGTGAATACTCAAGATAATATCTCTATTACAAATGGATAAACAATTTTCTGTTTTAAGTGATTTTTCAAGTAGAATATTGTATGAAAGCTACCATTGGGCATGGATTTAGCTATGGCACTTCAATTACAAGAAAATGTAATCCATGGAAACTAAGGCAATTAATCTTAAAAGATAGCTTTTTATAGAAAAAACATAATACATGAAGTAAATTTGAGCATAAAAATATGAATTCCAAGTAATCATGATACTATGAAGCAGATGATAATATGAAAAATGAAAATACACAAATAATATAGAAAGAAATCTAAGGTCTGAAATATAATTGCTGCAACTGTATGTTAGCTTGATAGAAAGAAATTACATAATGGCCTTCTTATTACATTCATCCACCCCTTAAAACTAAAAAAATCCCTCATTTATAGAGTGAGGTCTCATACAATGGTCTTCCAACTAGGCCAACCTCGAATTCCTACTTAAGAGACCTATTCCTAATAGAATGACATCACTTGGAGACTTCCTAGGGATATTTTCTATTTAGCAGAGTTTGAATACAAAAATGACTCTTCTTTCATTAAATAACTCAAAAAATTATTTTAATACCCTTATCAAATGAAAAAAAATAATATTTTGAATGTGTTTGAATGTTGATGTGTCATCATGCCATGTGGATGCTGAGTTGGACCTTCACCAAGTCGAATTTTAAAATTTCTACACAAATCTGGCTAGGAAAAATTCTGTAAAATAGGCCTCAAAGATGAGTGAGTATTTTCCAACCCTGATAGCTTTGCAAATACATAGTGATGTTTTTGTAGATGGGCTCATTCCGAGGAAAAACCTTCTTTAGAGTTCCAAAATTCCTTTCCATTTGGTCCAAAAGTGATCTTGAAGTCAACTGCTAAAATAATCATTTCCAGAACTTTTGTAGCACACTTTCGTAACAAACTCCAAAATCCACCTTTTGCATAATATTTAACCTTTATGATTGCTGTAGGGTCTTCCTTGGGTCTAATGAGGTAAACACATGCTCTAATACATCCTTGTTCTGAAATTTTTGCTGAATTTTACCCTCAAAGAAACCTACAACACTTTTGTAGTAAAATCTTGTCTTTAAGCCTAGGACTTGCTACGAAAGTACCTGGTTTACTGATATTTTGAATATTCTTCCTTTTTTTACCTTAAAAACACTACTAAATCCTATACATGCTTGATATGATAGTATAAGACAAAATTTGGTCAAAAAATGTGTTTTCTTACCATCTTTCATGGAGTAACATCATGATTTTACACAACCATTTTAAGACCCTTTTTCTTCAATTCAAATTGTATCATTTTTATCGAACCAAATTGACATGCTAAGGTGTTGACCAAATGATACACTAGATTTAAAAAAATTTAAAATTGAGTTGATATGGTGAGATGTCCAATTTATGAGCTGGCATCATGATGAGTTGTCATATATATGGAGTTTGATTGTTGAGCTGCCCCCTTGAACAAGTGGCACAATAATATTCATGCTCTTATTTGATGATTCATCCACATTTTCACTGCATTGACTACTCAAAAAAATCAAAAACATATAACGCTGGAAGAAAAATAGAGTACAAGAACTTTCATAGCAAATCCTGACCTATTTACATTGAATATGTTGATGAAGTTGGTAAAAATGTAAAATTCACTCTAATGACTGTGTTAGTCTCTTGTATTCTACAGTATCACTAGATGACTATGGATTTTCTACAGTCTGTTGAAAATAACATTCCCTGACTATAATTTATTTTCACAAATCTCAATACCTTCATTATTTTCCATTTAACCTATTCACTATCTCTCATTTTACCTATTCAGATAACTCTCTTACTCTAGAATTCCATGTTTGACCATAAAAACCTCATTATCACCTCTTTCCCTACCTAAAACCCCACTCCCATTACTAAAAACCTCTCCCATTTCATTCATTTCCTTTATTCCATTTAAAACAATGTAAAAATCTATTTCTTACATTGTTTTAAAAATAAAATTTATTTGATATGGGACCCACTATTTTAAATAAAACTTTATTTATTTGAAATACCCGACCCCTTTATGTTTAAAATCCCCCCGCTCTAAACCTTTACCTCTGTGTCCATATGACCATGGCCCCACCTTATATTTAAGAGCCTCCACTTAAATAAACCACGGGCCCCACATTACAAAAGCCTTGCTCTATATTTAAAACCTCCGCTACATTTAAAACCCAGGCTACACATCATTTTTTATACCCACAATCAGATTGCCCGACAACCGTCCGATCTCCACCCTTTGATCTGACGACCCTAAACTCATATCACACTCCCAATCGCCCGAGATTTAAAAACCTTTGGGTCTTGAAAAATGGGTAGTATTCGTGCCCGTCCTTTCCTCCATGTGTCACTCCCTCCATATTATCTCACCCCCATGAAAAAATACCACCTCACTGCTCTTACCCTATGTGAAAACCACAATTTTCCTACCACAAAACTGCTGACCCCGTTCAAACATATGAAAACCCCGAAACTCTGTGATAAGCCCTGATACACCATGTAAACCCCTGCAAACCCAGATTCTGTCCATAGTTTTTTCCTCTTCCTCTGGGTTTTTAGTTAACAAGTTGTTTTTAGTTGTGCAGGTGATGGATGTATAAGAAAACACAGTAAAAATAAATCTACATTTCTAAGTCCAAAAATTATTTAATTAGGGTTCTCTGGGTGACAATCTAGAATGTCTTATTCATTTAAGGATCAAGAGGGCAAGATTAATCTGAATCAGCAATGGATCATGACCATTGATGATCATGTTGGCAATATGATGCAAAGTGTTGTCCTTGCTGGCAACCCACTTGATGAAGATGATGACAACCTACTTGATGAAGTTGTCCTTAATGCTTGATGAGTTTATTTATGATGTAAATCTGATGTTCTACAAGTAGCTCAGAAGTACCAGAGAAAGAAATATCAGTAAGGGACAGAATAATGATGAAAAGTGTGTGCCACAAAGCATACGCGGGTTTGTTTAGGATAAGTAGCGTATGCACGCAGAAAAGTACGTGCCAAGTCACGTATACCCTTTTGCGCTCCAATTTTAGAATACCAAGGGGTGTTACCATGGTATTGACCCATTGTATTGAGCGCTTGATTATCTATTTGGTCCCGTCTAGGAATACCATCGGAAGTGGTGTGGTTTTGACTCATGGTATTGATAAAGGCTAAACCTATATAAGTAGAAGAAGATCATTGTGTAAAGGTGTGCATGTGTCTGGGCTTTAAATGAATACTTCACTTTGAATTTTATCTGTATGGTTGAACTCTGTTCTTAATCGATAGATCTGAATCTATGATGCACCTATGAATTTGATGAAGGTTCAAAATCTCTAGATCTGGAAATGATGAATCTCTAGGATGATCTGAAAAGAAGTATTGAAGACCTGGCGCAAATCTGTTGAAGAAATTGAAGAAATCTGGGTAAGTTAATAGATCTGGTTCGCTCTGCAAAGTTTACATTTTATAGATCTATACGCGGGTTCGTTTCGTGAAAAGCACGTGTATACGTGGATCTGTTTAAACAAAGGCGCGTATGGGCAGTTAGGGTTGTTCTAAAAAATGCACAGATGTATACTCTGGTTCATTTCGTGAAAAGCGCGTGTATACACGGATCTGTTTAAACAAAGACGCGTATGGTATCTGAACTTATAAGTTGCTCAAGGTTGAATGTGATTTTGCATATCTATTCTGAAGTCTGGGTTATCTCTGATATTCTGGTTACAGTGGTCTCACTGTTCTGTTGGAAACAATGGGCAAAGTATGATTGTTGATAAGTGAAGGGTTGTATTGAAGCTGTTTGATCCTGTTTGAAAATTGATGAAACGTGGTCTGCAGTGGTGCTGAGGGTCGAAGCCTTCAGTCAGGGGGTTGTAGCTCCCTTTCAGGAGAGGCTGGTAAATGAGAGCAGGGGGTCGTAACTCCCTTCCAGGAGAGGCTGGTAAACGAGTACAGGGGGTTGTAGCTCCCTTCCAGGAGAGGCTGGTAAACGAGAGAAGGTTGTAGCCTTCTTCAGGTGGGTGCATGCGTGCTAGTATGAGTCTGCGCCAGTGCATGGTTGTAAGAAGTTTTCTTTATAATAAATATTGAAGACAGATACGACGGCAGCGGTGGTTTTCTCCCGAATTGGGTTTCCACCTAAAATCCTGGTGTTGATGTGTGTTGCTTATGTGTGATGATTATTCTGTTCTTTCTGCACCTGTTTATTGTTTTCTAATACATCTGATGAATGAATAATGTAATGATCTAAGTTAAGAATTAAATGCATAATTAGATCTCTGGACATACGCTATTTCTGTAAAGGATATCCGCGTATATACGCGAGTTGGCTTCAGGAAAGTAGCGTATGGGTTTTTAGAAAGGAAAAAGTAAAAATTTTTATTTTTTGCACTAAATACTGATTCACCCCCCCCCCCCCCTCTTAGTATTTTTCCCAACAATTGGTATCAGAGGAGGTCCTTCTGAAAAAGCTTAGCCGCTAGAAGGAAGATCAAGCAAGATGAGCACTCAAGAGGGAACAACATCTATCAAGCCTCTGCTCTTCAACGGAAGTAATTTAATCTTCTGGAAAATGAGGATGAGATCCTATCTTCAGTCTATGGGAGCAGATGTATGGGCCATTGTTGAACAAGGATATCAATATCCAGCTGCTACACCAACAGATCCAACTGAAAGGAAGAATTATGAATCAAATGAAAAAGCGGTCAATGCTATAACAGGAATTCTAACTGAATCAGAATTTGTCAAAGTCATGCAGCTGAATACAGCAAAGGAAATATGGGACAAAATCATTTTAAGTTATGAAGGTGATACAAAGGTAAAAAGTGCAAAACTCCAAACTCTCAGAATTGAATATGAAAATTTAAAGATGCATAGTGATGAGAGTATTGCCAGTTTATTTTTACATCTTGATGATGTTTTAAATCGTATGAAAAATCTGGGAGAAACAATAACCGAAGCCACTTTGGTTGAGAAAAATTTAAGATCACTAACGACAAAATTTGAATCAAAAGTTTCTTCTCTTGAAGAAAAACAGGATCTTCAAAATCTTACTGTGGTGCAACTTCATGGCATACTGACCACATATGAAATGAGGAGAGGAGGACCATATGAAGTCAAAGAAGCCATTTTTAGAGCTTCTACAAAAGGGAAATAAGTACAAGAAGCAGAAGGGTCAGGACATATCTCAGAAGAAGATGAGGCAAATTTTTTAAAGAAACTACAACTTGGCACAGGACGATTTAGAGGTAAGCTTCCCTTCAAATGTTTTGAGTGTGGAAGAGTTGGTCATTATGCTGCTAAGTGTCCTCATAAAGAAACACCTGCAAAAGGGAAGGAAGTAGAAAGAAGGAATAAGAATCGGTTTAACACTAGAAAAAGTTACTATACTCATGAAGACAGTGATGGGTTATTGGATAGTCAGGAAAAATGTGAACAAGATCTTAGACTTCTCATGGCATTTGAATCTAGAGATGAAAAGGATAATTTTGTGGATGCTCTAGAGGACAATTATTTTCTTGAAGAGAACAATCAACTCAAAATACGCTTAGAAGAAAGCAAAATTCTCTTAGAAGAATGTAAAATTCTCTTAGAAGAAAGGAAAATAACCATCGAGACTCTGGAAAAGCAGGTTGAAGAAGCAAAGAAACTCAATGAGAAATTAGAATGTGAAGTGGTAAGTGTAAGAAAAGAGTTTGAGAAAGTAAAGAATCTGAATTTTAAATTTGCTAAAGTATTTGAAACCCTAGATGAGATTATCAAGGTACAACGTTCTCCTCTTATAAAGACAGGTCTTGGATATACCGGAGAATCTTCTCAAGCTTCAGCACCAAATTATCTAAAAGCAGCTATAGCTGGTTTACAAAATTCTGCCACTCAGCAAGGGAATAAAGAATCTTTACAGGTAAAGCATGATCATCTTAATTCAAGGAACACTAACAGGAATATCTCTCAAAGAAACACCAATCAACAGGTAAATTCAAGTAGAAGATTTCATGATCGCAGAAATTTCTTCTTCAATGGACAATGTTTCTCATGTCACAATTTTGGTCATAAGGCTGTTCAATGTGTTGCATATAAAACCATCATGACAAGAAAAGCAAGAAAGAAAAGGAATGATATTGAAGCAAAGAATAATACCTATAACAATACCTATAACAATTTCTCTCCTCTTCTAAATAAAGTTGAATGTAATTATTTCAATAACTTTGGGCATGAAGAATCTGAATGCAGGAGCAAAGTTCAGCCAAAAGAGCATTTTTCTTCAAGTTCCAAAGTATGGAAAAAGAAGGAATTACAAGTTGAAAATTGTGGCATAGCGTTATTTGCAGAAGGTGAAGAAAATGAATGGTACATTGATAGCGGATGCTCAAGACACATGACAGGTGACAAAAACAAACTTCGTGTATATAGTGCTCTAGAAAAGGAAAAGAAAGTTACTTTTGGAAATGATACTCCTTCTATAATTAAAGGAAAAAGGTCTGTGTTTCTAAGAGAAAAGGTGAAGGCTAATGATGTCATGTATGTGGATGGACTAAGGCATAACCTGTTAAGTGTAAGTCAAATGTGTGATCAAGGAACTGAAGTTGTCTTTAGTTCAAAAGAATGTGTGGTTCGTGATCTTGATACAGGTAAAACAATTATAAAAGGAAAAAGAACTCCAAGCAACCTATATGTATTGAAGAACTGCAAAGAACAATGTTACTTGAGTAAATATTCAGAAAACTAGCTATGGCATAGAAGGTTGGGGCATCTGAGCTTCTCTCAAATCAACCAAATCAAGTAGACTTAAAGCTGTTCGTGATCTTCCCAATATTACTCTACCTGAAAATATCATATGCAAATCTTGCCAATTCGGTAAGAAAACCATAGTACAATTTAATGCCAAGGAAGGATCATCAAGTAAGCCTCTTGAACTCATTCATACTGACATATGTGGACCTATGAGGAAAAAGTCACCATGTGGTGAAGAATACTATATCTTATTTATTGATGATTTCTCTAGAATGTGTTGGATTGGGTTGCTTAAACACAAAGATGAAGCATTTGAGAAATTTCAGAAATTCAAAGCTCTGGTTGAAAATGAATTAGATATAAAAATCAAGTGTCTTAGATCTGATCGAGGAGGAGAATATACTTCAGATGAGTTCCTTGAATTTTGTGAACAACATGGCATAAAAAGACAGTTTTCTATAGCTGGGACTCCACAACAAAATGGCGTAGCAGAAAGAATGAATAGAACAGTTCAACAAATGGCTAGAGCTATGCTAGATGATTCTGGAACACCTGACACATTTTGGGGAGAAGCAGCACATACAGCAACAAATATTCTTAACAAGGCACATGTTCGGGTAAACAGTGATAAAACTCCATATGAAATCTGGTATGGTAATCCTCCCACTGTGAAGCATTTTAGAGTTTTTGGAAGCAGATGTTTTATCAAAAATAATGATGAAAAACTTGGCAAGTTTGAACCCAGAGCAGATGAAGGAATATTTCTTGGATACTCCTCTAGGATTAGAGCATATAAATGTTACAATAAAAGACTTCGAAAGATTGTTGAATGTATTGATGTTGTTATTGATGAGTCTCCTACAGCTCCAAAAGAAGAAGAAAAAAACAACAAATGAAGATGATGATGACATATCTCCTTCTACATCAAATACTAATGATATAGACAGTGAACCCAATGAAGAACCTGAAGATGATTTATCTGAAAAAGCTTCATCCAGATATATTCAAAAGAATCATCTAGAATCTCAAATTTTGGGAGATAAGGGATCAGGTGTACAAACAAGAAGGACTCTTGTGGGATCTTCTAGCTATCTGGCATTTCTGTCCACTATTGAACCTCACAATGTCAATCAAGCTAGCAAAGATGAATGTTGGGTTCAAGCCATGAATGAAGAGCTGGATCAAATTGAAAATACTCATACTTGGGAATTAGTACCAAGACCTCATAACAAAAATGTCATTGGAACTAAATGGATATTCAAAAACAAGTTAAATGAGAATGGGGATGTGGTAAGAAACAAAGCTAGACTTGTTTGCAAGGGGTATACTCAACAAGAAGGTATAGACTTTGAAGAAACTTTTGCTCCTGTAGCTAGACTTGAAGCCATAAGAATGTTTCTTTCTTTTTCAAGTTTTCAACAAATCAAAGTTTATCAAATGGATGTTAAATCTGCATTTCTCAATGGTGATCTAGAAGAAGAAGTTTATATAGAACAACCGGAAGGATTCATTTTGGGAAATGATGAAAATCTTGTTTTTAGACTTAAAAAGGCTCTATATGGTCTCAAACAAGCTCCAAGGGCATGGTATTATCGTCTTGACAAATATCTTCATCAACAAGGATTTTCAAAGGGGTCTGCTGATAGCAACTTATACACAAAAGTTGAAAATGATAAACTATTGATTGTGGTTGTATATGTAGATGATATCATTTTTGGGAGTAATGAAGAATCTATGAGTCAGAAATTTGCTTCTGTCATGCAGCAAGAATTTGAAATGTCCTTACTTGGAGAACTAACATTATTTCTTGGCTTGCAAGTGCATCAAACTACAGATGGTATATTCTTATCACAAGCAAAATATCTTAAGCAAATTCTGAAGAAGTATGGCATGGAAGAATGCAAACCTGTAAGTACACCAATGATAACCGGATGCAATCTCAGTTCTCATGATGATTCTCCCACGGTGAATCAACCAGAATATAGATCAATGATAGGAAGTCTACTTTATCTCACTGGGAATAGACCAGACATTATGCATGCAATTGGGATTGTTGGACGATTCCAAGCTAATCCAAAAGAGTCTCACCTTCAGGCTGTCAAAAGAATATTAAAATATCTTCAAGGAACTCAAGACTTTGGTCTGTGGTATCCAAAGAATGCTGATCTTACTCTTCATGCTTACAGTGATGCAGATTGGGCTGGAAATGTTGATGATCGGAAAAGCACTAGTGGTGGTGCATTATATATGGGACCCCGGTTAGTATCTTGGTTCAGCAAGAAGCAAAATTCTATTGCCTTATCTGCAGTAGAAGCAGAATATGTGGCTGCCGCATCTTGTTGCACTCAACTCCTTTGGATGATGCAAACCTTACAAGATTTTCAAATCAAATGTACACTTCCTATCTCCATTATGTGTGATAATACAAGTGCCATCAGTATCTCAAAGAATCCTATTATGCATTCGAAGACCAAGCACATTCCCATCAAGTATCACTTCTTACGTGAACAAGTGCTTGAAAAAAAGGTGAAGTTGGAGTATGTTTCCTCCAAAGAGCAAGTTGCTGATATCTTTACCAAACCTCTGCCCAGGGAAGCATTCGAATACCTAAGACAGAAGCTGGGAGTAGTCTCTGCCAGTCAGAAGAAAAAATATGCTTAAATTCAGAAGATTAAATTGGATACGCGGGTTTCCTGAAAGATAGTTGCGTATATACGCGAGTTCATACACAGAAAACTGCGTATGAGTGGTTGCTGACAATTTTTCTGGGTCAGCATTTCTTCAGCACAAGCTGTGGTGCTGTTTGGTATCTCTGATGTGGTTTGGAGTCTTTGGTGGTCTTTCAGCTCTTATATTTCTGTTTCATTCTCTATTGGGTGAAGATGCCTTGATGATTTGTTGTTGAAAGTGTTCAGGATGCACAAGCAAAGGGGGATCTTTGGTCATATGGAAGGATGCATTGGATGCACAGTTTCAAGGGGAGCATTAGCCTTGCTGAGCACAATGCATTGTTGGCATTTTGATGGTTCTGAAATATGATCTTTCTTGAGGTCTTTTTGGTAGTGGTCATAAAAAGTCATCTTTGTAATTTGATGAAAAGTTCATGATGAGACCTATGATGTGAAATTGTAATATTCAGTCTTGTTCAAATTTGTAAACCCACTTGGTTGGGTAGTTGAGTCAAATTGTGTAAACCCACTTGGTTGGGTATTTGAGTCTCATATGTAAATCCACTTGGTTGGATCTTTGATGTAAGTATGAGTCCTTGGTGATAGGAAGGTCATAGAGT